>JAJEOU010000967.1:30204904-30368592 GCA_021534815.1 Acrocephalus arundinaceus
AATAAATCTCATTTTTTTGGGTGTTTTCTCTCTTACCTCATGCGATAATGCAGCCTGAAGGATGATTTCTCATCCACCTTGAAGACCTGGTTTGGTGCATACCAGAGCTTTTTGTTCTCGTCGTACAGAGCGAAGAGGTTGTGGCACAGAGGGGACACAGCTGGCACAAAGAACACACAAATGGGTGAATCACCAGGGCACATCCACACCCCAAAACACAAATCCACAAAGCAAATATTGGGTCTGGAAGAGAACTTGATACTGGGATTAGTTTGGAATTGGTATTAGGGAGGAAAGGTTGAGGTGGGGCTCTCACCTCGGTTCAACCTGTGAGGTTTGGGGTGGATTAAAGAGATATTTCTGTTCTCAAATCCTGGTTTTGCACAAGGGCTGAGCTTCAAGGAAATGAATTAAAAGCTTCATTTTGTCCAGGTTTTTGTCCTGAAAAATGGGAGTCCCATTTTGTCCCAGAAATGGGAGTTTTAGCAAACCCACAGCGTTGTTCTCAGCTTTATTTTATTAATAAATTTTTATTTCAGAGCTGAGATGAGGTTTTAGCAAACAAGCAGAAAGTTTTGGTCATTCCACAAAGGGGTTTCCAGATATCAATGATCTGCTTTAATTTTGCATTTACTCCATCCCAGATCTGTCTGAATTCCTTGTTCCAGTTCTGGGAGCAGCTGCACCATTGTGGGTTCACAACCCCAAAAGAGCAGCTCCTGCACACCAACATAAATAGGTGGTTATTTAGGGTAAAAAATATAATATGAGGATAAAAAATACCCCTCACTTTGCTTAAATCTCTTTAAAAAAACATCAGCACTTGTTTGATAAGGTTTGTCCTGCTGATTTATGTAATTGCATTCATTTCCATGGAAGGGGAGCAATCAGGCAAATGAGCTGAAGGGGATGACAAGAATCCAGGTACTTTTATTATTAAAATACTTATTAAATTAAAATACTTATTATTATTATTATAAGTATTACTTATAATAATAACTATTACTTTAAAATAATTAATTATTATATATACTTATTATAATATTATATATTATAATAAGACTTCTTATTATAATAATTCTATTATATTAAATATTATTTATTTATTATAATTATTATAACATATAATTATACAAATTATAATAATATATATTATATATTATTATATATACTTCTATTATAATACTTCTATTATATTAAAATACTTATTAAACTAAAATATTATTACTTTTCTTCCAGGCAAAGCAAACATTGGAGAGCTGCAGGAGAATTCCTGAACAGGGGAACCCCTGTTCACACCCCAGAGCAGCTGGAGAATATTTGGGGAAAAAACCTCAGGAGTGCAAATATAAAACCCACTGCCTTGTGAGATCAAACAGAGATTAAATCCATTTTTTCCCTGTGGAATTGCAGGTATTTTGTGGTATTTTATGGTATTTTGGGATATTTTGCTTAGCTCCAGCTCTGAGGGAACAGCACAGCAAAGTCCCAGCCACGTGCAGGATACACACGGGGTCAGAGCAGCTTTGTGGGGATTTATTGGCTCTTCCTCTGGCTGACACACAAAGAAGGTGCCTCACTTTGGGTGCTGCCAAGCTCCTGAGAGCTGAAATCAATCCAGATACTCACAACACCTCTGGGCAGCCTCGATGCACAGCTCCTCCGAGGTGAACTCGCCGCTGGAGTAACAAATGGAGGGTTTGTCCTGCAGGTAGAAGAGGATTTCCAGCCCTTGGTGTTGAGCTTCCAGGTTGAGCTCGTTTTTCTTGGTGCTCCTCATTTTTGCACAGAAAGCCATGGCTTTGCAATCTTCTTTCACGTTGAGATACTGGGAGTGGAGGGAAAAGAGCAAAAGGGAACGTGAGGGGGAGTTGGAATTATCAGACATGAATTCATCGTTGCTGCTGCTGTGCTGCAGGCACCACAATTCTCAAATTGAGTATTTATTCAAAACCAACGAGGTGAAAAGAGAGAAAAAATTAATGTCAGTGATTATTCTGGTTCTGGGAACTCTGCTCCAAATCATTCCTTCTCTTCTGGTGGTTCCAGAACTTTTCTGAAAGGTTTCTCTCCTGACTGCAAAGCACAAATAACTTCCCCATCCTTCAGCACCTAACAGGCTGGAAAACAACACTTGAGCCTGAGTGATTTAAACAACTCATTTTATGTTTCCTTTCTTAAAGAAGTCAGCTTCTATTTTTACAGCCCCTTAACAGCAAAATACTTCTCATTGTTTTCTCCCCTTTCACCCTTCATATGTGAAACTTCTGATGCTTTATGAGTCACGATGTATTTTATAAGATTTATTGGCTTTTATTTTTTTATGACTACTTCTCTGGGAGGAAAGGGTAGCACGGAGTAGGTTTAGTGCAGGAGTTTTTAGATTGCCAAAGATGCACAACAGGGCAGCTCTAACTCAAAAAAAATGCATTTTATACCCAGTGCTTAAATAGAAAAAGCAGAAAGTTATTTGAGTTATTTGCATTCTTTGTTCCATGTTTTTCTAGCTTTAGCTCAATCAACAACAAAAGCCCAAAACATCAATTTTTTAGTTTATGAAATTAATCCTCCCACCAAAAAAAACCCAAATTAAAAATGAACCCCCAAAGACAACACACCTGCATTTATGTGCCTGTGGGATCCTCTACACAACTGAAATGGGTCTTCACTCTCCTCAGGAGAAGCTTCACTCTGACTGAAAAAAAAAGGCAAAAATAAACGTTATAGGAATGGCTTTGTACAGTGTGAGGCACAAATGAAATGGTCAGGCTGATCAAATTCCACCTGCAGTCCCAGGGAACCTTTATTAGAGCTGAGATCTGATCTGCTCTCAGCCAGAACCACTCAGGAGTTTGGGCACATCCACTGATCCCTGCTGACACTTTGGGGGCACTGCCAAAAAAAAACAAGGAAAGCCTTGGTTATTCCCTGGATTTTCCCCTATTTTCAGTTTGGAATTTTTCTCTTCATGAACCTCAGCTGTGACACCTCAGGAACATTTTTCCTCTGTGCTTCACCTCCTCCATGCCTTCATTCCTCACCTTTTTCATTGGATATCAATTCCAATCCTCCCCTGCTCTCTGTTGTTCTTCCCCTCCCAGATCAGCATTTAAAACGTGTCCAGACTAAACCTGACAGTGCTTTGGGAAACCTCACCCATCACTCATCCGAGCCTGAAGGATTCCTCCCCTTCCAACCTCCACCCCCAAATCTGCCAAAACGTGTTTAAACTAAATGCGGATTTATTATTAATGTGACCTAGCAGACTTCAGCAAATATTGCTTTAAAAGCCTGAGGCTTGTCTGGAAAAGTCAGACAGAGGCACACGACTTCCCTGGTGCTTGGGAAGAGCCCAGCAAACGTGATCCTATCCCCAGAAAAAAATTATATTGAAGAGCCTGGCACATATTCCCAATTAAATTGCATTTTCCTGCTATCATTGCCACTTGAATGCTAAATCTGAGTTTCCAGACACATTCCTTTGGCAATAATATGGGGAAGAAGTAATTGAGAGCGTGATTTTTGGGAAATGAGGACAAGCCGGGAATTATTTCTGCACAGCACCATAAAAGTGAAATGCAAAAGGTGAAATATATTAACTTGAATCTCATTAAAACCACCCCCTTTTAAATTACACATCGCTGAAGCTCGATATATTTTAGTGCCTGTGTGGGCCTTATGTTAAAAAGATTGTCCAGATGTTTTAAAATGTGAGGGGGGAATATAAAACCACTGCCTTTTACAGATCCATAAATCAAATTTCTTGTTTTTCAACAGAGCTGCTTTGCTTTGGTTAAAAGCTCCCACTCTTGGGTTTAGTCACAGCAATTCCCAGAATCCTAAAAACCTTTAAGTGCTGCTTCACTTACAAAACCTTCTGGGGATGAACCAAACAAGCCAACATCCAACCCTGATTTATGATTTCCTAATGGGTTCCCAGACAATCCCAGACGTTCCCATTGTCAGGGATTCACCTTTGAAAAATGCATCTTCATCTTTCCAAAAAGTCTCCTTTGAGCCAGACAAACTCCTGCTCTGTCTGAGCATCCTGCACCAGATCCACACATCAGCCAAAGGTTTCACCTCTGAAATGTGAAGGGGATTTTTGTCCTTTGCCATTGTCTCAGAACCTCATAAATTGTTTTTTGTGTATTTTCTGGTCTCTTCTCTGCTCCAAGGATGACAGGGATGTGCTCAGTCCCTGCTGATGCACAGGACAGCATTTGCTTTTTCATAATTTAATTTAATTCTATATTTATTATCTATAATCTCTATTAATTTAATAAATAATTCATTTAATTATTAAATAGTATTAATTTAATAATTTAATTTCACTTCCATTTCTGTTTCTCCCAGCGGGAACAGCTCTTTGTGATGCAGCCTCCAAAGTATTTTTGGGAATGCAGCCTGGCTCTTCTTGAGATTCCACTGCCCCAAGGAAAAGCTTTTCCTGCTTATTTAAAATCCTGACCCTGGTACACACCCATGGTTGGACAAGGAAAGCCAGGTCAGGTATTTTTTTTTTCCTCACACACAGACAGAGCCCTCAAAAACTTCAGAAAGAATTATGAAATAGGGGCAGGGAACTCTAAAGGGGTTCAATCAGTTGGCTATTAAACTATTAGATATTTGGGAGAGAATAATAATTGGTAAATTATTATTATGCACAAATTATTATTATTATTATGCACAAATTATTATTATGCACGATAGGGTAGCTCTGACTCAAAGAAAATTGCATTTTATACCCAGTGAGAATCAAGTCAAGTTCCTGACTTGAATAATTCCTAACTTGACATGAGAATCAAGTCAAGTTCCTTGACTTTGCTACATTTGAAGCCCAGTATTTTTAAGGAAAAAAAAATGTACAATGTATTTGTTAAATAAGCCTTTCAGACTGTGCATGCCTCAAAAACTAAGAAAAGGCAGATGCAGAAATAACTTTTTTTTTTTGAAACTCTGTAAATCTTCCTTGAACCAGAAGGATGCTGCTCCACCAACACCACACTTCACCATGAACCAGGATCCCGGAGCCAAATGCAAACATTGCAAGGGTAAAAGTCCCTAAAAAATGAACACAGGAAAATCCCAGATAAAATCTCACCGACCCAAAACTCACTCTGAAGCACCATTTGCAAGCTCTTCCTCTTTTTTTGCCCTCTCAGCCAATTTAGTTTCAGGTTTCCTAACCCCTCAGAGACTCACAGAAAATTTAGATATGCCAGCACGTGCCGTTTGTTTTCCACCAAATGCACATTTTATTTGTTTTATTCATTATTGTGGTTAATTTATGCTTTTATTCAGAGTGATCTCATCACACCAGAATTAGTAATCCCCCTCGGGTTTTTCTGTGGAATCCATGCTGTGACGTGACTGATCCACGCTGTAAAATGGTGTTTGAAAACAGGGTCAGGAGGGAATGGAAATTTTCACCAAAAATGATGTGCAGCAAAGTTCTGAAGAACCGAAACCCAGCTTCATTCACAATATTGACAGCTCTTAAATATTTCCATTTTTAGCTCTCAGGCTCTGAAAAGCAGAGGAAGCCAACTCCTGGTGAGTGCTCTGTACCAACCCAGAGCTTCACCAACCAACCCACCCCAAGACCTGACCCTGCTCGTTTCCTCTGCCTTTCCAAGGTGCTTCAGACACTTCTCTGAATTTCATGATGTGTCACCCATGTGGGAAGAAATTTCTCAGCCCTCTCAGAGAGATGGAGTTTATTTGCCACCTTTATTGGGCGGAGGCAGGAGCACACAGACACAAAATCATATTTTTTTCTGTATTACCTGCTCTTTCCAGCCTGGTTTTCCTTTGGATGCAGACTGGGCTGCTATAATGACCAATTTCTCAGTGTTGGTTTGGGTTGGAAGTGACTTTTAAAGGTCACAACCCCTCTGCAATGAGCAGGGACATCTTCAACTAAGTTTTTATCACTTATAAATGTGTGCTAAATTCTCTTTCATCCCCAATTTCTGATGTAATAACTTGAAACGATACAATTCTTGGGGTTTACAACCAATTATTATATCCCTGTATAGTCAACCCCAAGCACTTCTCTGTTAAACCAGGATCAATTTCCTTGGAGGAAAAGGTCTCAAGCCTCAAGAAGCCATCATGGAAACCTTCCAACAACAACAACCAGATTTGTCTGTAATTAGTTTTTCCTCACAACTATCCACAAAACAGCTTTATTGCTGAAGGGGCATTCCAGTTTTAAAGCGATTTACACAGACAATTTGTTTTTATTCCTGCCTGGGGCACGGTATTAATGATCCTTTTCCTTCCTTGATGTTCTCCACTCTCATCCCCGAACCTGAGCAGTTTGGGGATGGAAGATGGGATGGGAATTCTCTGGAAAAAAGTCACGCCAGCTTCCCAGCAGTGGAGCAGAACTCCAGGAAGCGTGGCCTCTTCCCGATGGCACCGCTCGCATTTCAGGGGTTTCCTGAATTTCAGTTCTGTGGAAAAACTTCCAGGGAGATCAGTTACCCTGGCCAACACCTCGAGGTTTTCTTGCAGGAGAAAGTGTTAAGGGTTGTGCTTGTAAGAGTTTGTTCCTGTGGGCTGACGTGGCAGTGACCCTCAGCAGGTCACCGGAGCAGGATGTGGCAGGGCACCGGATGCGCTCCGGATCAAAGTTACAACTTCCATGGAAGTGAATTTAATGGGAACGAGGCACGGAGAGCAAGGAGGGCTCACACATATCAGCTCTGCTCACACAGCAACAGCCCCAGAGCTTCAGTCCAGCACAGCACTCAGGAAGAGAAGAATCCAAGGAATGGCTCTGCCTTTTCCAAGAGAGGAGAACGCCTGCAACCACGGCACAGATCCATCAGTGGGAGAATGAAAAAGAACATGGAATGGAAGAAAATCCAGCCCAATATGTGCCATTTCTCTGCTCTGGGAGCCAACATCATCACACAGCTGACCCTGCATGGACACAGGGCCAGGGCAGTGCTGGAGCAGCTTTCCTGAGCAGGAAAAGCCACCAGGAAGGAGGTGAAGCAGTTCTGTGGTTCACACCTTCCACATGAATGTCAGGAACTGGAGAATTCCTCCCCTCTTTAACCAGGCAGGAGCAAGAGAGGTCACTTCATGCTGTTCTCCTGAACTTTAAAATCTCAGAGACCCTGCCACACTGAAATGATGAATGAAGAAACCTCTGGGGACTCCTTATGCATCTACAGATATCTCTCAGAGCTCCAAGTTCTAAAAGCCAAGTTTTATAAGGCAGAGTCCATCCCACCTCACCTTATCCATTTAACAGGATTCATTTACTCCACAGGCTGTGCACGTGGAGAAGGGATCATCCCCAGGTCCCAGATGTGCCATCCTGTCACCTGTTCCACTGGATAATTCCAAAGGAATTGTTTGTACCCCACTGTTTTGGGCTGCAAAACAAGCCCAAAAATCATCTCCATGACCCTCTGGTGCTCCTCAGCAAGGAATCCCACATTTCACCAGTTTTTAAGGAAAAAGCAAGCATGGATTTATTACAACACCGTAATAAATTATTTATTACGGCACCCGGATTTCCGCCGGTGCCTTGGATCTCTGGTGTGAAACAAACCAAAACAAGCGACCAGCTGAGGTCTAGCAAAGCCAGACTGGTGAGAAATGTTCTCAACACATCCCTTCTGCAAATGAGAGATGAAATGAGCTGCTGAGTTACCCAGGAAATCAGTGCCAGCACTGCCCAGCTCTCCCTCACAGAGAGCGGGGAATGGTTCCTCCAAACCCCACCAGCCTGAGCAGGTGAGGAACTCACAGGCTTGGCTTTCTGAGCGTGTAAAACGTGCAAAGGGGGCTGGGTGACCACAGAGCTGCTGCAAAGGTCCCACAAACCATACACGGTCACTTCCTGAGAGCAGCTCCAGATGTTCCTCCTGACCTTCTTTATTTTCACGTCTTAGCACGAAATGGAGATGCTCAGCCAGATTCAATCCAGCCCTTCTGGAGAGCAGCACTAACTGCACACTGTGAGCAAAACTCCTCACCCCCATCACAAAAACACAGATTTGGGGTTGGAAGGGGCGTTAAAGATCATTCATTGCTACCTCTGCCACCGTCAGCCACCGCACCCACGGAGGTCACCCGCCTCAGAGGAGGAGCAAGCAACAGGGGAGGGTTTGCAGCAGCAAAATTCCTTTTGAACAGAGCAACAAAATTCCTGTAGGACACAGGAGCAACAAAATTCCTTAGGACACAGGAGCAACAAAATTCCTGTAGGACACAGAAACAACAAAATTCCTGTAGGACACAGAAACAACAAAATTCCTTCAGGACACGGGAGCAACAAAATTCCTGTAGGACACAGGAGCAACAAAATTCCTGTAGGACACAGGAGCAACAAAATTCCTTCAGGACACAGGAGCAACAAAATTCCTTCAGGACACAGGAGCAACAAAATTCCTTCAGGACACAGGAGCAACAAAATTCCTGTAGGACACAGGAGCAACAAAATTCCTGTAGGACACAGGAGCAACAAAATTCCTGTAGGACACAGAAACAACAAAATTCCTGTAGGACACAGAAACAACAAAATTCCTGTAGGACACAGGAGCAACAAAATTCCTGTAGGACACAGGAGCAACAAAATTCCTTCAGGACACAGGAGCAACAAAATTCCTTCAGGACACAGGAGCAACAAAATTCCTTCAGGACACAGGAGCAACAAAATTCCTGTGGGACACAGGAGCAACAAAATTCCTGTGGGACACAGGAGCAACAGAATTCCTGAAGGACACAGAAACAACAAAATTCCTGTAGGACACAGGAGCAACAAAATTCCTGTAGGACACAGGAGCAACAAAATTCCTGTGGGACACAGGAGCAACAAAATTCCTGTAGGACACAGAAACAACAAAATTCCTGTGGGACACAGGAGCAACAAAATTCCTGTAGGACACAGGAGCAACAAAATTCCTGTAGGACACAGGAGCAACAAAATTCCTGTAGGACACAGCAGCAACAAAATTCCTTCAGGACACAGGAGCAACAAAATTCCTGTAGGACACAGGAACAACAAAATTCCTTCAGGACACAGGAGCAACAAAATTCCTTTAGGACACAGGAGCAACAAAATTCCTGTAGGACACAGGAGCAACAAAATTCCTGTAGGACACAGGAGCAACAAAATTCCTGTGGGACACAGGAGCAACAAAATTCCTGTAGGACACAGGAGCAACAAAATTCCTGTAGGACACAGGAGCAACAAAATTCCTGTAGGACACAGGAGCAACAAAATTCCTTCAGGACACAGAAGCAACAAAATTCCTTCAGGACACAGAAACAACAAAATTCCTGTAGGACACAGAAGCAACAAAATTCCTGTAGGACACAGGAGCAACAAAATTCCTTTAGGACACAGGAGCAACAAAATTCCTGTAGGACACAGAAACAACAAAATTCCTGTAGGACACAGAAGCAACAAAATTCCTTCAGGACACAGGAGCAACAAAATTCCTGTAGGACACAGCAGCAACAAAATTCCTGTAGGACACAGGAGCAACAAAATTCCTGTAGGACACAGGAGCAACAAAATTCCTGTAGGACACAGGAGCAACAAAATTCCTGTAGGACACAGGAGCAACAAAATTCCTGTAGGACACAAGAGCAACAAAATTCCTTCAGGATACAGAAGCAACAAAATTCCTTAGGACACAGGAGCAACAAAATTCCTTCAGGACACAGGAGCAACAAAATTCCTTTATTCCAGCACCATCCTGAGCTGCTGTGAGAACATCCCAGCTCCTCCCATGGAATTCCTGAGGGCAAGGACCAACCCCAACTTTCCCTCAGAAGAACAAACTGAAATATTGGCACCTTTACACTCACAGCCTGGTTTCAAAATAAATGTCACCCACCTGCTGCCATTTAGATCCCTTCCAAAGGGCCCTAAAGAGGTTCTGAGTACGTGGTCAACATCTGTGAGAAGGGCAGAGCACCTGAACCCCCCAGCCCTGGCAGCCACGTGCTTCCTGTGGTGGCTTTGCACTTTGGTAAGACTTTTTTGATGGTTTGCCTTTTTCTGTTTTGTTTTTTTGGGGGGGGATTTTGGGGATTTTTTTGTTGTTGTTTTGGGGTTCTTTTTCTTTCTTTAATGTGGTGATAAGACACTGTTAAAGTTCACTCTGAAGGGCTCACCATTTAAAATGAGGCCCAAACAAAAGCAAACAAAACTTCACCCTTTTTTTCTCACCTGTTAAAAGCAAACCACCAACAAAAATATCCCCTAACCAAGAAACATTCTTGCTATAAGGGAGTTGAAAATCATGAAATTCCACATTAAACTTGCAATTTACCACTGACAACAAGAGAAATTTCATCTTCAAAACCCCCTCTGTGCTCTCTGCTCCTCTTTTATTAAAATTCTGGTAGCCCCACTTTATTTAGTCACAAAGGTGCACAAGATCTTGTCAGGCTCAATGGAAAGTGGACAATATGGACTTTTCCAACCCCAAAATTCTCAAGCAGAGTTGTTGGGCTGCACTGGTTTGGTGTGCACAGAAAAAAATGTTTTCAGTCTAGAAAAGTGGGTGCAGAGGGAGCAGCTCAAGCACTCCATGGTAAAAAATGGACAGCCCAAGGAAGAACCAAATGCCACTGAGACATTAATTTTTAATACAATTATTTATTGCCCACCTGTTGGGATGAACACACCCAGCAATTTGTTTTTATTATAAACAAATCAACAGAGAACACCTGCATCATGGCTGGCTGTAAATTTATCCCACTCAGAGGAAGGAAATGGACAGATAATGGATTTGTCTGGAGCAAAATGAGGTTTGCAAGTCCTCTGACTGAGAAGGGATCCTACATCTGCATCTCAGCTCATCCCTTTAAACTGCAGGTTCCAATCCTGGAGTGAACTCTCCCCCAGGATCTGCTTTGGTTTGCTTGCAATCCCTTTTATATTTTCAGGCTTTAATAAATCCTTGTATTGCCTGCTCTGAATTCTTATATTGCCACCTTCAAAAAGAGCAGCTAAGCCCTAAACACCACATGGAAAGATGACAAAGAAATGATGTGGTTCAGATCTCCCCCTAAATCATTTTTCTCTGATCCCAAATGCAACAAAGATTGGGAAAAAAAAAAAACCAACAAAAAACCACTTTTAATTTCTCTCAGCTGAAGGCTCCTTTCTTCCCAAAATCAAACACAAGGAAACTGGCAGAAAACACTTGAACCAGGAGAAGCCAATCAGTGAGAGCCAAACGAAGCCTTTAGAAAGTTGTCTCAGTAAACAACTCGAGCTCTGCCAAAAGCCAGGATCCTTGTGCCTCCCCTGGGTGGCCAAAAGCAGAACTCTGGGATGTTAAGGACGCTTTTCCCAAGTTTTCCTCGGGATTCTCCTTCAGAACACAAACAGCCAGCTGCTGCAGAGTTCAAGTCTTATCTCACAGCTGCTTTCTGCCTCAAGCAGAGGAACACCCTGTTATTTGTCTGCTATCAGTTTTATCTCCTGAGACAACCAAATTCTGTTTGAGCAGGGCAGGCTCTGCCACCAGCAGTAGGAGGGAACCTGTAAATCCAGTCCTGTCCCAGCACCACCCACTAACAAACTCCAGCACCTCCAGACACCCTGCACATCATGACAGATTTGGGTTTTTTCAACCACACAAAGTTCTACCAATGGTTTTCAGCCGTTCTGGCCAGCTTGAATGTTCTGGAGGAGCTGCCACAATTCCGAGTTTGCTGGTGGGAGTCTCCTGTCAACCCTGAGCTGCAGGCCAGTATCACCCTGGCAAGCAACCCAAATATTTACCCTCCATTCATTTAATCTCTTGGACAAATACATCCACTATTTTTAACTAACTGGCTAAATAAGGAGTAAACTTCACGTGTTTGCATCTGAGAATTGTGTCAACAGTGGTTCAAAGGTGGTGGGACACGTGAGTGGCTTTGGTGTACAATGATGAGCGTGGGGCTTTGTTTTCCTTTCCTTAGGGAGTCCTGCTGGGTTGTGGATTTGAAAATTTGTCCTGCAGTTTGCACAGTTCTCCTTTCACTGAGGGTTTGGTCCCAGACTGCCCCAAGCTGCCTTTACAGCCATCACACAGACCCTGCCACACTTCACACCTGGCACAGTCTCACCCCAACAGCAATTCCAGCCTGGCACCCACGACTTTCCAACCCTAGGAAGCCTCACACCTCCTCCAGGCTAACAACCCAAATCAACTCTTCTCTGCAGTTCTGCTAGGGCTGGATCAGCTCGTGTTTGTTTACAGTTCACTCATTTCTCTCTTTTTAGAAAACATTGGCTTGTGCCATTTCTGCAGTGGCTGCCTGGTAACTCCAGGTGGTCTTTAACTCCAGATTCAGCATCCTGTGAGTGTTATACCATGCAGGAGAGCTGAAAAGAACCCAACTTTGAATATTGACTCTACATTTCAGAATTCAAAGTCAAAATTTATGAGAGGAACGTGAACTTCTACCTTTTGACAAGTCTATCTGCATTCCCAGCACTGCCTGTGTATTATGAAAACTGACAGTAGCTCAATTTCTTGCTTTGGCCAAGAGCAGATTCATAAAACTTTATGGCCAGTTAATTTTTCAGTCCATTTATGATTTTATTTCAGCTCTCCAGAAGCCCAAAGCAGCAGCAATTTTCCAGCTGCAGCTCTGCCTCCATCTCCCAAGAGAACGAAAGAAAAGGAGAAGAGAGGAAAGGGGAGGAAAGGGAAGGAAAGGGAAGGAAAGGGGAGGAGAAGGAGGAGAAGGAGGAGAAGGAGGAGAAGGAGGAGAAGGAGGAGAAGGAGGAGAAGGAGGAGAAGGAGGAGAAGGAGGAGAAGGAGGAGAAGGAGGAGAAGGAGGAGAAGGAGGAGAAGGAGGAGAAGGAGGAGAAGGAGGAGAAGGAGGAGAAGGAGGAGAAGGAGGAGAAGGAGGAGAAGGAGGAGAAGGAGGAGAAGGAGGAGAAGGAGGAGAAGGAGGAGAAGGAGGAGAAGGAGGAGAAGGAGGAGAAGGAGGAGAAGGAGGAGAAGGAGGAGAAGGAGGAGAAGGAGGAGAAGGAGGAGAAGGAGGAGAAGGAGGAGAAGGAGGAGAAGGAGGAGAAGGAGGAGAAGGAGGAGAAGGAGGAGAAGGAGGAGAAGGAGGAGAAGGAGGAGAAGGAGGAGAAGGAGGAGAAGGAGGAGAAGGAGGAGAAGGAGGAGAAGGAGGAGAAGGAGGAGAAGGAGGAGAAGGAGGAGAAGGAGGAGAAGGAGGAGAAGGAGGAGAAGGAGGAGAAGGAGGAGAAGGGAAGGAGGAGAAGGAGGAGAAGGAGGAGAAGGAGGAGAAGGAGGAGAAGGAGGAGAAGGAGGAGAAGGAGGAGAAGGAGGAGAAGGAGGAGAAGGAGGAGAAGGAGGAGAAGGAGGAGAAGGAGGAGAAGGAGGAGAAGGAGGAGAAGGAGGAGAAGGAGGAGAAGGAGGAGAAGGAGGAGAAGGAGGAGAAGGAGGAGAAGGAGGAGAAGGAGGAGAAGGAGGAGAAGGAGGAGAAGGAGGAGGAGGAGAAGGAGGAGAAGGAGGAGAAGGAGGAGAAGGAGGAGAACGAGGAGAAGGAGGAGAAGGAGGAGAAGGAGGAGAAGGAGGAGAAGGAGGAGAAGGAGGAGAAGGAAAACCACAAAATCCCCAACTCATGGCTACAACCCCTACCAGGATCCACCTTCTTGCACCTTCTCTGCCCTGGGCCAAGCCCTCCCTCGCTGCAGTAAACAGGAAGCCACCGCTGAACTCGGTGACACAAAGGCACCCAAGCAACCTGCTGGGCTGGGCTTCCTCCTGCTGCAGCACAGCTGGAAAGGGGAACAGCTGTGCCAGGCAAGGACAGAGCCAGAGCTTCACCTTCATCACCATCACAGCCAGGGCAGCACCCTAAGGATGGTGGACATGGCAAACGGGGCTTTGCAACAGCAAAGTTGGGACTTGTTTATTCCATCGAGGTTAAAACCTTGGAGTGTTTTATTCAGTTGTTAAACCACGGCCCTCTGGGGACAGAATTCCACCTGGTGAGGTCAAAAAGCACCTCTAGGTACTGTAAATAGCTCACTAGTGTTAAGTTTGGGCCCTGTCAAGTTTAGGTTTAAGCTTAATTAAGCTTAATTTTAAGCTTAATTTTTTGAAAAAATTAATAATATTAGTTCTATTATGTTAAAATTCTATTACACATAAGTTTATCAAGTTAATACAATTTAAGAGTCTTTTTGGCAAAATTTATTCCTATTAAGTTTAGTATTGTTTAAATTTAAAATCATCCTAAGTTTTTGTTAAAATATGCTTATCTAGCTTGCAAATTTAGTTAATTTTTCTTAAAAATAAGAGAGCATCAACTGAAAGAGCTGTGATGAAACAAGCTACTCCTGCTGGTTTAAAAACCCAATTTATCCCTGTAGGTCCAGAGGCAATCCTGTGAGCACTGCAGCACTCCTGGAAGCATCAAGCACAAGAATTACACCCAGACCTTAAAAGCTCAGAAAAACCAGGGCTGAAGTCATCACCCCCGATCAATTAAAGGAAAGTGGCTCTAAAAGCTCACTACAGCTCTTAACTACCTTTCCTGTAAAGAGCTTAGTACAGTAAATGTGAGTAAGCAAATATTAAAAATAGCTAAGCCAGGCCACTCTTGCTCAATGGCTTTGAGCCCTGACTCAGACAGGGGTGACTCATCCCAAATCCCTCCTGCCCTATCTGCTTTCCCTGTCTGGCTCTCACATCACACCCTGGACTCCACTGAGGAGCTCCAGGACAGCAGGGTCATGTAAACACCACGGAAAAATTCGTCAGGATTTGCTCCTCCTTCTCTCACCCTGCAAGGATTATTTTGAAGAAGATCGTTGGTGAGTTTATGCTACTGAAATCAAATATTAAAAATGACTTGAAATTAGGGGGTGTCATGCTAAAATCACTCTCCAAAAGTTCCACAGGCAACTCCCAAACATTTGGATTCAGAAAATAATTTCTTACCCTCTCCTCCTTAACTGTAGCCAGGCTGAGCTACTGAGTTGCCCCCTAAAACATGGAATTACTGAGTTGCCCCCGAAATATCAAATTACTGTGTTGCCCTCTAAAACATTGGACTACTGGGCTGCCCTCTAAGACATTGAATTACTGAGTTGCCCTCCAAAATATTGAAATATTGAGTTGCTAAAACATTGAATCACCAAGTTGCCCCCTAAAACATGGAATTACTGAATTGTGCCCTAAAATATCAAATTACTGTGTTACCCTCTAAAATATCAAATCACTGAGTTGCCCCCTAAAACATGGAATTGCTGAGTTGCCCCTAAAACATTGAATTACTGAGTTGCCCCTAAAACATTGAATTATTGAGTTGCCCCCAAAACATTGAATTACTGAGTTGCCCCTAAAACACTGAATTACTGAGTTGCCCTCTAAAACATTGAATCACTGAGCTGCCCCCTTAAACACTGAATTACTGAGTAGCCCCCAAAACATTGAATTAGTGAGTTGCTCCCTAAAACATGGAATTACTGAGTTGCCCCCCAAAACATTGAATTACTGAGTTGCCCCTAAAACATCGAATTACTGAGTTGCCCCTAAAACACTGAATTACTGAGTTGCCCCCAAAAACATTGAATCACTGAGCTGCCCCAAAAACATTGAATTACTGAGTTGCCCCCTAAAATATCAAATTACTGAGTTGCCCTCTAAAATATCAAATTACTGAGTTGCCCTCTAAAACACTGAATTACTGAGTTGCCCTCCAAGATCATCCCCAGAAATCCCAAAGTTGTGATCAATTTTTTGAATGCAGATCTCTGCCCTTTATTGTTTGAACCCCACAAAAATCACAAAAAACTCCCTCTTTGTCTTATTTACAGGAACTGCTGGTCGCATACAGGGAATTTCCGCAGAGTTACAGTCGTAATTTTTATACTTTGACTGTACATTTACCATGAAAACAGAGGAGAACAGGAAAGCCCTTAAAGAAAATCTTCATGACAGATGTAAAATTTGATCAAGATTAATTAAGCTAATCAGTTATGAGTGATGTATATGTGATCCTGTGTATTTTATATACACAAGTAGATCTCCAGAATGATTTATGTGCTTAAAATTTGTATAAACCAAAATCTTTGCCAGAATTGCAGTGATGTTGACCCAATAATTAAATTGTGATGCTCATGCCTTAAAAGAAATCATAAGAAATGGCAAAGGGAAGAAAAGAGAGAGGCCAGAGGTAGCAAAGCAGAGTTAATGTTGTAATCATATCATTAATCCTCACATAAATCCCTCAGAAGTTACGTCAAGTTTTTATTGCACCTTCCCACTGCCAAAATAACAACAGTTTCTTTTGGGGCTGAGTGGCTTTTTTTGGACATCAAGGGGAAGAAAAACACAAGAGGAAAAACCCTGCAACCTTTATGAAAAATTCTTTATATCTTATGGAAACTGCTGATTATTATACTTGCACTACTCTATTAAGTACCTATAAATGATTTTTTTTTTCTCTCCATGAGGTCGTGCCAGTCATAAAAAAATACCATTTTCTGCTCTTTTTTTTTCTTTTTTTTCCAGAAAAAGTACAACATCCCTAATTTGGGTGAAGTTTCCACCTTAACTCAGTAAAAAGAGAGGACAGATAAACGTTAAGCCCAGACTAACTCACTTATAAACAACTAAAACCCGTTTGCCTTTGTCCAAAACCAACAAAACCCAGCAGCAACAGAGTCCCAGCTCAAACTGTCAAGTCACAAAAACAGGAACTGGGCTCTGGAACTGGGGTTTTGTATTTCCCCTTTTGAACTTGATACCAGAACTAACAACACATTTTGTGCCTCTGAGACCATGAGACACGAAATTTGCTGAATTTTTTCTTTTTTTTTTTTTCTTTTTTTTTCTTTGTTCTTTTATTTTAGTTTTTGGAGGGGGGAGAATAAATTTAGAATTCATTATTTGCTGCAAAAATTTGGCTTTAATTTTAGCTGAGCTGTGAGTGTAGCTTCACACCCCTTCTGGATTTTTTTTTTTTTTTGCATTCCTACAAATGAGAAAACTTCCAGAGGAGTGAACAGAGCTGGAAAAGAAGGGTTCCAAAGGAAATTTGTGAATTCCACAGGCAGGAAATTTGGAAAGACAGAGGGAAAGGGAAAAAAAAAAGAGGAGAGAGTCAAGTCTGAGGAACTTTAAATCAAAAATCACACCTCTCCCCTTTTTTATCCACTGTGATGAAACTGGCTGGTTTCACAATTCATCACAACTCCAAAGCCTGGATTTCCAACCCAAAATCTATGGGAAAAAAAGAATTTTATGAAGCACCTGGACATTTCCTGCTTGGCTCCAAAGCTGCAGCCAATTTACAAACACAGTGCAGCTCTTCTGGGCAATAAATATTTAACTGCAGTGGGCAGCACCTCCTACAAATTCCACTTTGGGATGCAAATCCCCTTTTAAAGCACACGGAATCCTGGAGAAAATAATGAGAAATAAAAGCAGAAGGTGCCCTGTGCATGCACAAAGCTGAGGACACCGCAGCCCTCAGGGGCTTTCAGCTCTAAATTCTCTTCTCCATGAAGAACTTCCTTTTTTTCTGGCCTTAAAAATAACTCAGAAATTGAATTGCAAGTTATCCTGCAGGAATCTGAACAACAAACCCTCCAATTTGAGCTTGTTGTTGGTTCATCCCTTACAAAAACTAGCAATCCCACATCAGGCATTTCCATCATTTATAAAAACCTCTGGATTTTGGGGAGGTTCAGAAACCACTGCCCTGTCCCTGTAATTACCAGAGCGTTGTTATCCCATGAAAATTACTCAAAATACATCAGCACATTAAAAAAAATTAAATTATAATGCTTGAATAGCTTCAGAATTCAAAGTTGTGAGAGAATATTTTAATACACATTAAATAAAATTTTAATTAGGGACATGAAGCAGATCTGTGTTGAAAGGTTAAGCAGAAACAAAACTCATAGAAATCAGTTTTAGGAAAAAAAAATCTGTAATTCCTACAAGAGTATTGTTTAAATTTAAAAAAAATATATTTAAAAATAATCCAAATATCATGGATGTATCAACCCTCTTAAGCAATCTGAGAATTGCCACATACACCTCACAGAGGGCAAATACCTGATTTTCAAATCAAAATATTGCCCTGGAAATCTGGCCACCACCAAGCTGCATTTTGCCTGGTGTTTATGTCACCAAGTCAAACTGGTTCATTTCTCAATGGAAATGCACATAAATTATATTTAACCAGCTATAAAAAAGCCAACATTTGTTTTTATGTATATGACTTTTGTGCATAAACAGTGGTTATCTTTTATTAAAGGTTATTTGCAATTAAAAACTGCCTGCGTGTCTCCACAAATTCCAGAGACATCTTTCCACGTAAATAGAAATAAAAGGATAATTTTCCTCATTCTTACAGGGAAATAAACTCAACAAGTCCATCAGTCTATTTCTGTCCCCCTTCAGTGCTCACTGTACAATTCACCTCTGCTGAAAATCTGATATTTTAGCAGAACAAGACACGCAGAAAACATTCTCATGAACAAATTCACCTGAATTTAAACCAAAAAAAAACCCCAACACATAAATCCTGTTCTACAAAATCACCACGAGGAGACTTCAATTCCCAAGAGAGAGAAATCTGCATGGCACAATTTCCTCATCAATCAGGGCAAGGAAACTTAATTACACTTAGAACACTCGCTCTGTACATTTTTATTTTGATGATATTAAAAGCCTTGATTTATTAAGCGCTAAACACTCCAGAAATACCATCCCACTTCTTATTTTTGCCTCAAGAAATCCAGAGCTCATGGCTTGAGACCAGAAGTCGCTGAAATCAGGGCAAAGGGCTTCATTTGGGCTGCTTGGAACTCTGTTTTCTGCCAGTTCTCATCACGTGCTTGGCCCAGGATCGTGGAATGGGTTGGGTTGGGAAGGACCCATCTCATTCCATGGGCAGGGGCATCTTCCCCCAAAGGAAAAATGCATTTCTTTGATAAAAAGCTCTGGAAAAGCCACCCTGCCATTCCAGCTGGGAATGATGAAAGTTTAATTGAGAGTTACAGAAGGCGAAGCCACAATGTTAAAATCTTGTAAATTCTTTGGTGTTTGCTGTCACATGAGAGCAAACAAGGGAAAAGAATTCCAAATATTCCAGGAACAGCCATTCCTTGCTAGTTATCCATAGGATTGAAACACACGCTTCTCATCTGGCAATAAATCCAATTAGAAGTTAAAAATGTACGCCTGAGGTGTTAATTTTGTTAGAAATTATTTATTATTAAAGTGCTACATGAAAGATGTTCCAGCCTCTTAATGAGAGGGCTGGTGCACAAAGTATTTATTTTCTTAAGCATAAGATGACATTTTGTCTTATTAAAAACACATCCTGGTCCAATTACCATTTTTCTCTTCCTAAAGCCAGGGCCTTTGACTTAGAACAAGACCACAGCTACAAAATGAAAGAGGAAAGAACACAATTATTGCATAATTAATTGGCCTGACCCCCCAATTACTCATGCTCACAGATAAAAACCCACCCTGGTTGATATTTTTAGGTGCCAGCTCCAGGAAACAATCAGGATCAAATGCAAATGGAAGCAGGAAGACAAACCTGAGCTAGAAACTGAGAAAATGATGTAAGGCTCAGCATGAAAACTCCAACCAGAGCCAGCTCCACGAGACAATTCTGAGTCACCAGCTCTGCTGAAGGGCACCCAGCACCCTGAGCTCCTGCACATCAGGCAGCCAAACTCCCAAAAAGGAACTTTTCACTCCTATCTCCATTTTCCAGCTCAGCCCTGACTCTGGGTGAGGCTCACACACATGGGGGGAAAGGGAATAATCCAATTTTAGCCCATTTTATGATGAGATGCTCATGGAGCAGAGTCCTTACTACTTACAGAGGCATGACCTAAACCCTATCCTTAAGAGTCTGATTTTAAACTAAATCCTGAATTTTAAGCTCTATTAACACAAAGATACAACACATAAAGCTGCTTCTCAAGCTTTTGGTTGGGGCTTAACAAATTAAACATTTCTGTTTCAGGCTGGGCCCTCGCGATGAGTACAGACACGTAGAAAAGATTTATAGGATCATAAGTGTGTATTTGTTCAAAAGATAAGGATCATCATGTCAGTTCTCCCTGCTAATTAACCACTCCCAACTTTCCCTGCCTATGGAACTGAGTGACAGCAGGTTTTATTAAATAAATAAATATCATGAAACAGCCTGGGAAAGCTGCTCATCCTCATTGATTTTGAAATCTTCTAAACCATATTGAAGACAGGTTTGGGTTTTTTTTTTTTAAGGATAGCTTGGTGATTAGAACATCCCCTAAAACATTTCTAAAATTGCTGTGGATGCAGCAGATGAACACCAGAGCCTGGTGAAGGTGTCACTGCTTTATTGGTGGTTATCAACGTTTATTGGTTTAAAAAAAAAGGAATTGTCCCACCCAGCAGAGCAGGAATGGGGCATTTTGAGTGATCATGTGCACATCTGCCAGCTGGCCTGGTCCTAAATGCAGAACTAGTGCAGATTAAAGAACTTCCAAAATGTGAGCTGAGACAGGCAGTAAATCTTCTTTTCCCTGGTTTTGGCTGGAAAAAGTTGTGGTTTTAACAAAAACTTTTGCAATATCAGCAAAACAATCAGGAAGAGTGGTTTGCATCTCGGCTGTGTTTCAAAGGCTGAACTTGCCACAAAGCTTGGAGAAATCCAGTTTTTTATGTAATAATTTCAGTGATAGGCACAGATCTGTGTGTGCAGAACTCAGGGGCCAAAAGGGAGCCAGCAGAGTGTGCACACAAACACACACAGCAATTTCACTGCTAATTAAACTTCATCAAGCAGTTAAGTAACAAGGATTGAACAAGTCCTGAAGAGTTTGTTTATCAGACAAAACACGAAACAAAATCAATGAGGGGTCGCCTCAAGGGGTGAAGAAGGCAGGATGCAGATTTATAGGCTGGCAGGTCCTGCTTTGGTCACATAAAATTAAAATTTCAAGTACAGAGAGAGAGGATGGTTCTATAGGAACGGGAAATGATGCACAGGCACAGCAGCAGGGCCAGGCTGTGGTGCAAGTGTGGGAGAATAATTCTGTGAACAATTGTGTGAACAATCCTGTGCCTGATGGAGCCAAACTGCTCCACCTCCACTCAGCTCGGTGTTCCTCACCCAGGATTTTCCCAAATTCCCACAGAACTGAGGGAAGCCTCAAGGATATCCCACAGCAGCTCTGCTGTCTCCTACAGGAATTACCCTCCCTCTAAAATAAAAAAAAAATTAAATTACAAATTCACTGTTTGCCTCTTTGCTCTTTCCTGCTCTTGATTTCTACTGCCTTTACATATATAAAAATATGTCCTTTAAATATATAAATATTTATATACTGTCTTTAAATATATATCGATTATATTTTTTTCTACCTTTCTTCTTTGTCCTTAATCCTCAAACTGAAGGAAGAGAAAGTCGCATTCGACTTCGGTAATGAAGTAACGCCACGAGCCAAGAAAAATTCTGGTTTTTCTTCCCTTAATTCAAAAGCAAACTCCTGAGAACCCTCTGTGATTAAACCTGAAGGTACCACGCTCTTTAATTGCAAGGTAAACATGCAGTCAATCCCAACCAAGGGTGAGGAGTTAATCACACAGCCCAGTTAATCTGATCAGCACCTCAGCTTTGAGGTGTTTAAGGCTGTGCTGGCACAGGCTGAGCTCTGGGGATTTAAAATGTGCCTTCTTTTTAAGCCAAGCCTCTTTGCTGATGTATCTTGCTTATATATCTGGAGCCCGGCTGAGTTGTCAGTCACATGTGCAGGAAGCTGAAAGGACTGTAAAAACCACAGGGTTTTTATTTTTTTCAACTTGGGAGATGATAGCTGTTCTTTGGTAAAAATGCAGCCGTCCCTATATGTCCTTTCACTCACCCTGTGTGGCTTTGACATCAAAATAAATTTAAAAAAAAAATCAGGTTTTCCTGTTAATCAACCCCCCCAATTCATGGAGGCCATGAATTCTTCCTAAAACAATTGTTGGTGTAGAACAAGGCAAGTTTATTTTCCCCACGTGGTAAAACAAAGGCTTCAAGGGGAGAATTCCAATTGGGAAAGCTCAATTTGCATTTCCAAGGGGGTTTGTTCTGTATCATCAATAAAACAACCTCGATGTTCCCCTCAGGACAAGGAGCACAAGTTTCCTTGGCAATGAATTGTTATTCAAGCAAAAAATCCCAAAATCAGGGATTACACGGGTCCCTTGTCTCTGAGCAGATTTTGGATGAGCTCTTGGCTATTCCTTGTCTTTAGGGCCTGGAATTATTAAGAGATTTCTACAAATCAATCCCTAAGTCAAATAAAAGACATTGAAGCCAAGCCCTGAGGTTTCTAATAGAGAAGTTACAAGGTTGTAACTCCATTTGAGAAGCACCTGGTGCCCATTACCTGCAGGGCCCAAACAGACTTTTCCATCAGGAACACTGGAAGGCAGCAAGTGCTAAATCTGGGAATTAATTGCAGCTGTTACTGCATTACCAAAGTCAAATGCACCTTTCTCTTCCTTCAGCTTGAGGATTTAGGACAAGAAAGAAAGGTAGAAGAAAAAAAAATATAATTTAATATAAATGCAATACAAATCAAGAGCAGGAAAGAGCAAAGAGGCAAACAGTGAATTTGTAATTATATTTTTTTTTTTCAGAGGGAGGGTAATTCCTGTAGCACAAAGTGACAGAGCTGGCGAGGGTGACAACACAAAGGTGTGATACAGCTCAGGCTCCCTGACCTCTGGTCCTTTATGAACTTTTAAACTCTCAGCCCCAGCAATTTCAAAATTATTGGTGCCTGCACTGCTGTACTTTGAGGAAAAGCAAAATACAGAAGTGTCCAGGAAGTGAAAGGTTATCTCTTGTGCATCCTCAGTAAACACAAAACGCTGAGAGCACAAGAAATCGTCACACAAAGTGACCTGCAAATGCCACCTTCCAGCTGGGTTGGATTCAAAACCTCAGCACCGAGGGTGGCCACCCCTTTTTTCCATGCAGGAGGCCAGCAGCTTGAGAGAAGAGGTGAGAGTTTGATATCCTGGGGACAAAAAATCCAACTCATGCAAAAGAGATTTAAATACAAAAGAATGAGCCTAATGCAGCACTTAAGGTGCTACTTTTAATACTTTTATTTTCCCTTAAATATCTGACACACTACAACTAATTTATCTTCATGAAGAAAAAAGAAATCAAATAGAACAACCCACACAAATAAAAAACCAAACTTGCTTTGCATTTGTTATCATGCTTTAGTAAAACCCAGAGGAGAGCAGAGCCAGGTATTTATGGATGGCAAGCACCAGGAAGTCATTTAGACTGTCCAAGTGCCAAGGTTTTTAAGGCTTGTTTTGTTTAATGTATCTCCCCGTGTCGCTGGTGGCTCAAAATGAACATAAAAGTCACCTCTGCCAAATTCATTTCCTGAAAATTTGAGTCCATACACAAACAAATTGTGTTCTCTCCTCTCCCTCCTGTCCATGGCTTGAGCACTGCCTGCTCCATTTTCCATATCTAAAAAAAAAAAAAAAAATAAAGTGGAAGGGTTTTTTGTCCTTTTCCTGACGAACAAGGTGTTAAGGGTTTTTTCCCAGATTTCCTAAATTGAACAACAATTTTTTTCCTGTTCCAAATGACATCAGTCAATACTAGCTCAGCTTCCAGCCAGGAAAATGAAATGGTTTCAAAGATCTGAAGTGAAAGCCCAATAAACTCATTTTGAGAGAATATGCACCACATTGAAGGGTTGTAATTATGAGTATCACTAAAGCAATTTAATATTTCAATATCCTGCTGAACTCCAGCTGGGCCCCCTGATGAGCAAGGCAGATTCCACTGAGTCTTGGAATAGCTGGAAGAGACAGGAAACACTCAAGGAACAGTCTAAACAGCACTTGGAGTCCAAAACTGCTTAAAAATTGAACTATATTCATATTCTGGGGCTTTAACAAGCCAAAGCCCCTCTCAGATCCATTCTATAAACAAGGGAGGAATGTGCAAATTCCCTTTAGGAATTTTCTCCTGGAAGGAGGAAGAGCAGTTGTCAGATTTTGTGTTCAAGGGGAATTATGCCTTTGGGAACTGGGGCCAAATTCTTGGCTCACAGTAAACCCCACATGCTTCAAAAACTCAGAGAATACTGCATTAAACACTGGATTAATTCCCTTTATTAGCAGAGCCTCCCTGATACTGCAGACCTCCTTCAAAGGGGTAGCAGTAAAATCTATCATAAAGCAAAGCTACCAGATAAATGGATTTATGACAGCTGAGTTTCCCAAAGGCAATCCACTTGTAAAATCTCCTTCTTGGTATTTCCAGAAAAAAAAACTGTTTGCAATCAGATCCAAGCAGGACCAACAGCAACATCAAACCACTTTAATTTAGCAATTTTCCTACTCTCTGCTTATTCCACCTTACTCTGCAGGTTGGCTCCTTCTCAATAAAAATTCCTTTTTTTCCCCCCAGGTTTTCAGAACCACCTTTCCCACAGTTCAAGATCATACATAAATCTCTGCTTTTCCCTCAACTTCCAGTTCTTTTCCCTTATTTCCTAGATTACCTTTTACATCCCACAGGGGGGAGAAGGAAATCTAGAATAAGTTAAACAGAGTAATTTCATATGCCAGCAGTTTCAAGGCATAATCATAATCACATTACACACAGAGAACCACATTAATATCACTGTTATCAAACCTCCCACATTGTGTAAAAGGAATTATTGATACGCAGAGTAACTGCTCCAGACTTTACTTTTCCATGTCGAGGCTGCTCTCCCAGTTTCCTGTAGTTCAATTTTTCTGTCAGTTATGCAACTTATGTTACATTTATATAACCAGTTCAACAAAAAGAAAAAACAAAAACCAAGAATTACTCCAGCCAGCAGAACTGTTTGCAGTTTTATAATGCCCTTCAGCATGAAGAAAATGGTCAGGGCATGTTCCTTAAAAATCCACCTGCCTGCAACAGGCCAGGACATTAAAACCACTAAATTGTACTTCCTCCCCCTCCACTTTCAGTCAAGAGAAACTGCAGCCATTTTGCACAAGAAAATCATCAGCAGCTTCTGCTTCCAGTAGTTTTCAGCACTGTTTCAGTTTTTTGGAAGGTAAAACAATCCCTGGATGGAAGCCCCAAAGTGCTGCTAAAGAAATCAAGTGAGAGAACAACCCCCCTTCATCTGTCACTTCATGTCCTGCACAGAAATTACAGCAAGAGATGGAAGTGGCAACTGAGCTGCCAAAATCCCAAAAATGCTGATTTTTTTTTTTTTTTATAAGGCTCCACTTTCCTTCTTGATGTGATTCAAGCATTTCTGACAGCAAAACTGAGCTGTAACAGCCCAGGAAAAGCTTCACTGCAGGCAGGCTCTCAGCATCAACTGCCTGAATAATGTACCTGAACTGTAAAAGCCATTTTCTGTCAATTTAGCAAGTGTTTGCCATCACCAATACCTGAAATCTAATTGCATTCTAAGTGCTTCAAAGATCTGCAGCAACTCGGAGTGTGTTTACAGGAATAATGGCTGAATTGCAAACTGCTAGCCAGGCTGAAAAAGAACAACGTGAATATCGCCAGTTTTTCACCCAGAAGAAAGCGTTTTGTCATTTTTAATTGCTGTTGGACATGAGACAAATCAGGAACCGAGCCCCAGCTCGGTGTTCCCTTCACAATCCGGCTCCTCAAGCTCCTTTCTGGGTCAGAAACTCTCACAACAACCCTTTTCACACCTCGCTAAAACCAGCCCTAAGGGTTTGCTTTTATGTGTGAAACCTTTGGCCTCTCCAAACACTTTCCTCTTTATGGAATCAGAGCAGCTCTTACTGCTGCAATTTCAGGATTATCCATCTGGGTGCTGGATTTTGAAGCTCTATTCCTCATTTTGAGCCTCTTCCTCCTGCCAGCTCAGGCATCAGAAGGTGCCAAGGAACCTGAGGCCAGCTCTGCTGAAGAAAAAGGTGTTTCACCTCCAAACGAAGGGAGTAGGGCAGGTACAAGAGGTGAAGCTGTCAGGATGCTACCAGTGAAAACAGATTTTTCCCCATCACACAAAATAGGGAAGCTGATTTCTCTGAATTCTGTCTTTATTTGCAAGACTAAACCACTACAGAAATGTCAGTCTAAACTTCCTGAATTCATAGCACTTGTAAGAGCCCTGCCTTACCTCCAGCCCCGAAGAGGTAAGGCAAAAGAATTAAACTAACTTGAAATTGCAGACTCTGTTTGACCAAGGGGAAAATGAGTTTAAAAGGAATATTGATTTTACCCCCTGAGTGTCTGTTCAGGTACACTTCAGCTTTTTGCTTTGCAGCTGATACAGGTTTGCTTTTCAAAGTTTTTCCATTAAATATTCCTGATTGTTTTTAACTCAAATCATTGAACGGACAATTTGAACATACAGAAACAGTTCAGCATTTACAGAAGCTATCCTTTAAAAAGGGACACTTTGTAATTGATTCTGAACTAACTGTGCAGTGCACAACCTTCCAGGAGTTCACAAACTTAAAAATTGTTCCTGTTTTGTGTTTATATTCTTGTGCAAGTTTAAACCCACTCACCCTGGCTTTTTACAAGCTTTTCACATCACCTTTCCCAAAGGCCAGACACACTGTGCCACCAGGCTTTGGGACAGCTTGCAGATACTGTGACACTCAGATGAGTAACATATTTAACAACTGAATCACTAAAAATCTACTGACAAAAATATTTGTAACATCTGCCTGCCACGACAAACTTTTAACATCTCGAGTCTGACGGGTTTGTTGGCTCAGCCAGAGCAGCACGTCCTGAGCTGACCCGCATTTCAAAGCACCTGCCTTGGTATCACCTAACGCAGACCCAGATCAAGGTGCAACTTCCTGTGTGTTTTAAAAACAAGTGCCAGGAGGAAATGCCTCCCAGGCCCCTTATAAGGGCAAAACTGAACTTAATACCCAGCTCCAGCACCCGAACAAAGCAGTACCAAAGTACATCCATGCTCTGGGAAATAAAACTGCAGGGAATCTCCCCAGGCAAAGTTGGGTTCATTGGAGTTTAGTTTAAACACGACACGATTTGGAATTATTTCCATCTGCTTCCCCCAATAAAAGAATCACCAAAAGAAAAAATCTCAAAGTTTTCTTGCACTGCATTTTGCATTCTAGATATGCCTCAAAATATGACTTCCCATGGCTAATCCCTCGGAACAGACACTGCATCCTCCTAAGCACAGGGTCAGTGTGTGTTTAAACAGAGCTGGATCCATCCTCTCCTGCCACACTGAGCCACTGCTGAGTTGTCGTTCTACCCTCAATCTACATTATTAGCAACAGGCTGGATGTGCTTCACACTTGTCCTGGTTCTCCTCATCTGTGGATTTTAAAAATCCCAATTCAACACGATTATAGAACCATATTGGTTTGGGTTGGAAGCGACATTAAAGATCACTCTGGTTCCAACTGTGCCATTATCCAACACAGCAATTATTTTCTCTCACACACAGAGCAGAATTATGTTTTAGGCATCAGCAGAAGGTGCACAGTGGGCGCACCTTGCTCGCTGCCAGGTTCCCTGCTCCACATCCCTGCTGTCCTTTGGGTGATGGATATCGGCCCACAGGTGACCTGGCACGGGAAAGGGCAAGGGGGGTAAAAGATGTCCCCAAGTGTCCTGTGCCGCGGAGAGGAACAGCTGCCAGAGCCACAGCTGGACACATCAGCTGTCCCAAGCCCGGAGAGAAGGCAGCGGGGTACCCCCAGCACAGAGAGCTCACGGGGGTCCAGCTCACCCACGGGGTCTGGGGGATTTCTAACTCCACAAGCCCCCCAGAACCGGAGCTGTTTCATTGCTGTTCCTCCTGCCGCCGAGCCGGGGCCGAAACGTGGCTCTGACAGCCCTGCCCGGCCCCGTACCTCCGGCTTAGGGGCACCAGAGCACCGGGGGCAGCGCTATAGAGGCGACTCAGTGGTTCTTCTATCCGCACCCTCACGGATCGAAGGGACACAGCGGTTCCTCAGCCTCTTGGATACGGGGAACGCGGAGGTTCCGCACCCTCCCGGATAAAGAGAACGCGGAGGTTCTGCGCCCTCTCGGATAAAGGGAACGCGGAGGTTCCGCAGCCGCCCCGCACCCCGGGCGCGGCCGCCGCGCTGAGCCCGCCCGGGCCGCGGCCGCCGGAGAGCCCCACACCTCCTCCCCCGCGGAGCCTCCCCAGGAAAAGCGCCCGCAGCCCGCACCGCCCGCCCTCCCCGGCTCCCCCCGGGGCCGCGGCAGCCCCGGCCGGCCCCACTCACCGCTGCCGTGGCGGAGCGGCGCGGCCCCGCGGGGCGGCCCGGGGCGCTGGGTGCGGGCCGGGCGGTGCGGGCCGGGCCCGGCGGTGCGGACACGCTGCAGCCCGGGCCGGGAGCGGGAGCGGGGCAGTCCGGGAGCGGGGCAGTCCGGGGGCGGCCCGCGGCGCGGAGCTGAGGGCGGCGGTCCCGGCGCGGCGGAGGCCGCAGCGGAGCATGCGCGGGGCCGGGCCCGCCCCGGGGAGGCGCCTGGGCCCGGCTGAGGCGATGAGGGCCGAAGGGGTGGGATGGAAGCGTTCGTGGGTGGGAACGGTCCCTTCCAACCCCAACCCAGCCAGGATCCTGCGGTCACCTCTGTCACCGCTCGGACACTGCCGGAGCTGCGGGTTCTTCCCCACCCCAGTGCCGAGGCTGCGGGTGTCGCCTCTGCAGATGCCCAGAGCTTGTCACGGTACGGTTTGAGCCAGAGAATTACGGAATCATTGAGCTTGCAAAAGCCCTCCAAGAGCATCGAGTCCAACCAGTGCCTGATGCCAACCAGAGCCCAGAGCTCTGAGTGCCACCTCCAGACCTTCCTTGGACACCCCCAGGGATGGGCACCCAAACCTCCTTACACAGCCCCTGCCAAGGCCTGACCACCCTTTCCATGAGGAAATTCCTGCTGATGTCCAATTGAAACCAGCCCTGGCACAGTTTAAGACCATGTCCACTTGTCCTATTACTAGGAAGAGGCGACCCCCACCTGGCTACAACCTCCTGTCAGGTGTGTTTAGATCATCTTTTACAAACCCACAATTTCATTTCCATTCTCACGCCGGTGTAAACAACTTGTTGAAACAAGAAGACGATCATAATCCTCCCATCTGCACAGAGAAGAAACCCGTCTCTTCACTGCGGTTTCAAACTCTTGTCAAAGTCACAGGAAACAGCACAAGTGGAAGTAAAACGAGTAAGAAGATTATTCAGTTCAATGAAATCACTCGCCCCTGCTTCCCACACACCACACAGATCTGGCATTTTCTTCTGACAGAAGAGTAATTCTGCTGCTGCCTTTTGGGGGAATTGTCCTAAAAGATGAACAGGTCATTAAAAAACCCATTCTGACAAATGTTTCCCTTCCATTTAGCTCAGGCTAAGCACACTGACACCATTTTATCAAGGTGTTCTCGCGTGTGGCAGCACCAGGTGTGAAAGCCCCTTGCTGTTCTCAAGTGTTTACACACCACTGCAGTTGCTGTGCCCCAGCTCATCTGCCTTTCACCTCAACAATCCCAAGTTTTTTTCATTTTTTTTTTCAGGAAATCCACTTGGGAGCACCTGGGAGTCAGTGCTGATGGTCTGGGAGTGCACATGTCCAAGTGGTTGTGATTAATGAGCTAAAGAAATAATCATTGATTCCATTTTTCTCCTCTCCCAAGAGGAATCAGGCCAGCCTTCCCCACCTGTTTCCACAGCTGTCAGGGTGTAATTTGGATGATTTTGCACCATGTTAACATTTTCCTCACCTACATGGCCACAGGGTCTGGATTAAGCATGCACTGAGGGAAAGCACTGGAGCCTCACCCTGTTTCCATCACTTTGGTAATCTCAAGATTAGAAAAGAGCCTGAGGCTGGAGGAAGAGAGGTTGAACAGTGCAAATCATGGAATCATAGAAGGGTCTGGATTGGAAAGGACATTAAAAATCACCCTATTTCACACCTTGCCACTTTCCACTGTCCCAGGCTGCTCCAACCTGGCCTGGGACACTTCCAGGGATCCAGGAGCAGCCACAGCTTCTCTGGGAATCTGTGCCAGGTCTGCCCACCCTCCCAGGGAAGGATTTTTCCCCAACATCTAAGACGTGTGGATGCACCACAGATCTCTCCTCTTGTCCCCTTTCCCCCACATTTTACCTGCAGGAGCTGCTTCCAACAATTCTCTTTCCTTCTCACCAGCCCTTTCCACGGCTTTGCCTTGATAAGCGTAAAATCCATTTCTTGGTGGTTTTCATGCTGAAAACCACCCCAGATCTGCACTATTTATGCCTTACAGGCAGGACTCATTTCTCAGCACAGCAACTGGTGCTGCAAAAGTCCTTAAATCCTGGAGCTGCCCAGCCCAACCGAGGTTGTGACCAAGATTGCATAAGGGGCTTAGCCTGGGGCTGCTGGTAGAGGAGAGCAGCTTTACCTCTCCTTCATCTAAATCCACCTCCAGGAATGACCCAGGCTCCCAAAGGCCACGTCCTTCAGTCTTCAGCCAGAATTAAATTCTCACACAACTCACTTAAAAAACAAAAGCAAAACAAAAAAACCCCAAACAAACAACAACAACAACAAAACCCAGGGGCTGAGCTGCTTGGAACTTGGATTTCACTGAAATGTCTTGTCTGCTATGGAGCTTTTGCCTTCTTTTCCTTGATTTTGGGACACTGCTGATTTCTCCTGGTTGTTCTGTGACATGAACTGGGATGAAATCAATATGCTTCTAAAAATTCCTCTGAGAACTATGTTAATAACAGGGGGAGATTTCCAACCTACACCCAAAATTGTCTGTGTATACCACAACATTCCAGCCTATAGGAAGGATGTAATTTTGTATTAAAACTCTTAAAGTAGTTTTCTCCAAGGAATTAATCATCTGCATTTGTGGTTGACTTTGTTTCTTGCTTAGAAAGAGAAGAGGCTTGCAAAGAGCTTCAGAAAAGTAAATAAATAAAAATAAATCTTTTTTTCCCCCTCTATGTATTGTGCTGGGGTGCAGCGTCACATCTGAAGAATTATTTTATATCTTACATCCTTCTTTATTTTGCAAATTCCAGGTTGCACTGTAATTCTCCACCAAAAAAAAAAAAAAAAAGAAGCAAAATACAAAAGACAAGATCTGACTGTCTTGGTATTTGTGATTTAAAAATCAAACTAAATTCCAACAATTTCCTCTTGTAGCCTTCTTTAAAACAGGGCTAGGGATGGATGCAGATTATCCCTTTTTTGTCTACTCTGCAGTTTGATTTCAAGCTTCACCTTTCCCTCTGAAATGGGGATATTTCCACTCTACTTTAAACAGTATAGATGTTTTTAAAGATTTTTTTTTCATTGTATTTCAAGGTACAGTGATGGCCATACAGTAAAGTGCTTTAAATCACCGATGGCATCAGCTTGGGACTGTCAGGACTTTACATAAAGGTGATTTAACACTCTGTAAGTGGTTCCAGTTTGTCATTGATTTGTTCCTGGCAGTAACTCTGGGGCCTGGCTCTCCTCACTTGTATCAGCAAAATTCAGGAGGACACAATGAAGTCAGAGGTGCTGGGAGATGAGTAAAAGGAGATGTAAAATTCCTTAACCTGTTGTAGGATTTGAAAGCACTCTGAGAACAACTCTGTGCCCTCACACACTTCTGCAGAGTGCTGTTGAAATTAGAAATAATTTTATGAATTATATTTTTGGTGTTGGAGAATGGGGATCTGCCAAGATGCAGAGTTTTGGTCACCCAAGCATCCCTTCAGCTGGGTGTTGTGGGTGTCCCTGCACCCCATCCCTCTGGAGCACCCCAGAGCCCCTGAGGCCCCTGGCTGCTGGTGGGAGCTGTATAAATAGACACCCGAGTGCACGAGTCCTTCACATCTGATCTGTTGCTGAATTTATCTTCGGCTTCCTGTGCTCACGGAACATGCGTGAAACCCCGCTGCTGACACCGTTTTCAGAGGGCTCAGCTTGGAAAAGCAAGTGACAGAATTTATTTTGAGACACGGGGAAGGTGTGAATTGCTTCCGAGTAATTAACTACTTCTAAAGATGGTGCTCAAAAAAAAAAAAAAAACCTTTAAAAAAAAAAAAGCTAATAATGTCGGTTTGGGGAAGGACAGTTACTTCACGTAAGGGTACTTGGCAAAAAGAAGATTAGATTTTGTGCACCCAGAGCAGCGCTGGGTCCGAGGGTGCCACAGCCGGGCTCAGGGGGATTTCCTGGGCAGGACTGGAGCCAGCTGCCAGAGCTGTGTGTGGGAGGTGGAACAGGAGCTCAATTCCCGACTTTCCTGGCCGGGGGGATGGAGTTCACTCACTTTGCTCCGAGCTGGGGAGGGTGAAGATGCTGCTGGCTTGTCTCAGCCCTGCAGCAGGCGTGTTCATGTTGCTGCTTGCCTTCACTGTCTGCTTTTTCCCCTTGCCATCTTTCTGGTTCTTCATTGTTCTTACACCAAACCAAACCAACAGTTTTATTTTCATTTTCCTCCCAGATTTCTCTGCTAAAAACATCTTTTCTGTTGCAGAAACTGGGTTTGTGTAGAGCTCTAGAGCAGCTGCAAAGGAGGAAGATGGTGATGGTGACCAGCTCCAAACCCCACTCCCCTGATCTCCAACTCCTTCCACCAGCACGTTTTTCTTGTTGACGAATAAAATAGATTAATAAAATACATCTAGACGAATCAATACTGCCAGAAGCTCAAATGCTTTTTCTTGAGCTCATCCACTTCCCAGCAGAGCCCTTTGCAGAGCTTGCTGCTGGCACAGCTCACAGGTACCACTCGCTGCCTGGCTGCCTGCCAGCCACACCACTGGAGCTAGACAATGCTCCTGCTCATAGACTGACTGCACATCCACGGATATTTATGGATATATATGGATAATTTTTTTCTGGGAGATATATATATATCCCAGGCAAAGCTGGATGTGCAACAGCTGGGTTTTATAGGGCCAGTTTAGCACGAACTGGAACTGGATGTGCTGGTGGGGAGGCACAAAGCAGAGCAGTGACCTCAACCAGAGCAATAATTAAATATTTTTGGATGGGAAATGCCACGTCTGTCACCAAAATCATCCAATATTGATCATGTCCCTCTCTGTCCACACACCCCAGAGTTTGTGTACACGGCATTTTTCAGGTCATGTCCAGCACTGTCCAGGGTCCCTGCCCCATTCAGGGGGACATGTGACACAGAGCACGTAGCATTTCTAAAATCTTTAATGCTTGGACAAATTCCAAAGCTCACTCTGCTGCTGCTGCTGCTGTTTTCCTCATGGGCTCTTTTGGAAATTACAATTCCACACTCAGGGTTATAAAGCAGCATTTTGAGATGGGGTTTACCATATTTTCCCCCTCCCTCTGTCATGAGGAGATTGGGAATTAAGGTTGTGTTTCCAGGGTGTTGTTCATAATGGTACAGAGTTCAGAAATCCAGGCAGGATGGCAAACAAACTCCAAATCTGGAGGAAAGTGGAGTTTATTCCCATTAAGGATGAGCTGAGTGCCCCAGTCTGCCATGCACTTGATTCTAGTGCTTCAGGAGTTTAATCTTCAATGCCATCAATTTTGTACTAAAAAGCAATTAAATAAAAGCAAAAGTCACGGAGGTGATGAGTTTACTCTGTGTTAAAGTTACTAAATCCTGTCTTCTGTTTTGTTTGTTCTTTGGATAAAAGCAAAAGTGCACAACTGTAAAGTGGGGCTGGTAGTTACAAAGAAAATAAAATTTAACTACTTTGGCTCAGTTTACTTGTGTTGCATTTCAAACAGGAGAATTTGGTTCTTAGGCATTTCTAGAACTGTTATGTCCCCCAAGGTTTAGTTCCTTGTGCTGAAATAGAGTGCAAATAAAAGAAGGAGAAAATGATGGTATAAAACGTGGCTATGGTATACCACGTGGCTGCTGTGAGAAGGGAAAAAAGAAAGTGTCAGGGATCTTAGAGACAGAGAAATGTGATGTTCTGGCTGATCTCTGTCACCCTGGGTCATCTTTAAATGGCACAGTCCACATTAAGAGCAGATTTGTCACAGTGCACTTGAATATGGGTTTGAAACCTACTGAGAACATCCAGATTGCAACACAAAATCTGGTGGAATGGCATTCCAGTCCACGAAACCTATGAAGGTGAGGAGCAGTGTAGGAATTTTCTCCTATCTCTCTGTTTTCCTCATTTCCTCTTGTGTTTCAGTCAGTTATTTTAAAAGGCTGTGACATTTCCTTTAGCTGAGTTCAAGAGGTGAAGAAGTTTAGAAGGAACCAAACAGACCCTGTTCCTCTAACAATTTTCAGATAAAACCGCCATGAGTTTTCCTTTAAGGGGCTGCAAACACAACTGCAGAAGCTTGGCACATTTACATCCAAAATTAATCAGGCTTCATTAGCAATAAACCTCTGGAAATTTTCATTTCCAGAGTCCCCTGGATACATTTCAAACCAGGATGCAGCACAGCTTTGGATGCTGGAGATGTGGATGTTCTGCACAGGAAGGAGATTTTGCTCAAGCAACCACGTGAGGTTTTTATCATTCTGAGAATGTGAGCACAAGGGTTTGACGAAACTGCTCACACATGGTGCACACCAAATCAGGAACATCCTCGTGGAGCTTCTCACGTTGCCTCTGTGATTTGTGTCCACCTCATCCAGCCTCCGTGGGAAAGGGATTGACTCCTCCTCATCCCCTTCCCTCTGGAAGAATCCTTTCTGCTCAAACTCTGACACCTTTTTGTGTGTTATCCTAAAGTAATGCTGTGTTTATTTAAAAAAAGCAGGAGGTGAGACTCCCATCACAGAAATCAGCTCTCCCTGTACCAATTAAACCCCTGATGCTCCCTGACCTCCCCTGCTCCTTTCTCCAGAGCTCTTTGCCACCACCAGAGCAAATCTGCCTGTGCTGGTGCTGCCCCTGTGAGTGCAGCCCTCAACTCATGGCCTTAAACTTCCCACCACCTTCAGCCCCAAGCTGGTCCCAGCAGCAGGGATGAGACCCATGGATGCTGCTGGGACCACCCTCAGCCCCAAGATGAGACCCATGGATGGGGTCTTGGCTGCTGGGATGGGGTCCACAGCTCCTTGTCCATCCACCAACAACCTCCACCAGGAATCATTTGCTTTCTGCCAGACTTATTTTTAGGCTGGAGGAATCTGAAGCTTGTGCAAATGTTTAAACACTCGTCTCTCCTGAATTATTCAGTGTACTCTGCCTGCTCCTGGAGTTAATTCAAAGGGAGGGCAGTCAATAGGGCTCTGACATTCACCGTGGAGAGGAGGTGGCAGAGGGAGCACCGACAACCCCCTGCCCTCTCCACCCCTCCTGCCCCACAGCTGCAGCTCTGGGCTCCCCTGGCACTGCTGTCCAGCACCAAATCTGAGCAAATTTACCTTCATTAAGGCAAATTAAGATCCTGCATGGCACAGACCTGGGGACTGCTGTGTCCTGAGCTATGGGAGAGGCTGCAGTGCCTGACTTATGAAGATCCAAGGAAAAACCTGAGCAGCCTCATCTTTTTCTCCATTTTCTGCTCTGGTTGAAAGAGGCTTTTTCTAGTGCATCACAAAACTCAAAGTGCAGCTCTCAGCCTCTTGAAGTCAAAGGGGAACTTGAGATTTCAATTCTAATTTCACCTATGAACTGAAGCACAGCTAGGAGTCAAAGCCCTCTGGAGCAGAGGGGTCTTTCCTCTGGTCCCACCACTCACAGAAATATTGTAACATTTGCCCAACATCAATTTCAGACCTTGTGTAAGAGTATATTAATACACACATGGGTCTGTGCACCTTTCCTGCTCCTGAGAAATGTTATGAAAAGCAAATTATGTACCAAATTGTGCAATCTTGGCATTCACATCTGCCCAAATACAGAAATTACAGCAGTAACTTTGATACTGCACCACACTGGAACACTCAGCTCCTGCTGAGTACTTTTGTCCCTGATCAGCCATCAGATAGTCACAGTTTCCCTTGGTGAATCAAGCTAATGACAAAATGCAGGGTTTACATATAATCCAACAACTCAGCAAGCAGCTGCTTCCAAAATGTGAGATACAGGCAGAAATTTCTTACAGAGAAAGGAGAAGGGATTGTGTCACCCTCTGCTCCTGGGCACTGCTTTTCCCAGTTCCAGGGAAAAACAGGACAGCACAGACAGACTTCAGCAGGGTTGGACAACATTTGTCCAACATTTCCAGGCTCACGCTGAGGAATCAGACACAAACCCAACTTACTTTCTGGTACATCTAATAGTTGCATGGTGACATTGCAAGTAGGCAGCTTGGTTTGCAAAGATGTTTAATCACGAAGGTCTGGGTTAAAGAGCAAGTTCAAGTGTCTGCACTAAGCTGGAGAAGATCTGAACGAGCAGCAATTAAAATTAAAACAGTCTGACTCATATGGGGCACTGCTGGACTTTGAAATGGCTGAGTGCCTGAAGCTCTGTGGGGAAGGATTCTCCTTGTTTTAGTCCAACAGTAACAGAAGGTACTTTTGGGGGGAAAAAAGGCATTTTGAGGAAAGGCACCATCTTCACCTGGTGTCAAGGCCTGCAGACAATGGATGCCTTTAATCCTGCTGCTGTCAGAGTGGCTGGGCTGCTCCGAGCAGCAGCTCCCACCCTTAAAAGGCTGAGTTGAGGCTGGGAGCCAGGAGCAGAGCAGCCGTTCCAGTCACAGCCTCACAGCCCCGGGGAGGCATCACAGGAGCAGAACTGCTCCTCTCCTCATGCGGAACGTGGGTGGGAAGGCAGAGTCCAGATGGGAAAAGGGACTTTCCTGCTGCAAGAGCCTGAGAACGGCTGGGTAAGAACAGACCCATCTGGAACGGCAGCTGAGACACGGCACGAGGAACTGCCTTGCCTTGGGATCAATCCCATAAATCACACAGCTTTATCAGAGCATGGACCTGGTTTCTGAGGCTCTGTCACTGGATGCGGGTTGTTTATGTCTTGCTTTAACACGTTGGTGGGAGGAAGTGCTCCACTGGCAAACTCTGAGAGTTGCATTGTTCATGTGCAGCAGTATTTGGACAGCAAACCCACCAGTCTGTCCCGTTCCCATATCAGTAGGAATCACAGGGAAAAGACATGGACTCTCTGTGCACTGTGCTAGAGAGGGAGATAAATTCCAGCAAATCTGCCTGTTCTGAGGCACAGCCAGTGCTTCAGTTCCTGTCCCTCGCCAGAGCTCGAGGCTGTGCTTGTTGTGACAGGAAATGAGAGGCACAAGTCTGGGGCGGGCCCTGTGCCCTGTTCAGCAGCCCCAGATGAGTGTCCCATGCACGGCTCCACTGCACATCCCCAAAACCGGCACGGGTTGGTCATTAACCTCTAACCTGAGCCATGGCCTGGCAGGTGAGCAACTGTAATCCTTGGATCTGATCCATAGCAAACCTTTGATCTGCCTCTGAGCATTTATCTTGCTTCTCGTGAGCAGGAAAGGAACTCGATGGTTTCCCTAAGGAGTCAGCAGCTATTTCCATCAGGGAGCACCTGGAGCTGTCCCTGGGGCAGCACCATGAGGACCTGGCTGGATGCACCTGCCTTTCTCCCAGGAAAGGGGATGCACATTCCCTGAGCACCTGCTGGATCCTAAAACAGGTAAAAAAAGAGCCCTGGGCAGCTTTCAAATGTGCCCAGGATCCCACAGCTCCTCTCTCCCGTCCATCCTGGAATGGAATGTGGTACAGGAAGGAGAGCACGGTGGAGTTCCTGTAGCCAACACTGCTCCTTTCTGGGATAAGCACATCCCTGCCTCACCAAGAGTGCCTGTGGCCTTCAGAAAGGGGAAGCTGAGGTTGACTCTGCTCAGATTTTAATCCAAAGTTTAAGCTCTTGGTAGCAGGATGTCCTTTTTTTTTTATTGTTGCAGTTTCTGGTGAGGCAGAGCCCTCCTCCAGAACCAACCTCGAGCCTCTGACACAACACCAGTAATAATTTCCCCTCTTTAAGTGACGCGGGCTGGCAAAATGTTCCATCACGGCTGCACAGCCCTGACCCCGCCAGGCCAGCCTCAAAAACTTCCAGTGAGCAGCAGGGAAATGAAAAATTATCTCCTTACCATCTCGGGGCTAATCGCTGTCCTCTCCCCCGAGCAGCAGGGAAGCACAGGGCAAAGCCCTGCTGGACATGAATTATCCAGCCCAGAAAGAAGAATTTCTAAACACCACTGGGTCAATGACCACGCTAAACGTCAGGATGAGAGTAAATAATGACCTCTGGAAAGTGCTGCATCAGCCTCGGAAAGAATGCCACCAGTTCCTCGGGGAAGGGCAGGAATCTGGGAACAGGCACTTCACGGACATTTGGGCAGGGCTGCGGTTACTTTATGCAAAAATCTTGGGATTTCACACTGCCACCACACGCCGGCCCGCGGGGCCCCTCTGCTGTCGTGTCCCAGCACTGCAGAGTTACCGCACACGGCACAAAGATCAGCGCCGGCCCCCTGAAAACAGCCTCGATGACATGGCTGTAAAAATGACCCAGGAAATTCAGTCTCCCAGTCACAGAGCAGAGAAACCCCGGGGAAATCCTGCAAGGGACTGTCCTTGATACACCAGTAACTCACTGCTGAACGAATCCATTTCCCACCGCTTATTCTCGTGTAGAGACCTGAGTTACAGTAGCACGCCAAGACTGTGTCATTAACAATATTAAAAGTATCTTTAAAGGGCTTCATTTTCTCTGGTGCCACAGAATAATTTGTTCTGTTACCAAGTAAGCCCCGCTGAGGCCCCTCTGTGTTATTTAATATCCACCAGGCTGCACAGGACGCTGCTTTGGGAACCATTTCCGAACATTTCTAAAGCACAGCATTTCTGGAAGCCCTCCCAAGATGAAACAGCCAATAACGAGGCAAACGTGTAATATTTTATTGAAATAAACGTGCCTTTTATGCCAAGGGTTCCAGGTGAAATGAGCGCACTCCAGTGGAGCAGGACGCTGCTCGAGGTGGCTTTGGTGGCCCCGGGGATGCCGTGAAGCTCAGATGGCTGCCATCCTTCAGTTATCACAGTACTGTACCTTTACAAGAGACAGCATCAGCACTGTGATAACTGAGCCAGGGCAGCCTGGCAGTCATTGGCCCCTCCGTGTGGCACTGCCGAGTCCTCGGTGTCCTCCTCCTCCCTCTGTGTCCCCAAAACCCCGTGTCACCCCGCAGGTGAAAGCCTCAGGAGCTTTAACACGAGCGGCTTTGCAGCTGAGGTTCACTCCGGGTAATTATCCACGTAATTAGCGTCCTCTTAATGACCACGGCGGTTTCTGCAGAGCAGCTCCCAGTGGTTTTAAGCAGCAGCTTCTACTGGGCAAATCCACCCATGCTGGGTTTAATGGAGTAAGAGTAACCACCCCTGTTAAACAGGGCAGCCCTTCCTCCCCCTTAAATCCAGCCAAGCCAGCAGCACTTGGCTCATGCTGCACAAGTGTTGGGTGTCAGGGAGCACTGGGGACAGTGGCAGGCAGCCAGGAAAGCTGCAGGAGCCACGCTGGGACAGCAGAATCACCATGGGCACCGAGGGCAGCACTGTGCCCTGAGCCCGCCGGGCTGCTGCTGCCTGATTTTCCAGGAGCTGGGATTTTCCAGCCCATCCCACACCTGCCCTGGGCTCCTCTGGAGTGTCCTGAGCCAGCAGGGCTGATCCTTGCCGTGCCCTGCCAGGGGAGCAGCTCCCAGGGCCTGCAGCAAGCAAAGAGGGGCCTCGAGGTGTCCGAGTTGGCGTTTTAGGTCATCAAATCCACATAAAAACATTTGAAATGCACAATCCCACTAATTAGTTAAATTACAAGTTTCCATCGACCTATATTTACTCCCATCTGGTTTTTTTTTCCTTAAAAACAGGCACTGCTGAAAAGATCATGGAATTATTTCTCCACCCCCCACTTTGTTGTGTATTCCTACAACTTTACCCCTTCTTGGTTTTTTTTCTTCCCTAAAACCAGGCATTCCTGAAAACATCACAAAATTATTTCTCCAACCCCCACGTTGCCTGAGGGAATTGGATACATCAAGTTCCGAAATGAGTTTAGAAAAAACCACAACGGTTTCACACTGCCAAAGTTAATGTGTTACCAAGTTTCCAATAAAAATCCATTTATGATGTTGATGGACTCCACCAGCACAAGAAACTTCCACGTTTCCACCAGGAGGAAGCAGAAACTCCAAAAATTGTTTTGTTTGGGGTTTTTTAAACACTCTAAATAACTCACCTGGCAAAGAGAAGGTGCTGAGATGTTCCAGAGGCTGTTTTTTTAAAAGAAAAACACAAAACACTCGGCCAGATCCAGCCGTGAAAACGCTGCCTTACAAGTTTGCAACTCCAGAGGGCAATGGAGAGGCAAACGTGGAATATCGGAGGAGCAGCACGCAGGGGAAAAAAAAAACCAACCAAACATTTGTACATTTTAAAACAAACTCCAAACATACATTACATAAAAAGGGGACAGTCAACAGATTATGCAATGCTGACGTCAGGCAGCACAGATGACTTCAGCATGCATCCCCAAATTTGCAGATCTGCCACAGTTTGGGGATTAATCATTAAGGAATTGGCTGTTGCTAGGAAAGCACAACAAAAACTGGCTAAAAATATGAATGCATTCTGTCCGTGCAAGGGTGGGTTTTGAAAAGGGAAGGAGCTGCACGAGCAAGGAGCCCTTGGCTCTGGCTCTGAGGTGTTTTCACACCACCACTGGCATTCCAGGTGAGGAATTCTACTGATTCCAGTTTAAGTGTGGGATTGGGAATTCTACACTTCACAGGCTGAGGTGCTGAGAGAATCGCTGCTTTGCAATTCAAGCATGCTTTGATCACCCTATCAGGATTTTACTCGTGCTCCAGCAGTTGCTTATCAGTATTAAAGGGAGAGAGTGAACAATTCCTCCCCAGCACCCTCTGGCACAGAACTGCTGGAGTCACACCCCTATTCCAAGGGCTGATGCCATTTTCCCTGGAGGATCCAGCTCTTCCCCCAATACAAATACAGTCTGTTGTCTTGCATCTCACACACTGATTTTAGCTTTGCTTCAAGCTACACAGATGCAGAAAGCTCAAGCAGATTCTACATTTATCTGGAAAAAATCACCTTTTTTATGGCAAAACCCACATTATTTTGGAGTCCGGCACACATTTTTGTTCTTGTTATTGCTAAGGCCCTGCGAATTTCCATACACTTTTAAAAAAGCCCTCTAACTTTCCAGTGTTTGCTGCCAGTTCTCACCTTTGAAACCCGTTGAAGTTGGCCTGATTGGTTTTAAAACTCCAGTTCCACCTCCTGCCCCTTTGGGGCCGGTGATTTTTTTTTTTTCCAGTTGTTTAGTAGGAACCAAAATTCCTTCAGCATCGCAGCGATGGGATTGGGGCCGTTCCCTGCCCACAGCCCCAGGGTTTGTCCCTCCCCACCCCTACGCACGGGTCGAGGATCCTCCAGCGCTGCCAGCTGCTCTCACCCCGCCCGGCTTCACGAGGTGTGAGGGGAACCAACCTCGTCTCCATCCTCCCCGGCGCGGTTTGAACACAAATCCCGGCGAGCCTGAAGAGGGAAGAAAACAAACATCTCGTTACGGGGATACAGCGGCGTGACGGGCGGTGACACGGCCGCACTGAGGGGCACCGAGGCGCTGAGGGGCGGCCGAGCCCGGCGGGGCCCGGGCCGCCACCGCCGCTCCCTCCCAACTTCGCTCGGAGGGCGCTGCCCGAGGTTACCTGGAACGGGGGCGGGAGAAAGCCGTGCAGCAGCCGCGGGACGGGACGGGATGGGACAGCGCGGGACGGGGACCCCGCCATCCCCGCGGAGCGCCCCCCGCCCCGCTCCCCCCTCAGGAGCGCCGGGACCCGCCCGGGGCAGGGGGGGCGGCGGCCCCGCCCGCGCACCCCCCGAAAATGCCAGTGCGCCACGGGGCAGCGCCACTCCCCGGCGCCGCCGGCCCCGCGCCCTCCGCCGCCGGCCGCCCACCCCGCGGTGCCCGGGGCCGCGCCGGGCCGGACCCACCTGCGGGCGCGGCGGGGCCGGGGCGCGACATGACGCAGCACGGGCGGGCGGGCGGCGTGAGCGCCGCCATCTTGCCGTGTTTATGGCAGCGCCGCGCGCCCACGTGACCCGCGCCCGCTTCCGGGGGCGGCGCGGGGGCGCGCGCGCGGGCGGGGGCACGAGGGGAGCGAGAGGGGGGAGCGGCGCGCGCCCCCCCCGAGCGCGGGCACGGCGGCACCCGCGGGGGCGCGCACCGGCCACGGCCACGGTACGGCCACGGTATGGACACGGGATGGACACAGGGATGTGCCTGCCGGGACAGCGCGGCGTGTGACACACAGTGACACACATAGAGTGACACACAGTGACACACATAGAGTGACACACAGTGACACACGCACAGGGAGTGACACGCACAGAGTGACACACATAGTGACACACACAGTGACACACATAGTGACAAACACACGGAGACACACGCACAGTGACACGCACACAGTGACACATGGACAGTGGCATACACACAGTGACACACAGACACAGTGCCACACACAGTGACACACATGGGGACTGACACACACAGTGACACATGGACAGTGGTACACACACAGTCACACACACAGTCACACACACAGAACACAGTGACACGCACAGTAACAGACATGGGGACTGACACACAGTGACACGCACACAGTGACACACAGTGACATACATGGGGACTGAGACACACTGTGACACACAGTGACACACAGACACACAGTGACACACATGGGGACTGACACACAAACTGTGACACACACAGTGGCACACACAGAGACACAGTGACACACACAGTGACACACGTGGGGACTGACACACACACACGGTGACACGCACAAGTGACACATGCACAGTGACACACATAGTGACACATGCACAATGACACGTACAGTGACACACACACAGGGAGTGACACACGCACCGAGGAAGGGCACACACACACACACGGAGTGACACACGCACACACAAGGAATGACCCCCGTGGAGCCACACTCAGAGGGAGTCACGCAGACACACCAGGAACACACACAGTGACACACACAGGGAGTGACACAGCCACCCCCCGCGGTGTCACCAGCGCCGAGCAGCCCCTGTGCAGGGCGGGCAGTGCGGTGCCGGGCTGTGCCGTGCCGGGCTGTGCCGTGCCGGGCTGTGTGTGTGTGTGTGTGCCGCCTGTGCATCCACAGGTTGTTCCCTGTTGTCGTTTCCCAGCCTTGTATCCACATGTTGCTCGCCCACGGCCGCGTTTCCCGGCTGTTGGCAGGCGGGGCACCCACGGCTTGTCCCCGCCGGCCGCACCCGCCCCGGTGGCCGCGGTGCCCCGTGGATCCCTCCCAGCGGGCACGGCCGTGCCGGGCGTGCGGGACGTGCCCCGGGAGCCGCTTCCATGGGCGGCGCGGCTCGGGATGCACCGGAGGGGGATGCGCCAAGCCGGGATGCACCGAACCGGGATGCGCCGAGCCGGGATGTGCCGGAGCGGGATGCGCCGAACCGGGACGCACCGAGCGGGGATGCGCGGAACAGCGGGAGCCCCGTCGGGGCCGGGGGATGCGCGGGCGGCTCCGGGACTACAAATCCCAGGGTGCCGCGGCGGCCCGAGGGGGCGGGCGGGGGGAGCGGCCGCGGGGTCCCCCCGCCCTGCTGATGTGTCCGGGCGGTGCGGGGGGAGCGCGGCCGGGGCGGCTGACGCGTGTCCTGCCCCGCAGCGCTCCGGCGCCGGCAGCCGGCCATGGCTTCCAAGCTGCTGCGGGCCGTGGTGCTCGGTCCCCCCGGCTCGGGCAAAGGCACGGTGTGCGAGAGGATCGCCCGCAGCTTCGGGCTCCAGCACCTCTCCAGCGGGCAGTTCCTGCGGGAGAGCCTCGGCGGCGGCGGCGGTGAGTGCCCGCGGGGCCGCCCCGTCGGTACCGGGAGCGGGGGGTCCGTGCTCCGGACAGGGATGAGCACCGGCAAAGGGATGCGGATGGAGCAGCGGGTGGGATGGATCCGGGGATGGCCGGGGCTCCATCTCCGCGGCGGGTGCACCACAGGTTGTTTTCTTCCCTTGGATTTGGCACGGCTCATTCATCGCCCGCTCCCTGCAGCCGGAGCCGCTGGGGAAAAGTGGGATGTGAAGCGGTGGATGTGCCATGGGTTTATATCGCTGTGCTGGGTGATGAGGGCTCCGGAGAGCCGTGAAATCCCTCACCGAGGGTCACCGGCGGTGTCCGGGGGGTTTGATGTTATGATAACCCCACCGTGCCCCAGGTGGTGTCCGGGGATGCACGGCAGATGGCCGGGACGCTGCTGCGCGCTCTGTGCCCGCCGTGGCGGGGATGGATCGGGAACGAGCATTTATCCAGAGGGAAAACCCACCGGGAATATCACCGCGGGTCACCGGCTGCCCTGGCAGGGCGGCAGAAGCGGGGGTGCCAGCACCCACCTCGCACAGACCCCCGCAGACACGGATTTAACCCCCAGGCAGGGCAGTGCTGCTACCCCGTGCCCGAAACCCAAATCCAAACCCCCGGGAGCTGCGATGTGCGGTGCCCGTGCCCCTTTTGGCCGGTGAGAGGCTCGGGAGCGGCCGTGCTGAGCCCCAGCTCGGCTGAATTGGGCAATCCCGGCAGATTTCTCTTCCCCAACATTTCCTTCTGTCCTCTGCTAATGTGTGAAAGAACGACCCGGGGGGGAAGCTGACTCACCGGGCAGGGGAACGGTGAAACGGCAAAACAAGCCGAGAGGATTTACAAGCGATTTCTATTCTAGGATGGCAAAAAAAAACAAGGAGGAAAATTAGGGAGGGTGAAGTTTTGGAGAGGTGCGTGGTCCGGCAAGGGCGTTGCACACAGCTCATGTAAAAATATCCAGATTTCCTTTTGTAAATAAAAAAGGACAATAATATTTCCTTTAGAGGGAGGCTCAAATTTGGAAAATCTCGATGAGGGCTTTGGCTGGGCTGAAAAGCAAAGAGAGGGGCAGCACAGTGAGACTGCCCACCCACAGCCAGGCTCGGAACCACCTCTGGCTGTCCCCAACTTCACATTTCAGTTCCTGCTCTTGCCACAGAGCTCCTCTGGGCACACCGGAGGAGCAAGAAGAGTTCACTGAAGGTGCCTTAGGTACATTCAGAAGGAAACAACAGAGAAAAAGGCAGGGAAAATTACTCAGGAGGAAACCAGCCGTGGTTTGGTTGATCTGGCCTGACATTCGGGTCCCACCTTTGACTCAGCCTCTGTAACAGCTCTCAGTGAGCTCCAGTTATTTGGGTTTTTGGCTGTTTTTCTTTTTTTTTGCTGTTTGCTTTGGACAAGCTGTTGCATGACTGTGCTGCCGTGTGCCAGCTCTGGGGGAAACGAGGTGGAAGCAGCTCCTCTTCCCAAGTTTATCAGCTGCGTCACCGGCTTTGTGCTTTAGGGGAGCTGGGGCTCTGCAGAACCAACAGAGTCATTACAGGCTCACCATCCCAAAGGCAACTCCAAATCCCGTGTTTGCACAGGGATCTGGGCCCGAGGTGTCAGTGCTCCCAGGGATTTTCCTGCTGGCCGCTGCCAGGTCGTGGCTGAGCTTTGGGGCTCGGGGGCACGGGGCGCTCCTGCTGCTGATCTCCCAGCCTGGAGAGCATTCCAGGCCCTGCTGGAGCTGGCAGCGGCAGTCTCAGGGAACAAAGAGTCACTTTTGAGGCAGGTGGAGCAGCTGAGTGCACGGCTGCTGCTGCTGAAGGGCTGCGAGTTGTGCCCCAGCACTCCCGGGTACATCCGTCCCCACCCGGGTGTCTCCTATTGATGTCTGTCAGCAAGAGGCTGCTCTGCCGTAGGAAAAGGCCTTTGGAACACCTTGGAAAGCTCTCAGGCTGTGCTTTGGTGCCAGGCAGGGGTGCTGGAGGGTGGTGAGTTGTTTCCTTGGCCAGCATTTGCCCCGGAACCCAGGTGGTTGTCTCTGGTGTTGGCAGCAACCTCAGGTCTGAGCATTTCGTTTCACTTCATTTGCCAAACAACAGAATCGCTTGTCCTGGCTTTGGCTGGGGTCTGTGGGTTTGTGTCTGCCCCACTGCTCCCTTTCAGGTGCTCTGTTGGAGCCAGAAGTGCCTCCTGTCCCCTCCTGGTGACAGATTTCCTTTGTGAGCATCCACCAAAGTGTGCACAAAACAAAATTCCCTGGGGGCTGTGGGCTGTGCAGTTCCATATCCCCTCTCCATGATCGTGGTCTTTGCTGGCCACTCTGGCCTGGTTGGTGGCCAAAGCTGAGCCCAGGGGTGCAGCCTGGTGTGTCCCTGTGTGTGGGAGCAGTGTCCTGGCCTCAGGGATCTCTCCCGCCATCCTGACAGACCCCACTGCCCACCCAGCAGGGCTGGATTTGGGGCCACATCAGCCTCTGCTCCCTGAAATGACATCCTGGTGCTGAGGGCAGCATCTGTGACAGGAAAAAGGTCCCCAAACTGGGGTGACATCGGTTGTGGCTGAGCTCTGGTGGTGCACTGGGGCCCTGTTCACTCCCAGGGTTTCTCCTCTCTGTCAGCTCCAGATTTCACTGCTGCAGCCCAAATAATAGGGAAAATAATCCTGGAAAAGGTGTTGGATAGGGAGAAAGTCTGGGGTTGTGCTGCAGGCTCTGGGGGCTGCCCAGGGCTGGGTTTGGGAGCAGCTTCTCCTCCAACCTGTCTGGCCTGGCCCTGCGTGGCTGCTGGGTGGCCTCGGGGCTGGGACATGTCCCTTGGGGCTGGGACAGCTGGGACACATCCATTTGGGCTGAGACATGTCTCTTGGGGCTGGGACACCTCCCTTGGGGCTGGGACATGTCCTTTGGGGCTGGGACAGCTGGGACACATCCCTTGGGGCTGGGACACCTCCCTTGGGGCTGGGACACATCCCTTGGGGCTGGGACATGTCCCTTGGGGCTGGGACACCTCCCTTGGGACTGGGACACTTCCCTGGGAGCTGGGACAGCTGGGACACCTCCCTTGGGGCTGGGACACTTCCCTGGGAGCTGGGACATGTCCTTTGAGGCTGGGACGGGTCTGGAACACTTTCCTTGGGGTTTGGACATGTCCTTTGGAGCTGAGACACTTTACTCACGGCTGGGGCATTTCCCTCAGGGATGGGAGACATCCCTCAGGGCTGGGACATATCCCTCAAAGCTGAGACAGCTGGGACACAATCCTTGGCCTGGGACATGTTCCTTGGGGCTGGGACACTTTCCTTGGAGCTGGAATGCTTCCCTTGGGGTTGGGACACAGGGCTGGGACACCTCCCTTGGGGCTGGGACATATCCTTTGGAGCTGGGACATTTTCCTTGGACTGGACATTTCCTCAGGCCTGGACACTTCCCTCGGGGCTGGATCCATGCTGCTGTGATAAGGAGGGACAGACCAAGTCTCTGGGGGAAGCCACAGAGAGCTGGGAGCCCCTGGGAGTCCCTGGGAGTCCTGTGAGTTTCGGGGCAGATTAAACCCAGGGCCATCAGATGAATGGGATGAAGGCAGCAGTTTGGAGCTCAGCACACTAACAAGCCCTTTGCTACCTGGAGTAACTGCGGAGGAAAGCCCACAGCCCCTCTGTGACCCAGCCCCAGTGGGGTTTGGTTCTATGGGGTGAGCCCCAGATCCTGGTGGGGTGACCAGGATCTCCCTCCCTGCTGGGAAAGGGCTCCCCAAACCCCGCTCCCCTTTGGAATGAGGCCGGGGGGCTGCACCAGGGAGGTCTCACCTGGGCCAGGCTAAAAATATTAAATATTAAATTTGGGGTTCAAACTGCCTGGAAGAAACCCCAGGGCTGGGAGTTTGGGATGATGCTCTCCAGCACATCCTGGGGGTCTGGAGAGCTCTGCAAGTCCTTCCTGCAAACCCAGGGCCATTCCTCCTTGGAGAGAGGAGATGTGGCAGTGCTGTGGAGCAGGGAGAAGCTCCAGGAGCTTCACACACGGAGGGGACAGAGCAGGAATTGTCCGTGGGGAGCTGCCCGTGTGTCCTGGGGCCGTGGGAAAGCTGCAGCCTCGGGGCTGTGGGGCTCTGCTCTGTTCACACACTCTGTTCCCAGCCCCAGCTGGGATTTTTGGGTATTTCTGGCCTGCAGCTCCAGCAACCCTGCTGAGCCACAGCTGGTCCTGGGATGGCCATCTGTCCTCAGGTGACAGCCAGACTTTGTGTGGCCTCTCCCAGCTCGTGGGACATCCATCCCTCCTCGGGGTGACAGCCAGACCTTGTGTGGCCTCTCCCAGCTCCTGGGATGTCCATCGCTCCCCTCAGGGTGACAGCCAGACCTTGTGTGGCAGCTCCAGGTCACTTGAATGTCCATCCCTCCTCGGGTGACAACCGGACCTTGCCTAGCAGCTCCTGGTCCCCTGGATGTCCATCCCTCCTTGGGTGATCGCCAGACCTTGTGTGGCAGCTCCTGGGATGTCCATTCCTCCTCAGGGTGACAGCCAGACCCTGTGTGGCAGCTCCTTGTTCCCTGGATGTCCATCCCTCCTTGGGTGACAGCCAGACCTTGCCCAGCAGCTCCTGGTCCCCTGGCCACCAGGGGTGACAGCCAGATCCTGTGTAGCAATTCCTGGTCCCTCGAATGTCCATCACTCCTTGAGGTGACAGCCAGACCTTGTGTGGCTTCTCCCAGCTCCTGGGATGTCCCCTGTTCACCAGGGGTGACAGCTGGACTTCATGTGGCACCTCGTGGTCCCTCGGATGTCCATCGCTCCCCTCAGGGTGACAGCCAGACCCTGTGTGGCAGCTCCTGGTGTGTTCATTCTTCCTCAGGTGATAGCCAGACCCTGTGTGGCCTCTTCCAGCTCCTGGATGTCCATTCCTCCTCAGGGTGACAGCCAGACCCTGTGTGACAGCTCCTGGTCCCCTGGATGTCCATCCATCCTTGGGTGACAGCCAGACCTTGCCCAGCAGCTCCTGGTCCCCTGGCCACCAGGGGTGACAGCCAGATCCTGTGTAGCAATTCCTGGTCCCTCGAATGTCCATCCCTCCTTGGGTGACAGCCAGACCTTGTGTGGCTTCTCCCAGCTCCTGTTCACCGGGGGTGACAGCTGGACTTCATGTGGCACCTCGTGGTCCCTTGGATGTCCATCGCTCCCCTCAGGGTGACAGCCAGACCCTGTGTGGCCTCTTCCAGCTCCTGGATGTCCATTCCTCCTCAGGGTGACAGCCAGACCCTGTGTGACAGCTCCTGGTCCCCTGGATGTCCATCCATCCTTGGGTGACAGCCAGACCTTGCCCAGCAGCTCCTGGTCCCCTGGTCACAGGGGTGACAGCTGGACTTTGTGTGGCAGCTCCTGGTCCCTTGATGTCCATCCCTTCCCTCAGGATGACAGCCAGACCTTGTGTGACAGCTCCTGGTCCCTTAATGTCCGTCCCTCCTTGGGTGACAGCCAGACCTTGCCAGCAGCTCCTGGTCCCTGGTCACCAGGGTGACAGCCAGACCCTGTATGGCAGCTCCTGGTCCCCTGGATGACCATTGCTCCTTGAGGTGACAGCCAGACCCTGTGTGGCAGCTCCTGGTCCCTTGAATGTCCCTCCCTCCTTGGGGTGACAGCTGAACTTGTGTGGCAGCTCCTGGGATGTCCCTCCCTCCTCAGGTCCCCTGGCTGTCCCTCCCTTCTCAGGTGACACCAGACCTTGCCCAGCAGCTCCTGGTCACCAGGGGTGACAGCTGGACATCATGTGGCAGCTCCTGGGATGTCCATCCCTCTCAGGGTGACAGCCAGACCTTGTGTGGCAGCTCCTGGGATGTCCATCCCTCCTCAGGGTGACAGCCAGACCTTGTGTGGCAGCTCCTGGGATGTCCATCCCTCCTCAGGTCCCCTGGCTGTCCCTCCCTCCCCAGGTGACACCATCCTTGCCCAGCAGCTCCCGTCTCTCCCCGGAGCAGCCCAGCGAGCTCATTCCCTGTGAGCCTCTGGCTCTATGCAGACCACATCAATAAACATAAAAACCCCACAAAAAAACTCCTGTTTTTATAAAATCGGTGCCCTCAGGGCTCCGTGCTCCTTGCATAATCCGCAGGGTGTTTTTTCCATCCCCGTGTCCCTCTCCTTCCCATTCAGCGGGAACGCTGCCACGTCTGGGCAGTGACAAAGGAGCTGTCATTGACAAAAGGTGTTTTCTGCTGGAATTCCTGCCGGGATGGGAGGGTGGGATGCGATCCAGTGACTCAGCCCCGTGAGTCAGCGCTGCTGCTTCCCGCTCCCAGGCAGCTTTGGATGCCGGATTCCAACATTTCTGGCCCTGCTCCAAGGAGAAAGAGGTTGGACTTTTCTGCTGTGGAGAAAGGGCTCGTCACACACAGCAGGGAAAAACCTGTGCGTTCTCCAAGCGGATTCTTTGGATTCTGGGTTTGATGCACCAAGTTTTATTTTCATATTTTCACATTCTGTGCTGCCCAGGGGTGCAGCTCTGAGCTCACAGTCAGTGTTGGTCTCTGCACAGAGCAGGGAGACAAAACAAATCCTTCTCCTGCTGGAGACCAAGGACAACCCTTACAAGTTTTCAGGCCCAAAAGAACAAACAAGGGTGGCTGAAGAGAGAAAACAAAGAAAACAAGAAGGATGGCACTGCATAATCTGAGGCTGGAATTGGAAAATTAAACCCAAATATGCAAATGGACCAAAACTTACAAAAGTGTGAGACCTCATGACCAGTTGTCCATTTTGTGACCATTTTCATTGGTCATTTTGGGTCCATTTTGTGTCCATTTTGTCACCATTTTGTGACCTTTTGGGGTCCATTTGTGACCATTTTGTGTCCATTTGGGGTCCATTTGGGTCCATTTTGTGTCCATTTTATGACCATTTTGGGTCCATTTTGGGTTCATTTTGTGTCCGTTTTGTGTCCATTTTGGGTCCGTTTTGTGTTCATTTTGTGTCCGTTTTGTGTCCATTTTGGGTCCGTTTTGTGTCCATTTTGGGTCCGTTTTGAGTCCATTTTGTGACCTTTTGGAGTCCATTTTGTGACCATTTGGGTCCATTTTGTGACCATTTTGGGTCCATTTTGTGACCATTTTGGTCCATTTTGGGTCCATTTTGTGACCATTTTGAATCCATTTTGCAACCTTTTGTGGTCCATTTTGTGTCCATTTGGGGTCAATTTTGGGTCTATTTTGTGCCCATTCTGTGCCCACCTTGGGTGTAGCCCTGTCCAGGCTTTTGTCCTGCCCAAGGTGTATCCAAAAAGCCTTTTAATAAATATTCATTTTATTCTCTAGCTCTGTCCAGGCTCTGCTCCAGGTCAGCCCTCCCAAGGCATCAGTTTAACCCTGGGAGCGTGGCTGGTGTGGCAGCCCCACCTGCCCGGCTCCCCCGGCAGGCCCCATCCCCACGCTCCAGGGGATGTGTTCAGGCTGGTTCCTCTATTAGATCACAGAAATTCTCTCCAAGAATCGTTTATCTCACCGAAACCCCTCCTGAAGCTGAGGAATTCACCCCCAGCCAGGTGCAGGTGCTGCCCACTCTGACATCTCGAGCTGCCTCCAAATGCAGGATCCTGGGGTTATTTTTAGAGAGGGCTCACACTTGGAGAGGGCTGAAATGTGCTGTCCTCATCAGAAAGGGTGCAAAAAATAGATCAGGGGATTGTTCATTTCTGGTGACAAATGCTATTTCAGCTGCTGGGGGATGACAGCACAGAGGTGTCCGTGGGGTCCTGGTCCAAGAGGAAAGGGGCTGGGGCAGGAGCAGGGCTTGTCACACACAGGGACAAAGAATATTTGCATTTTCCAAATGTTTTCTTTGTGTTTCTGAGGGGCTGAAAGAAAATCAGAGCAAACATCAATCCTGGAATTGTTTGGGCTGGAAAGGACCTTAAAACCCATCCTGTGTCACCCTGCCATGGGCAGGGACACTTCCACTGTCCAGGTGCTCCAGCTGGCCTTGGACATTCCAGGGATCACAGCTTCTCTGGGAATTCTATTCAGGGCCTCCCCATCCTCCCAGGAACAATTCCTTCCCAAATCCCACCCATCCCTGCCCTCTGGCAGTGGGAAGCCATTCCCGGTGTCCTCATCTTTGTCCCCAGTCTCTCTCCAGCTTCCAGAAGCAGCTGAGGCTGAGGGAGGTGGGAGAGCCCAGGAATGTGCACTTACCTTGCAATTTCCACAATTACGTTCTCAAGGATGTGATCTCGGGAATAATTTTCTTATCTGAGCTTATCTGAAGTGGAGACTGTGAAATCTTTCAGCGCTGGGGATGGGAAGCAGGCTCATGTCCTTACATGTGCCAGCATCACCTGTGACCACATCAGGGCCATCTCCTGAACCAAAGGAGAACATCCAGGGCTTCTCTCTGCAGCAGCTGAGGGCTTGGCTGAGCCCCAGCATCTTCCTGTGGTGCCTCAAGTTTGAGCTTTGATGTATTTCAGGTTCTGTGGTGCCCAGGGTGCAGCTCTGAGCTCACAGTCAGTGTCACTCAGCTCTCTGCACACAGCAGGGACACAAAACAAATCCTTGTCCTGCTGCACACCAAGGACAACTTTCAGCCCAACAGCACAAACAAGGGTGGCTGGAGGGAGGAACAAGAAGGATGGGAGCTCCCAGCCTGGAGCTGGAATTGGACAATTAAACCCCAAGGTGCAAATGGACCAAAACTGATCAAAGTGTGAGACCTCATGACCAGTCAGCCATTTTGTGACAATTTGGGGTCCACTTTGTGCCCATTTTGTGCCCATTTTGGATCCATTTTGTGACCATTTTGGATCCATTTTGGGTCCATTTTGTGTCCATTTTGGATCCATTTTGGGTCCATTTTGTGTCCATTTTGTGTCCATTTTGTGTCCATTTTGTGACCATTTTGTGACCATTTTGTGTCCATTTTGGGTCCACCTTGGGTGTAGCCCTGGTCAGGCTCTTGTCCTGCCCATGGTGAATCCTTTAAGGCCTTTTAATAAATATTCACTTTATTCTCCAGCTCTGTCCAGTCTCTGTTCCAGGTCAGCCTTCCCAAGGCATCTCCTGCTCTCAGATATCTCAGGAATTCCCATTCCTCCACCCCCAAAAGGACTGTGTGGCCTTTCCATCACAAGCAGAGCCACGCTGCCAAAAACCCCCCAGACAGAGGAGGCCAGACAGAATTTGAGGAGGAGTGATATAAAAAATATCACGAATATTGGAAATGTCATGATTTTTTTTTTTTCATCTATTGCTTTTGGGTTTTCCCTTCTTGTCTCAAGCAGAGGCTGGAGCCCTGGCACAGCAGTACTTGGAGAGAGGACTCCTGGTGCCTGACCACGTCATCACTCGTGTGATGATGACAGAGCTGGAGAAGCGGCGGGAGCAGCACTGGCTGCTCGATGGTGAGTCCAGAGAGGAGAAATCCCCAGCCCCATTTGGAACATTCCTTCGTTCCAGGAGAGGGAAAAGCCAGGAGGAGCCTTGTTGTGTTTTATCTTCTTTTTTGCCAGAGTCAGGATTAAATGCTCAGATGTGTTTCTTGTTGGGACTCAGATGTTTATTAATTCTTATCTGTATTACAGTCTCACAAATCGTGAGTTCTACAGCACTGCTAGCTAACAGAGTAAAAATGGCCCCCATCTCTCTCTCTAAAGGCCTTTTAAGCACAAACTGTCCAATTATGAAATGACACCTAAATTATTTTTACTTTTAACCCAATAACCAAACACCCCTGGCCCGCAATGCAGATTTTTCTACCCAATTACAAAATCCCACCCAGAGCTATGAAGAAGAAGGTGAAAAAGCAGGACTGGGCTCTGCCCTAAATCTTCCACCTTGCTTTATATCTATTCCTGCATTCTAAACCCTTAAACTCTCAGTTTTGCACCCTGTGATCTCACACACTTCTATCCAAACTGCACACCCACAATCCCAGTGCTGTCACTCAATTTTGGGAGCCTTTTCCACAGCCTCAGGTCAGTGCAGTGTTTGCCTGGGGGTCAGAGCCTGTGAGCACAGAAAGTCTGGAATTCTCAGTGCCCAGGGTTCCAAAGCCTGGAATTCTCAGTGCCCAGGGCTCCAAAGCCTGGAATTCTCAGTGCCCAGGGCTCCAAAGCCTGGAATTCTCAGTGCCCAGGGTTCCAAAGCCTGGAATTCTCAGTGCCCAGGGTCCAAAGCCTGGAATTCTCAGTGCCCAGGGTCCAAACCTGGAATTCTCAGTGCCCAGGGCTCCAAAGCCTGGAATTCTCAGTGCCCAGGGCTCCAGCTGGAATTCTCAGTGCCCAGGGCTCCAAAGCCTGGAATTCTCAGTGCCCAGGGCTCCAGAATCTGGAATTCTCAGTGCCCAGGGCTCCAAAGCCTGGAATTCTCAGTGCCCAGGGCTCCAGAACCTGGAATTCTCAGTGCCCAGGGTTCCAAAGCCTGGAATTCTCAGTGCCCAGGGCTCCAGAACCTGGAATTCCCAGTGCCCAGGGTTCCAAAGCCTGGAATTCTCAGTGCCCAGGGCTCCAGAACCTGGAATTCCCAGTGCCCAGGGTTCCAGCAGAGCCTTTGCTGGAGGTGGGAGCAGAGGCAGCAGCTGACCTGGTGGCAGGGACTTCCTCCCTCTGCCCTGGGCATTTGTGTGCCCAGCTGAGCCCTTGGCAGGTGGCTGGGGAAGGGAAGGGCAGGGAGAGGAGCTGGGTGCTCCAGAAAGCCGAGCAGGGCTGGAGACCTGCCAGGAAAAACTTCTCCCTTCCTTCAGGTGCGGTGAAGCAGCTCCTCAATCCCAAAAGCCGCCTGAGGGGGAGGGATGGGAGGTGCTGAGGGCAAACAGGCACGGCCTGGGGTGCCTGGCCATGGCTGGGATGAGAATCAAAGAATCCCAGAGTGGTTTGGATTGGGTGTAAAGCTCATCCAGTGCCACCCCTGCCATGGGTGGGACACCTTCCACTGTCCCAGGGTGCTCCCACCGGTTTTGGACATTTCCAGGGATGTGACAGCCACAGCAGCTCTGGGCACCCTGTGCCAGGGCCTGCCCACCCTCCCAGGGAACAATTCCTGCCCAAGATCCCATCTAAACCTGCCCACTTCCAGCTTAAAGCCATTCCCTGTGTCCTGTCCCTCCATCCCTTGTAAAACATCTCTCTCCATCTTTTTCATAGGCTCCCTTCAGGTTTATAAAGTCCCTTCCTATCCAAACCATCTGAGATTCTGGAATTCCCTGCTCCAGCTGCTCAGGGGCTGTCCCAAGGAGGACAGGACCATTTTACTGCAGCATCCTTGATGCCCTCCACACAAACCAGCACTTTGTCCCCAATCTGTGCACAGCACTCTGTTCCTTTCACATTTCCCTCATCATTCCAACATTTTCCCTGTTCTGCCATTCCTGTGTCCCTCTGCCTGCCCCAGCTCCCAGTGCAGGCACAGCAGCCACAAACCCAAGCCCTGGGTGTCACATTTTGGGATCTGCTGCTGCAGGAGCTATTTTTTCCCAGAGCCATATGGCAGCGTCTGCCTCACACCGCAGCGGGGCCGGGCCTGGAGCTGCCTCAGGGATGAGTTTGGCTCCATCCTCACCGTTTCCCTCTCACTGTACAATCCCTGTGCTGCTCTCTGAGGTTTCCCTCGGACGCTGGGGCAGGCCAAGGCTCTGGATGGGATCTGTGAGCTGGACCTGGTGATCAGCCTGAACATCCCCTTTGAGACGCTGAAGGATCGCCTGAGCGCGCGCTGGGTGCACCCGGCCAGTGGCAGGGTCTACAACATGGACTTCAACCCTCCCCACGTCCAGGTAAGAGCCCTGGAGCTGCCCTGGGACTTACACAGAAGGAAAACATTGGAGGAGGTTTTTTTTAAGCCCTTTCTGTGCAGGATGCTGAGGAAACACTGGGGGTGCCATCCTGGCTAGAAGCACTGAGCCCCCAAAATGTTGATGAGCAATGTGGGGTTTATGCAGACAGCACCAGAATTTTGGCAGCTGCAGGGTGGGTGATGGGGTTGGCGATGTCCTTGTGTGGCTTTGTGTCCCCTCAGGGTGTCCCTGTGTGGCTTTGTGTCCCCTCAGGGTGTGGATGACCTGACGGGAGAGCCGCTGGTGCAGCGTGAGGAGGACAGGCCCGAGGCCGTGGCTGCGCGCCTCAGGAAGTACAAAGATGCTGCCAAGCCCGTGATCGAGCTCTACAAGTGAGTTGGGCATGGGGAGGAACCACGACAAGGCTGTCACAGAGGCCACCAGGGCTGTCACCATGGCCACCAGGGCTGTTTGGCACAGAGTCACAGAGTGACAAGCTTGGAAGGGACCTCCAAGATCATCGAGTCCAACCCAGCCCTAACCTCAACTAAACCATGGCAACAGTGCCACATCCAGGCTTTGTTTAAACACATCCAGGGATGGTGACTCCACCACATCCCGGGCAGACCATTCCAGTGCTTTATCACCCCTTCTGTAAAGGCCATTCCAGTACTTTATCACCTTTTCTATAAAAACCTTTTCCCAATATCCAGCCTGTATTTCCCTTGGCACAGCTTGAGGCTGTGTCCTCTCATCCTGTCCAGCTGCCTCGAGAAAGAGCCCAAGCCCAGCTGAGCACAGGCACCTTTCAGGGAGCTGTGGAGAGTGATGAGGGCACCCCTGAGTCTCCTTTTCTCCAGGCTGAACAAGCCCAGCTCCCTCAGCCGTTCCTCACAGGGTTTGTGTTCCAAGCCTTGTCCCATCTCACATCCCAAAATGCCCTGGCAGATTCTTGGGGCTGAGCCCTGAGCCTGGATGGGGCCTTCCTTTGAGGTAGGACAGTGATCCAAAGAAATTCCCAGCTCCTGTTCATCCTGCTGGGCTCATCAAAGGGTGATCCAGGCCTAGATCCAGGGTGGGACAGGCCATGAGAAATCCACCCAGGGCCCTGAGGGGTTTGGGGGAAGCACAGGGAGGTTGGCAAGAGGGCAGGAGGAGGGAGAGACCCCAGGGCTGGCTCAGGTGGATCTGCTGGGAGCACAGGGGGGCTCCAGGGATTGTTCCTCTTGTGGGGAACAGTCTCCTGGGACTGTGGGACTGTAATTCCCTGGAACTGTGGGACTGGAGCTCCCTGGAACTTTGGGACTGTTATCACCTGGAACTGTGGGACTATAGTTCCCTGGAACTGTGGGACTGTAGTTCCTGGAACTGTGGGACTGTAGTTCCCTGAAACTGTGGGGCTGTAGTTTCCTGGCACTGTGGGACTGTTGTCCCTGGCCAGCTTTGGGATGGTGGATTGCTGCAGGCTGGCAAATCCACTGCTCAAAGCGAGTAAAATACCAGGAGTGTTTTTAAGCCAAAAATCACCAAAACTGCCCTTTCAGGGGAAGAGGGAAAATTGCAGAACCCCAAAATCCTTTGTGTTGGAAGTGACCTTAAGGCCCATCCTGTTATGGGTTGGACTCGATGATCTTGAAGGTCTCTTCCAACCTAGAAATTCTGTGATCCTGTGATTCTGTGATTGATTCTGTGATTCTGTGATTCTGTGATCCTGTGATTGTAATTCTGTGATTCTGTGATTGATTCTGTGATTCTGTGATTCTGTTATCCTGTGATTCTGTGATCCTGTGATTCTGTGATTCTGTGATTCTGTGATTCTGTGATTGATTCTGTGATTCTGTGATTCTGTGATTGTAATTCTTTGATTGTGATTTTGTGATTCTGTGATCCTGTGATTCTGTGATCCTGTGATTCTGTCATTATGTGATTCTGTGATTCCATCCCACCTCCACCATCCCAGGCTGCCCTGTCCAAGCTGCCTTGTCATGGTCTGGCCCTGACCTCTCCCACTTTTTGTTTTTCCAGGACCAGGGCATCCTTCACTCCTTCTCTGGCACGGAGACCAACAAGATCTGGCCCTACGTGTACTCCCTGCTGTCCAGCAGGATCCCACCCATCCTCCCAGCTGAGGAGCACTGACCAGGACCAGGATCCCATTCCATCCTGGATTTGGCTCCCAGCTCAGTGCCAGGGCTGTGGTGATGCTGAACTGGGTGATGCTGGTGGATACTGGTTACAGCCAGGAGCAGATCTTGGTTTAGAAGGTCAAATCTGCTGGAATTAGGGAGGTTTTTTCCCTTCTTTTGGGGCTGTGGAGTTTTCCTGCCCGTGGTCCATCCCGGATTGGTGATGCTGACCAGGGTTTTGGGCATTCCAGGTTTACACAGCTTTGCCATGGTGTCCTTGCCATCCCTTTCCAGCCCCCAGCCCCTGGCTGAGCCCACATGTGCCATCCTGTTGCTCCACAGGACCTTTTACTGCTGAGGACTCTCTAGGCTGAGGGGGTTTTTTTCCCTATAAATTATTTTCTATTAAATGTATTTCTCAGAGAAATAAAGCTCCAGAAAGCAACGCTTAGCCCAGTGGGAATTTTGGGGAGCAACATGGAAAATGTGTTTTCTACAAAGCTGAGAGACATGAGGATCACATTTCCAGAGGCAAAACATCGGAGGTGAAACCCTCCCTTGTACTCTTTGTACTGAATTCCCAGCTAGAAAAAGCTGCTGCACGGGTTTTTTATGGAATGCTGTGAGGGTGAGCAGGGTCTGAGCTGCACTCCTTCGTGCTTTCCTGGTTCCCAGCTTTGAATACTATGAGATAATGATGTCCTGAGAGTTTCTCCCAAAGATTTATCTTCATGTGTGTTTGGGTTTTGGGGAGAAATCAGCTCATTCCATCCCCTGTGCTGCCTTTGTCCCCAGGGGGTTCCTCCAGCTGCTCCTGCTGCCTTCCCCAGCAAGTGATTCCCTCCCGAGGGAATTCCAGAGATCTCTCCTCCCTTGGGATGTGTTCCAACCCTTCCAGGTGTTTTCCCGTGATTTACAGCATCCCTGGATTGTGTTTGGGCCGGTTTTTCTCAACTGGAAGTGCTGCCACCCTCATTTTGTACAGGATGCAGTGCCCGAGCAAAGGGGACAATTCTGGTCTCCTGGAGTTGCCTTATTTTATAAACTGTATATTTAAGACCAAAAAAAAAAAAAAATTAAAGAGCTAGATGTGTTATTTGTAAAGGTTTAAACAAATGAAGAAACAAAAAAAAAGCTGAGTTTTAGCATCACTTTTTGGGAATTGTGCATGGAGCTGCTGGATCTGCAGGGAATGTTGCTTCTGCTCACAGGAACCTGGCACTGCCTGGCACCTCTTGGGTTAATCAGAGCAGCCTGGGCACCTTTCTGCTGGATTCCCCTGGGTTCATTTTTCCTTGGAGAGTGGCCCACAGCAGCAGGGAATAATTGGAATTTTTAGGGATTTTTAAAGGATTTTCTTTCCCACGTGTGAAACATCAGCACCTGCCTGGGTTTATTCATCCCTCATGCTGACCAAGGATCTCCTAAAATTTGATTTATCCTGGTGCTGTCCCCAGTGGAGCCAGAGCAGAATCACTGCCCACATCCCCCCTGCTCATCCCTGCCTGGGGGAGAGGCCAAAGTGCTCCCACCCTGCTCCAGGTGGGAATTTTCCAGCTGGGAACAAAGGGATTTGTTCTGTCCCAGGAGCCCTTTCCATGCCCTCCGTGCTGGGAGGCTGCAAATCTTCCAGCCGGCAGTGAAATCCTATTTCAGAAAAGATTTTGGGATTTTCCCATGACCCCGGCGTGAAAGTCTGGGCTGGTTTTAGACACAAATCCAGAAATAGCCAAAACTTGTGTGCTGCTTTCTTTGGAACAGCTTTGGGCAGGAGGGGAGGAGGTTTTAGTTGGTTTTTTATTATTTTTTAAGCTATAAAAGCAGCTGAGTGCCAGGCAGAGGGGCTGATCCCTGCTTTGCCTTGTCCTGTCCTTCCCTCCTGCAAAATTCCTCCTGAATTTTGAGGAGAGAGAGAAAATTCCACCCAGCCCAGCCCAGGACAGGTCTGCAGATGCTTTTTCAGGCTTTGAGCCTTATAAAAGGCATAAAAATTTCGTGGCTGTGCATCCATCCAGCCCTTGGGATGGATTTTTCTACCAAACCCGTTGTGTTTTCCAAGACCAAATTCCAGCAGGGATAGAATTTATCCCTGGCTGTGCCCCTTTGGTATTTTACTGTGAACCCCAAACCTTTTGTAAATTTTGTACTGACCCGAGATACTGTGTGGAAGGAGGGAGGGAAGGATGAGTTTCTCTTTCCCCCTGGAATGTCACGCCGAGTTTTCCTGCTGGAATTTTTCTTCCCGGAGTTTTTCCTCCTGGTGAATGGCTGCAGCTGTGCCACTGCTCTCCAGATGTAAATAAAGATTTTTTTTTTCTTCTCTCTCTCCTGCTGATCCCTGTGCTGGCAGAGTCTGTGTGGGGTTGTGGAGGAGCTGAGGAGGAGGAGAGGGGAGGAAGAAGAATCAGAACATCCCTGCCTGACTGAAAAACCCCTCAGATTTTAGGTTTGGATACAACACAGATCTTTAGGTTCTTTATCTGATCTAAAAGATATTAAAAAAAACCAGAAAAAAGAGCCAAACTGGTTTTTAAACCAATATTTTGGATTATATCAGATTATTTATCTGATATAATCCAAAATATTGGTGAAAATCCAGTCTGGATGCAGCCATTTTTCCTGCCCCTCCTGTCCTTATCCCAGAATCCCAGACTTTGGTTTGGGTTATACTAAACTTATCCTAAAGTAAAATAAAATACATAATAAATAATAAAAATACATAATAAATAATAAAATACATAATAAATAATCCTAAAGTAAAGTAAAATACATTAATTTTCATAAATTCTTACACAAATTCTACACATGTAACTCTACTTATCTAAAAATTTCTAACAAAATTAAATTATTTTTAATTTTAATTAATTATATTATAACTAAAATTTAACTAATTCTGTAAAAAACTATCACTAAACTATAAATTGTCTAAACATTAAACTATAACTATAAACTGTATAAACTATCAACAATATCACTAATTATAAGTATTAAATCTCTTTCTTACTTCCTAACACAAACTTTTATTTTCAAAACACTTAAAAATCCTCCATTTATTTAAAACTACGCTCACATCCCTACTTTATACCTAAATAAATTTATATCTCTTAATTTCTCAAAAAAATTTAACTCTTTACATCCCTAAACACCCCTGGGCCCATCTAAATAAGGCCCAAGGAAATTTATTCCCCAATAGGGAGTAAAGTTAAAACTCATCTCAGTTCAAACCCCTGCACATAAAATGGTTTTAATTTCTTTTTTAATTTCTCTCTGATAAAAATTCCTTAGGATGGGGAAGCTCTGGATAAAAATTCCTTAAGATAAGGAGGATTTGGCTGTGTTCTGTGTCCGGGGAAATCCATCCCTTGTGTTTGGAATTGGGAATTCTGCTCCCACCTCCTCCAGTTTTTTGCTTTTATTCCCCAGTAAAACTCGGGGCACTCCCTGAGCCTCAGGAATGATGGGGAGAGTGGGAAAACAAGGTGATAAAAAGGGAAACTGCTGCCTGGGAGGTTTGGTGAGAATCCCAGTCGCGATTTAGGGTCGTGACAAGGCGGAGGAGGAGCGGGCAGAGAGATCCAAGGAGGAAAAATATCAACGTGAGCCGGAATATAAACTCAGAAAAAATATCAACGGAAGGTGGAATATGAACTCAGCCCGAAAACAAAAGTTGGGAGGGGAAAAAAGGAGAGGGATGTGAGCCAAAATCCAGCCGGGATCAAAGGCTTGGCTTCCCCCGAGGGCCAGCGGGGAGCTGGGAGGGCACAGGGGACACGGCCCCACCCCAGAGCCTGAGCTCGGCTAAAGGAAACGGCCCCAAATTGCACCGGGGGAGGCTCAGGTTGGAGATTTTGGGGAATTGGGAAGGGTTGTCCAGCCCTGGCACAGATGGGTGAGTGTCAGTCCTTGGAGGGATTTAAAATCCTTGTGGATGTGGCGCTTGGGGACATGGGGCAGTGCTGGCCTTGGTGGTGCTGGGGGTTTTTTTATAGAGGAGTTTCCAGCCTAAATGATTCCAAATATTTGTTTATGGCATCGTTTTGGTGTTTGTGTGCCTGGTGTGCCCAGGGAAGTGTCCCAGGTGTGCCCGGATCAGCTCCCCGGGCTGAAAAACTGGAAAAGTCACATCCCTGCTGAGTCCATCCAGCAGATAGCAAGAAAAAACCCCAAAAAACCAAACAAAACAACAATAAAAAACCAAACCAAACAAAAGAAACAAGCAAAAATGGAAAAGAAAAAATAATATCAAGGAAAAGGAAAAAAAGAAAAAATATCAAGGAAAAGGAAAAAAAGAAAAAATATCAAGGAAAAGGAAAAAAAGAAAAAATAAAAAACCCCTTACCCCAAAACAACAAAACAAACAAACAAACCCCAAAATACCAAAACAAACCCACAAAAAATGGAAAGAAAAAAAATCAAGGAAAAGAAGGAAAAAAACCAAAAAAACCGCCCCACTCCAAAACAACAAACAAACCCCAAAACCAAAAAAAAAAAGGAAAAGCAAAAAAAAATCAAGGAAAAGGAAAACCCTCCCACCCCAAAACAACAACAAACAAACAAACCCCCAAAATACCAAAACAAACCAGAAAAATGGAAAAGAAAAAAAATCAAGGAAAAGGAAAAAAAAACAACAAACAAACTCCTCTCCAAAACAACAACAACCAAACAAACCAACCCCCAAAATACCAAAACAAACCAAAAAAAAAAAAAGAAATAAAAAAAGGAAAAGAAAAAAAATCAAGGAAAAGGAAAAAAAACAACCCCGCATCCCAAAGCCCAACAAACAAACAAACAAAACCCAAAATATCAAAACAAAAAAAAAAAAAAAAGGGGAAAAGAAAAAAAAATCAAGGAAAAGGAAAAAAAAACCCAACAAACTCCCCCTACCCCAAAACCACAAAAAGAACAAAAACCAAACAAACAAAACATGGAGAAGAAAAAAAAATCAAGGAAAAGAAAAAAAAAACCAAACCACCCCCAAACAACAAAAAACAAACAGACAAAACAAGGAGAAGAAAAAAATCAAAGAAAAGGAAAAAAAATCAAAAACAATCCCAAAACAACAAGAAACAACCAATGAAAAGGAGAAAAATAAAGGAAAAAACCAAAACAAAATAAAAAAAAAAAAAAAAACACAACCAAAAACCAACAGGAAACCCAGTAAAGGGGAAGAGGAAAAAAATCAAGGAAAAGGAAAAAAAACCCCAAAACAACAAAAAACAACTAAGGAAAGGGAAAAAATAAAGGAAAAAACCGAAACAAAAGAAAAATAATAATAATAAAAAAACCACAACCAAAAACCAGCAGAAAACCCGTTAAGGGGAAGAGGAAAAAAATCAAGGAAAAGGAAAAAAAAAAAACCCAAACCTCCCCAAAACAACAAAAAACAACCAAGGAAAGGGGAAAAATAAAGGAAAAAACCTAAACAAAATAGAAATAAAAAAAAAAAAACCCAACAGAAAACCCAGTTAAGGGGAAGAGGAAAAAAAATCAAGGAAAAGGAAAAAAAAAACAAAACACCCCAAAACAACAAAAGGCAACCAAGGAAAAGGGAAAAAATAAAGGAAAAATCCGAAACAAAAAAAAAAAAAAAAAAAACCCAACAGAAAACCCAGTTAAGGAAGAGGAAAAAAAATCAAGGAAAAGGAAAAAAAAAACCCCCAAAACAACAAAAGCAACCAAGGAAAGGGAAAAAATAAAGGAAAAACCGAAAAAAAAAAAAAAAAAAAAAAAAAAAAAACAACAGAAAACCCAGTTAAGGGGAAAGGAAAAAAAAAAAAAAAAAAAAAAAAAACAAAACACCCCAAAACAACAAAAGGCAACCAAGGAAAAGGGAAAAAATAAAGGAAAAAACCGAAACAAAATAAAAATTAAAAAAAAAAAACCCAACAGAAAACCCAGTTAAGGGGAAGAGGAAAAAAATCAAGGAAAAGGAAAAAAAACCCCAAAACAACAAAAAACAACCAAGGAAAAGGGAAAAAATAAAGGAAAAATCCGAAACAAAATAAAAAGAAAAAAAAAAAAACCAAACAAAAAACCCAGTTAAGGGGAAGAGGAAAAAAAATCAAGGAAAAGGAAAAAAAAAAAAAAACAAAACACCCCAAAACAACAAAAGGCAACCAAGGAAAAGGGAAAAAATAAAGGAAAAATCCGAAACAAAATAAAAAAAAAAAAAAAAAAAAACCCCAACAGAAAACCCAGTTAAGGGAAGAGGAAAAAAATCAAGGAAAAGGAAAAAAAACCCCAAAACAACAAAAAACAACTAAGGAAAAGGGAAAAATAAAGAAAAATCCGAAACAAAATAAAAAAAAAAAAAAAAAAAAACCAACAGAAAACCCAGTTAAGGGGAAGAGGAAAAAAATCAAGGAAAAGGAAAAAAAAAAAAAACCCAAACCTCCCCAAAACAACAAAAAACAACCAAGGAAAGGGAAAAATAAAGGAAAAAACCTAAACAAAATAGAAATAAAAAAAAAAAAAACCCAACAGAAAACCCAGTTAAGAGGAAGAGGAAAAAAAAATCAAGGAAAAGGAAAAAAAACCCCAAAACAACAAAAAACAACTAAGGAAAAGGGAAAAAATAAAGAAAAATCCGAAACAAAATAAAAATAAAAAAAAAAAAAAAAAACCAACAGAAAACCCAGTTAAGGGGAAGAGGAAAAAAAATCAAGGAAAAGGAAAAAAAAAAAAAACCCAAACCTCCCCAAAACAACAAAAAACAACCAAGGAAAGGGAAAAATAAAGGAAAAAACCAAACAAAATAAAATAAAAAAAAAAAAAACCCAACAGAAAACCCAGTTAAGGGAAGAGGAAAAAAAAATCAAGGAAAAGGAAAAAAACCCCAAAACAACAAAAAACAACCAAGGAAGAGGGAAAAAATAAAGGAAAAATCCGAAACAAAATAAAAAGAAAAAAAAAAAACCCAACAGAAAACCCTGTTAAGGGGAAGAGGAAAAAAAATCAAGGAAAAGGAAAAAAAACCCCAAAACAACAAAAGGCAACCAAGGAAAAGGGAAAAAATAAAGGAAAAAACCGAAACAAAATAAAAAGAAAAAAAAAGCAAACAGAAAACCCAGTTAAGGGGAAGACAAAAAAAAATCAAGGAAAAGGAAAAAAAAAACCCCAAACCTCCCCAAAACAACCAAGGAAAGGGGAAAAATAAAGGAAAAAACCGAAACAAAATAAAAAAGAAAAAAAAAACCCAACAGAAAACCCAGTTAAGGGGAAGACAAAAAAAATCAAGAAAAATCAACAACAACAACAACAACAAATCCCTGCTGAGCTTCGCGCCGCAGACTCCAGATCCCCACTCCAGGCCACATTTTCGACGGGTGTGCGATATGTCTGCCTCCATCCCCATCCTTCCCTGAGTCTCTGTAATCCCAAAAATAACCCGGGAGCGGCTGGCGAGGGCGGCAGCGGCGGCGGCAGCAGCAGCGCCCCAGCCGGGCCGGGAGCGGCCCCGCCGCCCATGCCGGCCGGAGAAGCGGCGTGCGGGACACGGCCACGGCTCCCCGCAGCCCCCGGCAGGATGCACGGGGCAGAGAGGCAAGGTAAGGAAAAGATTTCCTGGGATGAAAAAGAAAAAGCGGGAGGGAAATAATTTTTTGGGGTTTTTTTTTTTTTGGAGGGGGGTGTTGTTGTTTACGGCGCGGTTTGTGCTGAGTAATTGGGGAAGGCGCTGCTGGGATAAAGAGGATTCCTGGGTTTTTTTTGCAGCTGGTTATGTAATAGAAAAGGGATTGTGCACCCCTAAACCTGCTGGGTAGGGTTGGGAAGGTGAGGAGCTGGGATTTGGGAATTGCAGCTATGGAGTGTTGGATAAACGCCGGTCCCCTATAGGAGCACGGAGATTTCTACCTGCACCCCAAAATTTGTGTTTTTAGGGCTGCCCCGGAGCTCTGCGGGTGTGTGGAATGAAAAGAAGGGGATTTTTCAGGCTTAAAATAATAAGTGTAGCTTCTGTGTGGCCGGAGCTGCCGCGGGAGGGGGATTGGCGGAGATGTCAGCGCACACACACGAGCGCTGCCATCCAATGCTGATCCCAGCCTTTCCCTGCCAATCCAGCGGGAAGCTGACCTTCAACCCCCCCGCTCTGCCGTGCCGAGGCAAACACGGGGCTGCATTCCCTTTAAAAACCTGATTTAGGGCCAAAAAAAAAGAGCTCAGAGCCGTGGGTGAATGCGGATATCTCCTCCTCGGTTTGGGCGCTGCTGAGGCGGCCCCGGGTCGGTGCTCCGGGAGGGTTCGGAGCTGCCGGGGCTCCCCAAGGCTCCAGGTAAGTGTTTGTCCCCCCCTCGGCATCCCCAGGGTTGGGAAACAGCCCAAAATTCCCGTCTGGCTGCTGCGGTTGTGCCTGGCGTTATCACCGGCTTGTTTTGGATACTGCCAGGGAGAGGAGGAGGAAGGAGGAGAGGGAGGAGGAGGAGGGTGAGGAATGTTTTGGGAGAACCCTCAGGGATCTGCAAACTCCCGACTTTATTCTCCCTCCGCAGCTGGACCAGGGCCTCCATCTTCTGCTACCCCTCCAAGCCGTGAATTTCTCTTAGTCATAACCTTCCCTGAGGAGAAATAGAGGGGGAAAAATAAATAAATTAAAATAAATCCAAATCCAAGCAGCGTCCGGAGCGATTCCGGCGGCACAGGCGGCGTGACGGCAACACCGGTGCCTCTAAATTTAGCCAGCCTCGTTCGCCATCCCGGGAAGGCTCCGGGCCCAGGGATGCAGCATTTTGGGGAGGCTACAGCCCTTAAGGAGGCTCCGGGTTTGTCCTTGAGCCGGCGATGTTGAATTGCTGACCCGAGTAATCCCCGCCGCAGCCTGAGCCCGCGGCCTCCCGCTGCACCGCCCGCCCGCCCCGCCGCGCTTTTGGGGCTGGGTTTGCTCCAGTCCCTCCTGCTCGGCTGGGAAAAGGTGCTGGGAAAGGGGGGTGATGGGTTGTAGGGTGGAGAGGTTGGTACCCAGAGGGGTCACGCAGGTTTTGGGATGGGGATTGGGATGTTGGGGCTCAGTCCTGCGGGGTTGCACATGCCCAGCTGTGCTCAAAGGGCTGGAATTGCCCTTGGGAAGGGAATTGGGATGGTCAGCACAAGGTTGTAGGGTGGAGAGGTTGGTACCCAGAGGGGCCATGCAGGTTTTGGGATGGGGATTGGGATGGTGGGGCTCAGCCCTGTGGGGTTGTGTTTGAGCAAAGGGCTGGAAATGCCCTTGGGAAGGGAATTGGGATTGTCAGCACAAGGTTGTAGGGTGGAGAGGTTGGTAGCCAGAGGGATCATGCAGGTTTTGGGATGGTATTTAGGATTTTGGATGTTGGAGCTCAGTTCCATGGGGTGTGTTTGACACATGCCCAGCTCTGCTCAAGGGATGGAATTCCCCCTGGGAAGGATTTAGGATTGTCAGCACAAGTTGTAGGGTGGAGAGGCTGGTACCAGAGGTACACAGGTTTTGGGATGGTTTTTGGGTTTTTGGATGTTGGGGCTCAGCCCTGTGGGGTTGGGTTTGAGCAAAGGGCTGGAATTGCCCTTGGGAAGGGAATTGGGATGGTCAGCACAAGTTGTAGGGTGGAGAGGTTGATACCCACGCAGGTTTTGGGATGGGTTTGGGATTTTGGATGGTGGGACTCAGCCCTGCAGGGCTGTGTTTGAGCACATGCCCAGCTCTGCTTAAAGGGTTGGAATTCTCCTTTGGAAGGGAATTGGGATGGTCAGCACAAGGTTGTAGGGTGGAGAGGTTGGTAGCCAGAGGGATCATGCAGGTTTTGGGATGGTATTTAGGATTTTGGATGTTGGAGCTCAGTCCCATGGGGTTGTGTTTGAGCACATGCCCAGCTCTGCACAAGGGGATGGAATTCCCCCTGGGAAGAGATTTAGGATTGTCAGCACAAGGTTGTAGGGTGGAGAGGCTGGTACCCAGAGGGGTCATGCAGGTTTTGGGATGGTTTTTGGGATTTTGGATGTTGGGACTCAGCCCCGTGTGGCTGTGTTTGAGCAAAGGGCTGGAATTGCTCTTGGGAAGGGAATTGGGATGGTCAGCACAACATTGTAGGGTGGAGAGGTTGGTACCCAGAGGGATCACGCAGGTTTTGGGATGGTATTTAGGATTTTGGATGTTGGGGCTCAGCCCTGCGGGGTTGGGTTTGAGCAAAGGGCTGGAATTGCCCCTGGGAAGGGAATTGGGATGGTCAGCACAAGGTTGTAGGGCGGAAAAGTTTGTACTCAGAGGTGTCAAGCAGGTTTTGGGATGGTTTTTGGGGTTTTGGATATTGGAGCTCAGCCTCGCAGGGTTGTGGTTTAGCACATTCCCAGCTCTGCTCAAAGGGCTGGAATTGCCCTTGGGGAGGGAATTGGGATCATCAGCGCAAGGTTGTAGGGTGGAGAGGTTGGTAGCCAGAGGGGCTACACAGGTTTTGGGATGGGGATTGGGATTTTGGATGGTGGGGCTCAGCTCTGTGTGGTTGTGTTTGAGCACATGCCCAGGTCTGCTTAAAGGGTTGGAATTCCCCCTGGGAAGGGATTTAGGATTGTCAGCACAAGGTTGTAGGGTGGAGAGGTGTCATGCAGGTTTTGGGATGGGGATTGGGATTTTGGAGGTTGGGGCTCAGCCCTGCGTGGTTGTGTTTGACCACATGCCCAGCTCTGCTCGAAGGGTTGGAATTGCCCTTGGGAAGGGATTTAGGATTGTCAGCACAAGGTTGTAGGGTGGAGAGATTGGTACCCAGAGGGATCATGCAGGTTTTGGGATGGGGATTGGGATTTTGGAGGTTGGGGCTCAGCCCTGCGGGGCTGTGTTTGACCACATGCCCAGCTCTGCTCGAAGGGTTGGAATTGCCCTTGGGAAGGGATTTAGGATTGTCAGCACAAGGTTGTAGGGTGGAGAGATTGGTACCCAGAGGGATCACGCAGGTTTTGGGATTTTGGAGGTTGGGGCTCAGCCCTGCGAGGCTGTGTTTGAGCACATGCCCAGGTCTGCTTAAAGGGTTGGAATTCCCCCTGGGAAGGGATTTAGGATTGTCAGCACAAGGCTGTAGGGTGGAGAGGTGTCATGCAGGTTTTGGGATGGGGATTGGGATTTTGGGGCTCAGCCCTGTGTGGTTGTGGTCTAGCACATGCCCAGCTCTGCTCAAGGGCTGGAATTCCCCCTGGGAAGGGAATTGGGACTCTCAGCACAAGAGGGATGTGGCAAAGGATGCAGCTCATCCATAGCAAACATCAGGATTCCAAGGGGTGGCTGCTCCTCTCCCAGAATCCCAAAACCATCCAGGTGGGAAAAGCCCTCTGAGATCATCGAGTCCAACCATTAATCCAGAGCTCCAGGGATGCTCCAGAGATCAGGAGATGCTGGAAACCACCAGAGCTGCCCATGGGATCCCCCAGCTCCCAGATTTTTGGGAACAAGGCCTGGGAATTCCAGAATTCCACAGATGTAGCAGGCAGAGATGCTGAATTTCCCATAAAAATTGGATTATTGATGCTTCTTCAGGGGTGCATAAAACAGCCCTGGGAAACTCTCCAAATAAAATGCCATAAATAGGAGTTCATTATTAATATGAAATCCTAAATAATTAATGGTTCCCACTAATATTTCTATATGTTAACTTTTTACGAGAGGTTTAGTATTTTATTACAAGTTTAAATATTATTATGCTAAACTAGAAACTGCATTTTATGAGCTCTTACAGTCCCAAAAGTGGATGAGGCCCTGTTTGATGGACACAAACAACATATGGAATCCTTTCTCTTGAATAACTCCTTGCCTTCAGCAGCCGGGAATAATCAGGGTGGGAATTGTTATCATTTAGATCCCTGAATTAAGGCTGGGCAAGGCAGAGATGGAGAAATTGGGGGTGCAAGGCAGAATCAGGCAGGGAGACTGAGACCAGGGGCAGGATCTGCTCCAAATCCTCTGAAATGGGACTTTTGCCATGCAGGAAAATCTGAATTTATTCCCTTCTGCAGACCATGATTGGAAGCAAAAAAAAAATTATCCAAAAAATCATTTGAATTCCTTTTCCAAGCAAGAGTTTTCATGGAAAACTTTGCAGGAAGAGCAATTTGCTGTGGGGCAGCAGAGGTTTCTCTGATGCCTGTGAAGGGTGGGGTGCACCAGGCTCTCCCTCCCATTCCCTCCCGGCGTTGCTTTGCCACCCTGGCAGCTTTGGGAAGGTTTTTAATCCCCACAGAGCTGCCAGAGCTGGGGAATTATTTCAGAGCCACGTGGTTCAGAGCTGAGTCAGCACTCCCCAGCTCCCTGCCCGCCGGCGTTTTCCATGGAGTTTTCCATGGATTTGTGTCCTGGAGGTGTCCCAGGAGAGCGTTCCCAGCTGGGAATGCTGAGGCAGGCAGTGCTGAGGGGGGTTTGTCACCTGTCCTGGTGGAAAAAAACGCCCAGGAGAAGGGTGAGGGACAATCCCAGCCTGATCCTGACCGGCTTCATGGCGTGGGAGGTCCCCAAGGATGTCCCCAAGGATGTCCCCAAGCTGCTGGCTCCAAATTTTCATCCAAAGCCACGGAATTCTGGAATGGTTTGGGTTGGAAGGACTTAAAGCCCATCCAGTGCCACCCCTGCCATGGGAAGTGACAGCTCCCACTGTCCCAGGCTGCTCCTGGACACTTCCAGAGATCCAGGGGCAGCCACAGCTCCTCTGGACAATCTGTTCCAGCTGAAATCTGCTCCCACACCAAGCTGGGAGTGTGTCCCTTGAGCAATATCCCAAACCTCAGAGCACCACGTGGATTAAAACTGGGAGGGAGCACAAGCAGCCCTGTGGAGTCTGTTGGAGGAACCCTTTGGAAATGATGATAATTTATAAACCTGAACCCAACCTGCCTCACTCAGGGGTGATGCAGGACCCACAAGCCACCATAAACTGATACAAATACAATTTAAAAATGTTTTATATCAGCCAGAGTAACAAAGCTTTAGTAACATCATTTCCCCTGTTAGTTTTAGGTAAAAACCTAACTCCTGGCAGGAGGCAGAACCACATTAATGGGGTCGTGTTGCTTCTGGCCAAACTTCCTGAGCTTCCAGACCCTTCTGCCCCTTCCTGCCCTGGGCCTCTCCTCAATATCCACCCGGGATAATCCATCCCAGTGAGGCCTGGAGTGAGAATCCATCACTCCCCCTCAGGAAACCCTCACCCCATCCACCCTGAAGTGCAGGGATGGCAGTGGGTGGCAGCCCCCAGCTGTGATTTCCCTCTGTTTTCATGGAAAAATGATTTCCCTTGGTCAGAGCTACCTGAGAGCCACAGCCTGAGTGTTTCCATCCAGTTCTCTGCTGCTGGAGCCTGACCCTGGGCTCGGCAGCTGCAGCTGATGCAACCCCACGGTGACACTTGGTTGTATAATTTTCCTCCCTGTTTTCCCCACCAGCCATTTCCCAGTGCAGACAGCACCCAGTGCCCAGATTTTCCTCAGGATTTAACCACTTACCTCACACTGAGCGGGAAATGATGAACAAACAGCACTTAGGCCACAGAATATCTGATTTTTTACCCAAATACCTGACGGTGAATGCTGTGCAGCCTCTGATTTTCCAACATTTTGCAGGCTGGGGACTTCCTGAGCCAGCATTTCCTATTTAATGGCCTCTTATGGATCCACTTCCCATCCCTTTCTCCTCTTCCTTTGTGAACCATGCACATTTTTAGCAGCTACAACAGCCCTTGGCAGGCAGCTCAGCGCTGCTGAGGAGCCAGGCAAATCCTTGAACACTCCAAAACCCAGTCCTGGGCTGGGATGAGTAAATTGTGGATCATCCCTGACAGCTTTTTGACAAGACTGAAAGGCAAGAAATAAAAGATGTGCTGACCCAGCAGTGTGTGCTCTCACAGGGAGGAAAGGATGGGGAATAAAGGGTTTGAGAGTTGAATATTTGTCACATCCTGTGTCATCCTAAGTGTCCATCCTCAGAGGGAACACTCCAGCTCTGAGAATTGGTTTCACTGCAGCAAGGGCTCAAGGCTTACCCTGATGAAGGTTAAATTGAGTTTAACGTTTAAACCCAGTCCAAACCACCTCAGAACCCCCTTTGGTTTTTGTTAGGGATGAACAAGACAGGCAGAGCCAATTTGGAAGTTCTGAATGTCCCAAGTGCCCATCCTCGGAGGGAACACTCCAGCTTTGGGAATTGGGCTGGGTTTCACCCAGCAAAGGCTCAAGGCTTCCCTTGCTGAAGGTTAAGTGGAGTTTAACGTTTAAACCCAGCCCAAACCACCTCAGAACCCCCTTTGGTTTTTGTTAGGGATGAACAAGACAGGCAGAGCCAATTTGGAAGTTCCTGAATGTCCCAAGTGTCCATCCTCGGAGGGAACACTCCAGCTCTGAGAACTGGGTTGGGTTTCACTGCAGCAAGGGTTCAAGGCTTCCCCTGCTGAAGGTTAAGTGGAGTTTAACATTTAAACCCAGTCCAAACCACCTCAGAACCCCCTTTGTTTTTTGTTAGGGGTGAACGAGACAGGCAGAGCCAATTTGGAAGTTCCTGAATGTCCCAAGTGCCCATCCTCGGAGGGAACACTCCAGCTTTGGGAATTGGGCTGGGTTTCACCCAGCAAGGGCTCAAGGCTTCTTCTGCTAAAGTTTAAGTCGAGTTTAACATTTAAACCCAGCCCAAATCACCTCAGAACCCCCATTTGGTTTTTGTTAGGGATGAACGAGACAGGCAGAGCCCGTTTGGAAGTTCCTGAATGTCCAGGGGGTTTAGAAGGGGTTGGATCATTTGGTGCCCCTCTCTCCACCTGGAGCCCCACCAACCATCCCAGTTTTCCCTGGAACATCACATCCCAGGCTGGGAATGTGCTCTGCTGCCTGAGGAGCCACCGCTCCGGGGCAGGCTGTGACAGCTCTGTGCTCCAGGCAGGGACACACCATTCCCTCATCCAGAGGGAGGAACCACATGGCCATCCCTGACTCCAGGCCAAACCTCATTTTTTTATCCCAGCACAAGTCTGGAAGCTGCTTTGAGATGGAATTCCTGGCTCTGAACTCACATCCTGGGATATTTTTGCTGCCACATTTCCAGAGCAGAGTGGGGAATGAATGCCCAAAGAATGAATGGAGCTCAGGTGAGGGGCAGGAAAGGTGACCCCAGTTCTGCAGGTCACTGCTGGAAGCTCTCCCTGCCCTGGGAGAGGAACTCTGAGGTGCTTCCCAACCCAAACCATTCCACAATCCCGAAATTTTGTGGCTCCACACCCAGGCTCAGCCACAACTCCCCTTTGTGCAGGGGGAGCTCAGCATTCCCAGGGGAGAAACTTCAGAACAAACATTTGGCATAGGGACTTTTAAAGGTATTGCTCCAGGTATTAAATTAATTTTCGAGCTCTATTTGCAATTCTAACCATGCTCCCCAGTTTAATTGTGCTCCTGAAGAATTCAGGGTGTAATATTTCACCTGAGCTGTGCAGCTGGTGGGAGGAGAGGTGCAGAAAATGGAATTGCACCTCAGGACCGTTGGGGCTTGATTACAGCTACAAAGAGAGACTTTACCCAGGAGAGGCTGCGGCCCAGACAGAGAAAAACAGCCAGAGGTTGGCAAATCAATTTTTTCCAAGGTCAGGAACGGGGAGAGTTTGTCTCTCTCGAGGCTTGAGCAACACAAAATCCTCCTTAGCACGTCCTGAGCACCTCCCCAGCCCTCGTGGCCCCTGCCAGCCTCGCCCCTCAGTCAGGGCACCTCAAATCTGCCACCAGCAGTGCTCAATAAATGAATAATCCTGAGGGGCTCATTCCCTGCCTCTTCCTTTTCAGTTTTGAAAATCATGTACAATTCAAAATTATTTGATTTTGGTTGGGTTTTTGTTGTTGTTATAGCATTTTTTATACTGTAGTTCTCCAAAAAACAGAGAAACCACGTGGCCCTGGTTTAGCCCAGCTCACAGGGAGAAGAGAGAGAGAGGGGAATTTGTTTTCTATGTTCTTTTCAGCTAAATGGATGAGTGCAGCTGCACCTGAACACCCCAGGATTCCCTAATCCCATCTCCTTGTGTTTGTACAAGCAAGGCTGGCGCTTTGGGGTTGTTTCCTCCTCCCCCTCTGCCACAGGATGCCCTGGAGTGGCTGCTCTGTCCCTTTGTGCTTTGCAGAACCCCCTTTTTCCAGGCTGAAGCTTCAGGCTGTGGTGGTGATTCCTCTGTGTGATCCCCCAAAAGCTTAGACAAAAAAGGGAATTAATAACAGATTCAAAAAAGAGAAGCAATTTTTTTCCCCCCCAAAAAAAGCTGAGGCAGACAGACCTTGGCAGCTCTGCAGTGAGGGAGTGGCTGCTGGATTGAAGATGTGGAATTTTGTCCAAGCTGAGCCTCTGGAGCTGATGGATGCAGGGTGGACACCACAGGTGATGGGGTTTAGGCTCTGCAGGGTTTGTGTCGTGCCAGGTTCCTCAGCTCAGGGTTTGAGGACTCCTGGAAATGTCACAGAGCCTCCATGTGCCTCCTCCAGCTGTTTTGGTGTGTTTGGGCTTTACCTGAGCAAGCAAAACAAATGAAAATTCACCTCCACCCCCACAGATTTCCCATTTTCATCCCAGAGCACAGGAATGGTTTTATCCTAGACTGACCAGGAGAGGCTGGTAAAGATCATGGAATGTGATCCCTGGTAAAGATCATGGAACCCTGCAATAGCTTGGTTGGAAAGGACCTACAAAACCATCTTGTTCCAACTCTCTGCCACAGGCAGGGACACCTCCCCCTAGCCCAGGTTGCTCAAAATCCACAAAATGGCTCAGAAAACGCGTTTATTTTTAATTTTATTAACTTGCTGCTTGTGGGTGCCAAGAGGGAGGGGCCCACCCCTGCTGGCCAGTGTTGCAATCCATGGATTGCTCCACACAGACCAAAGTATGGAGAAGTAAAAACCACAACCCCAACCTTGAGTTCAAGCTGTTCCTGCTGCTGATAGGAACCTGCTCGTTGTCAGGTCAGTTCATTCTTGGTTTGCTGCTTGTAAATCTGCCGGGGTTTAGGTTTTTTTCTTTTTTTTCTGGGGAAATTCTGGGTCACAGATGTACCTTGTCTGCTCCTTGCCACGAAATCACAGGGGTTACATAAACAGCAGCACATGACAAGGTATGGCTGCAGCAGATGTCTGCTGCCCCGGAGTGTTCAGCAGGAAATTTCAGCCAGGTGCCAGTGATATTTCAAGGCTTGGGTGTTGCTATGTAAGTGATTGGAGTCAGAGAATCCCAGAATATTTGGGTTGGGAGGGAACTCAGAGTTGATCCAGTCCCACCCCTTGCCATGGCAGGGACACTTTCTCCTATCCCAGGTGGCTCCAGGGCCTGTCCAGCCAAAACAAAGCAATTATTGATGTCATTGCTTTAGAAACAAAGCTGGGCTATTTTTATTGAGCAGAGAACTTTCCTTCCACACCAGATCAAAGGCATGCTCACTTCTGCTTGCTAGGGCTTCCTCCTGCCTTTAGTTTTCCTTAAATTACAAAGAAATCCACTTAGAAGAGTTTAATAGCGCTCATTTCCTTTGGAGCATCCCTCGGCCCCTCTGTTCTGTGCCAAATGAAATTACCACGTACAAGGCCCGGCTGGAAACGGCGTCTGAGCGAGGAACAGCTCATCACTTGCTCAGGGCCACGCTCTGTCTTGGTCCACAGTCTGTTTTCATGGGAACAGCTAAAAATAGATGGGTGACAACAACAGAAATGGCTTTAGCAGTCGGTGGCACTGCTGCGAGGCAGCAGTGGCACAAGACAAGGCTGGATCACACCAGGATCAGGGCACTGGGATCCCTCTGGATGTTCAAGGGATGCTCCCAAGGGGGCTCGGTGCAGCAGTGCTGTGCCCACCTCTCCTCCTGTGGGCTGCAGGGCGGGCTGTGCCAGCCCTGAGCGCGGTGCCCTAGGCAGGAATGCACCTTTTGCAAAGGTCTCAGTGTCAGCCACTGCTGCCAGGGCCTCCCCAGGGCCGCGCATCCTGGGATGTGCCGGGATGAAAGGGCTCCTCGCCAAAAAACAGGGATAGCAGCCCGGAGAAGGAAATGGTGTCGAGCCAGCACTTTTTCCCTCGCTAATGGCTCGCAGCAGCCGGCGCTGGGGGAGCGCGGAGCCGCTCGGCCCAACTCCCCATCCATCCATCCATCCATCCCTCCCTCATCCATCCATCCATTCATCCATCCATCCATTCATCCCTCATCCATCCATTCATCCCTCATCCATCCATCCATTCATCCATCCATCCATCATCCATCCATTCCATCCATTCCATCCCATCCCATCCATCCATCCCTCATCCATCTATCTATCCATCAATCCATCCCATCTCTCCATCCCTCCCATCGCACGCCGCTCCTGCCGGGCGCCGCGTTCTCCCCGCCCGCTTCCGGCGGCGGCGGCGGCGGGGGGGGGCGGCCACGTTCTCGTCCCGCCCTTCCCCTCCCCTCGGGGCGGCCGGAGCGCTCGCCGTGCCCTCCCCTCTATCCCTCCATCCCTCCCTCTATCCCTCCATCCATCCCTCCCTCCCTCCCTTCCTTCCCGCGGCGCCGGAGCCGCTCGCCCTTCCCGGCTCGCCCATGAGCCTGCTGGGGAGCTACCGGAAAAAGCCGGGCAGTGACGGCTATGAATCCTTGCAGCTCGTGGACAGCGGCGCTGAGCGCGGCGGGGCGGCCGCGGGGCCGGGCCGGAGCCCCGGGCGGCAGCAGCAGCAGCAGCAGCCGCAGCCCCGCGCTGACGGCAGCGGCGGCAGCACCATGGACAGCTCAGGTACGGCACGGCGGGGATGGGATGGGGCTGCCCGCTCGCTCACCGGGAGGGACAAACAGCGGCCCTTTGTCCGGGCATGGAAGGGAGGCAGCGCCGCAGAACCCTGGGTGCTGGCTCCTCGTCACCCCCCCCACTCCCTGCTCCAAGCATGAGGGAAAATGGATGGAGCGCTCTGGGATCTTTTCCCTCCGCCACGGGTTGGATTCTCAGCATTGTCTTGAGGGGTTTTTTTTTTGTTTTTTCCTCCCCCTCTCTGCTTCTCCTCTAAAAGGCACTCATCAAAGTGAGTTGGATTAATTCTGATGGATGATGCGCTGCGTGCACCATTTTTTTTTTTTTTTAATCAGGGAGTGAGGGACCAGATGGTCTTTATGGCTGGTAATGGGATAGAGAGCTCTTCACCTCAAAAGGTTCAAATTTGTCTGGATAACCGGGAATGGAGAGTGGCCATGCTTTGAATCCCTCTGGTCCTGGTTCCTCACCTGTGCCCATCTCCAGGAGCACCCACAGCCTTTGCAGGGAACTTCTGGAGCTCAGACTGGCGCAGGGAAACACCCCTGGGTGTTTGGGAGGGACCACGTTTATGTCTGCCCATTATTGCAGCATGGAACCATGGAATCATGGAATGGTTTGGGTTGGAAAGGATCTTAAAGCTCATCTCATTCTAAACCTCTGCCATGGGCAGGGACACCTCCCACTGTCCCAGGGTGCTCCAACCTGGCCTTGGACACTTCCAGGGATCCAGCGGCAGCCACAGCTGCTCTGGGCACCTGTGCCAGGGCCTGCCCACCCTGCCAGGGAGCAATTCCTTTTGTAAATCTGACTTAAATTTCCCCTCTTTCACTTTGAACCCTTTCCTCCTTGGCCCATCACTGTAATTCCCACTGAAAACACCTGCACTGTTCCATGAAAGGCAGGGCTGGGCCAGAGGCACTCCACAAGCATCTCCTTTTTAACCTGGTAACCTCTTTTTGAGAGAAAAAAACAACCCTAATGGGCCATGGCTGGGCTTGGGCAGAGAGAGCCTTATGCTTGATTTATTTTTTTTTCCCCCATTTTCTCTGATGTAACAAGAGCTATAAAATCTGGAATGGTTTGGGTTGGAGGGACCTTAAAACTCATCCAGTGCCACCCCTGCCATGGGCAGGGACACCTCCCACTGTGCCAGGTTGTTCCAAGCCCTGTCCAACCTCCTTGAACACTTTCAGTCATATTTTCCTCTTCCCCTTGGCCATCTGAATTTGCTTCCAAGCCTTCCTCTTTTAGTCTGGTGTTTGTTTTTCTATAACTTTTATTTTTTTTTTACACTCCCGAACTTCAGAAACATCTCTGAATTTGCTGCTACAACATCTCTGCTGCAATTGCTCATAATCACAGGCTGTGCCAGCAGCTCCTTACTCACAGTGGGCTGCTGTGTTAGAGTGATTTGGGTTCTTACAGCTGCTGGGATGGTGAGATGCTGCAGGCAGGTTAATATCTATCATCAAGGCCATTATCTGGATGAATTTCCTGGAAGGGCAGGGACCAGAGGCAGAGGTGCAGTGGTGGCACCCAGGCAGGTGTGGGCTCCTGCTGGGGGCTCCTCTCCAGCCTCATCCTGGGCTATCATTTGAGTGCAGCTCAATTTGGTTTCCTGGTTTTGCTGAGTAAAAAAAAAAACCCACCCCAAACTGCTCGTGGACAGCCAGACAATGCTTTATTTACAGGTTTTCTGCAATATTCAGCCATTTCCACTCTGCAGCTACTCTGATTCTAGCCCAGAGCATTAAATTGTAATAATGGCCTCTACCAGGTTCCAGGATGTTCTTCCCAAGCACATGGGCTGGATCAAGGGCTGGCTCTGGGATTTGGGAGCTGATTTTTAAGGGATCTGTCTCAGCCAGAGTTTTCTCTATTCAGTTCAGTTTTCGGCTTTCTCACTGCCTCAATTTTACAGGTGCTCTGAACAACACACCTGGCACTTGAGCAGCAAAAAACCCTCAGATCTTAACGTGGCCCTTGAATTCTATTTATAGGATATATATATTTTAAAAATAACCTCTTTATTTAATAAGGACTCTTTGGTGGTTGTTCCAAAACAAAATTTAAAAAAATTTCTGTGCTGAGTGTGATGCTCTGTTCCAAACCTGGACTCCACACTTGTATCTCTCCTGTTCATCTGAGCACTTCAGGCTGATAAATCCCTAATTTCTCCCAGCTCACTGCAAAGCCATTTTTCTTTGCCAACTATGAAATTACAACAGCTTAAAGAACCAAATCCACCCCTCAGGTGTGCTTGTGATTCCGAGTGATTTGGTAATTGAAGTTGCTCCTGAATTGGGGGACATGATTTATCTTTCAGGCAGGCTGCAGATGGATAATTGGGGACAAGGATTAGGGAACAGTGTAAGACACAGACAGGAAAATAGGGTGGTTGGGATTTTGGCTTAATAGGAGCAAGGGAAAAAACCACCACCCACCTCCTGTGCATGTTGTTGGTTTTTTTAATTGAGAAAATATACATATTATAAGTATTTCAGACTCTTCCCAATACTGCCAAAGTTGAAACTCCCAAGGTGGGCAGTGGTTGAGAATATTTTAGTTAGGAAAAGAGATCTGAATTCCTCAGGAAGAAGGAGGGTGGGGTAAAATCCATCTCAGGGAAAAGAATATGCTCCTGGGTTCTGGTGGGACAGGGGAATCTCTTGTCTGTGAAATTCTGTGCCAGACCCTGAAGGTGAAATCCTTGAGGTACCAAGCTCATAATGTCCTTCCTTCTTTTTTTTCCCCTGATTTTAAATGATTGTTTCCTGTGGGGCAGAGCAGCTGCTGTTTGCAGATGAGGAGGGAACAGTCTGGATGGACAACCCAGTGCCAGCAGTGATGTGGGACACTGGGGCAAGCACTGCCCTGCTCCTGCTCCACATCTCTGGGTGCAGGGAAAGACCATTTCCAATGAAGTTTAAAAGCTGAATAATCAAACCTTTCTCTTCTTTCCCCTTATATTGGATTTCCTCTGCACCTAGGCATGGAAAATGCCCTTTGCTCTGTGGAATGTTTGTGTGTGGGTCACTGGTGAGCAATTGCACATGTTGGATGGGTGAGGATTTGTGCTGAGGGGAAAATTTTGCAATTCTGGGGCAAATTACTGCTGGTTTCACTAACAAGGCTATGTTTGCTGCCACCAACTCCCAGGAGCTGAGGAACTGCGCTCATGTTTAGTTTTTCTATTAATTTCCTTAAACTAATGCAGAGTATTAGATCTTCAAGCACCCTCTCCTAATGCAGATTTGCAGCCTCATAAACACCTTCTTGCAAGGAAAATAATCAGTGGTTGCAGCTTGGCTCCAACTCCCAAGTGCTTCTGATTATTGGCTTAATATTTTTTGTGGATTTTTGGACTGGTGTTGCTCAGTGTGAAAAGAGAAAAGAAGCAAAAGCCAGGAAGCAGAAGCACAGGGTTGGTGCTGGAAGGCAGGAGCTGGCACAGAGGGGCTGCAAGGGCCTCTCTGAATCCTGAAGAGAATCCTGGAATTGTTTGGGTTGGAAGGACCTTAAAGTTCATCCAGTGCCACCCCTGCCATGGCAGGGACACCTTCCACTGTCCCAGGCTGCTCCAGCCTGGCTTTGGACATTCCAGGGATCCAGGGGCAGCCACAGTTGCTTTGGGAATTCTATTCAGGGCCTCCCCACCCTCCCAGGGAACAATTCCTGCCCAATATCCCCCTTTTTCAGTTTGAAGCCATTCCCTGTATCCTGTTCTTCCATCTCTTGTCCCCAGTCCCTCTCCAGCTCTCCTGGAGCCCCTTCAGGCCCTGCCAGGGTCTCTGAGCTCTCCCTGGAGCTTCTCCTCTCCAGGTGAGCACCCCAGCTCTCCCAGCCTGGCTGGAGCCCCTCTGGTCCATCCAGGGATGGGAGATCTGTGTGTGCTGGGAAATTTTGTGGGATGATGCAGGATCACAGCACACAGCTCCAGCTCCTGTTAATGGCCAGTTCCTCCTGCAGATACCCTGGACTTGGGATGGAGGTTTGGGAATGGATGAAGGGAGGTTCAAAGAGAGACCTGAGCTGAACCTCACAGGCCACAAACACTGGAGTTCTAAAACCAGATTCCAAAAAGAGAATCTACTCAGAGCTGCTTCTGTCTCTTTTTAAGTTGCTGCAAGTGCTCACAAGATGAGAACCAGGCAGTGAAGAGGCCAATTTATTTGGGTTTTTGCTGTGGCATTCAATTCTGCTTTCTTAGCAGCTGGCTGAGCACTGAAAGAAGAGGTTCTAGGAAATAAGATGTAAAAGTTACAGCAAGAATAGTTGTCATGAAAGGGAAAAAAACCCTTTCTGTGCTGTTCTGTGGTGTTTATAATCTAGATAAGATAAAAAAGAGCTTTTCAACAGTTAGGGCACAGCCTTGCTTGTGTTCTGTGCTTCCTCAGGCAGAGCAACCACGAAGCAAAAGCATCTGAAAGAAACTGCAAAAGCGTCTGAAAGAAACTGCAAGTGGTGAAATCGAGATTTCTTGAGCCGTTTCACACTTGCAAGCACGATGTCTTGTGCTCTGGTGATTCCTTTTCACTGAGTCAGAAGAGAGACATCTCCATGTCACTGGCAGAGGGACAAAGGCCTGGCCTGACAATGTCTGCCTTGTGTTCTGCCTTTTCAAAGGGGGAGCTGGGCTTTAATGACTCCTTTGTTTGCTTGGTGTGTTTTTGGACACTTGAATGATTCGGTGTTGGCAGGAGTCTTGTCTTTTTTTAGTTGTTTTGACAGGGAGGAGAAGCAGAGCAAATGTCGATCAGCTTCAAAGACGATTTCACGCTGGTGGCTCGGGTGTCAGGCCTGGCCTGCGGCCTGCTCGCTACAGGAGGAGTTTCATGAGGGGAAAATTTTAACAAATTAAACAAATCTGGCTGGTACTGGGTGGCAATTCCCCCCTTCCCCTCTCAACATTGTTTTTTTGCTAAAAAACCGGCGTAAAACACCTCTCTTTGTGGAAATCCTCCACATTTTTTGGTGCAGGCTGCATTCCTCAGTTTCCATTTCTCAAGCAAACCAGAACTACCTTAATTCTTCAATTTCCCATGAAATTTACATTTAAGCAGCCTCAAACGAACCTTTGGTAAAAAGGGGCTTGTGCAATGTTAGTTCTGGAATTTTATCGCAGCAAAGCACAAAAAAAGAGGTTTTAGTGCTGCTCTAGCCCAAAGTTTGCTGCCAGGGGCTCTGAGTGCTTCCCACAGGTCAGGGACCCTCTGCTGCCCAACAGAAGCACAGAATTATGGAATTATTCAGGTTGGAAAAGCCCTCTCAGACCATCCAGTCCAAGCATTCCTCATGTCCCCAGGTGCCACATCTTTCAAGGTTTTAAAATCCTTCCAGGGATGTCTCCTGCCAGGGTTGGACAACACTTTTGGGGGAGAAATCTTCCCAATATCCAACCTAAACCTGCCCTGTTTTGAGTCATTTGCACAACGCTACAATTTTCCACATCTTTCAAGGCTTTTAAATCCTTCCAGGGATGTCTCCTGCCAGGGCTGGACAATATTTTTGGGGGAGGAATTTTCCCAATATCCAATCTGAACCTGCCCTGTTTTGAGGCATTTTCCACATCTTTCAAGGCTTTTAAATCCTTCCAGGGATTCTCCTACCAGGGCTGGACAACACTTTTGTAGGAGAATTTTTCCCAATATCCAATAAACCTGCTCTGTTTTGAGGCTTTTTCCACATCTTTAAAGGTTTTTGAATCCTTCCAGGGATTCTCCTACCAGGGCTGGATGGCACTTTTGGGGGAGAAATTTTCCCAATATCCAACCTAAACCTGTCCTGTTTTGAGGCTTTTTCCATATCTTTAAAGGTTTTTGAATCCTTCCAGGGATGTCTCCTGCCAGGGCTGGGTGACACTTTTGTAGGAGAATTTTTCCCGATATCCAACCTAAACCTGCCCTGTTTTGAGGCATTTTCCATATCTTTAAAGGCTTTTAAATCCTTCCAGGGATTCTCCTGCCAGGGCTGGACAATATTTTTGAGGGAGGAATTTTCCCAATATCCAACCTAGGTGCCCCCATGTCTTGAGGCATTTTCCATCTCTTCCAGGCAAAAGGCCTGGATGGGGCAGAACCAGTTAACTGCTGGAAAGCTGCATTAAAAAAAAAAAAAAAAACAAATCCCAAACAACAACCTCATAAGCAATAACTCCCTGCTCAGCTGAATAAATTATTGAAGGTATCTTGATGCAGGGGATGCTTCTGTGCCTCATGATTGTCTGCTTAGGAGAGAAATATTCTGGCTTTACCCTTTGGAGGAGGGCCTGGAGTGACAGGAGAAGGGGGAATACCTGGAATATCCCAGAAAAGGGGTTAGATGGGATATTGGGAAGGAATTCCATGTTGTGAGGGTGGGGAGGCCCTGGAACGGAATTCCCAGAGAAGCTGTAGCTGTCCCTGGATCCCTGGAAGTGTCCCAGGATGGGGCTTGGAGCAGCCTGGGATAGTGGAAGGTGTCAGGATGAGGGAAACCTGGGCTTGGAGCGGGTCTCAGCACTGATTTTATTAAATGATCAGAGCCTCTTCTGCTGCTGTGGTCCTGCAGCTCTGCTCCGCACATGTTTCCCTGCTTATTTTTATGGAATAACACTTTAAGGTATCTGTGCTCAGCCTCATAGGGAACCTAACTCTACCAGGAATCTGGGACAGTGGAGGAGGAGGAGGGGACAGATGGGACTGGGAGCAAAAAAATCAGGTAAAAAATCATCAGTGTTTAGGGTCTGTGTGAGTCTGAGGAGCTTCCCAAGTAATTTCTGCAAGTTTTCCCCGTGAATGCCCCTTTATCACTGCCTTAGTTGCCTCTGCTGGTGGTGATTTCTCTCCCAAACCATCACCCAGTGACTGGTAAAAGGTTGATGTAATTCTGACACTTGGGCCCTGTCTGATCCAAGGCAGGATGCGAGTGCCCAAAACAGCATCCATGCTTTAGTCTTGGCTTAAATGTGGTAAAGCTCAGCTCTGCAGGTGAGAGGTGCGTGCTGGAAGGGAGGTTTGGCTTTCAGGATGTGATTTTGTGCCCTTGAAACATCACTAGAACCAGAGGATCACAGATGATTTGGGTTGGGAGGGATTTTAAAGCCCATCTCCATCCAAGCCCTGCCGTGGGCAGGGACATTCCACCACCCCAGGTTGTTCCAAGCCCAGCTGGCAGATGAAGCCCTCAGATCTCTCCACTGGTGATTATCACTGGGGGCACAGGAGATTTGCTTTCAGGAGCTCCTGCCACCCTTCTCCTGGACAGGGAAGGTTAAATTCCTCATTGCAATCCTCTGAAAGATGGAATGTGGGGAACAGCAGGAGCTGGGAATGCTGAGGGCACCCAGGGATGTGGATTCCCCCCACACTTTAACAGGTGTTCCCATATTAGGAAAGAGTTAAAATCTCATCCCTGAACTTTTAAGGAAGAAGAACCAGAAACTTCCATGCTCTGCTCACCGTAATTATCCCAGTGCCAGGACAAAGGCAGCCCTTGGACCCTTGAGCTGTTCCTCAAGGAATGTGGCTGGTTTCTGTTGGGCAGCAAGGCAAAAACCCCTCCTGGATCCTTGAACATTTAAGAGAGAGCCCAGAGATTCTTGGGGTGTCTTAGCAGGTGCAAGGGACCTCCCTGCACTGTGCACAGCTTTTATCTTTTGTTTTGTATAGTTTGTTATTTTCGTTTTAATTCAAAACTTTTTGCTTTTTCCAAACAGCTCTGATCAGCATCTCACTGATTATTCTTAAGCCATTTCTAGGAGGTTGCTGGTCACTCTCAAATCTTGATACACCTTCGTGGGGCTAAAACCACTCTGGCCCCACACAGAAATGTATCAGATTCTCTGCTCTGCCTGGCTAGGACTGCACCCAACACCCCTCCATCCTCGATAAACCCTTCAAAGGATGCTCCAACCCTGTTGTTGCAGGAATTTCTGCTTCAGGGCTGCTTCTCCTCCCCTGCAGACCCTTCCAGACCACAGGATGATCCTGGAGTTGTAGCAGCCTGGCTTTCCTCGCTGGAGGCTGGTGGGAAAGCACGTCCCACATGAAGCAGGCTTTGCTGGGTGTGGGAGGAACGTGAGCTCTGCTGCTTGGGGGGGTAGGAGAGGCACAAAAAGCAGCTTTTTTTTTTTATTTTGCTGAGTGTTCCTTCAAAACAATCCAGGCTTTGTTGCTGAAGCCACAACAACAGTGGCTCGACTCCTTTCAGTGCAGGGAACTTTAAAAGGGCCGTTCCTGCCCAGGCACAGGGCAGCCTCCACCTCTATCTTAGGGGATAAAACAAGCAAAAACCCTTCTTTCTCCCCAAAAAAGGTTTTGTGGGGAGGAAGAAGGCTGCAACAAGCAGATAAAACCATCAAGAAATGGAGAATTTGGGACATAAACACAGGAACAAATTTTTTTTTCCTTTGTAGTGCCAGGCTCTTGTGGTGCCATTGGAAGAGAATTCAGAGGGGATTTAATACTCCCAAACCTCTTTTTTTTTTATGGAAGGTGGGAGATGAAGCTTTAATGCTTTTCTATGTGGAATGGGGAGCTGGAACGAGATGGTTTTTCAGATCCCAAACCATTCTGTGATTCCGTGATGAGGAACAGGGAATATTTAGATCCTTCCTCACTCCACCCCTAACAAAAGCACAGACAGCAGCTCCCTGAGCAAAAAAATACCCAAAAAAACAAACTCTCATTTGACATTGAAGATACTTTTAGACAAAATCTGGGCAGACTGAGGGAAACATGCTTCCTTTCCTACAGCTTCATGTCTGCTTTTTGCCTGCCCTTTCCAGGCAAGAAAGGATCTGTTCACTCCTGCTAAGTAACCTGGGAAAGGCAGCACTTCTCTGCCCAGCCTCGATTTTCTTCCTTTCACCTCCCCTCTCTCAGGCTCAGAGTTGCTTCATCAGCGTAAATATTCTGACTGACAGAGTCTTAAATGCCTCTTAAATGTCAGCTGGTTTCCCCCTGGCTCTCTGGGGAGCTGGGATTCAGGCCCTGTGGTTGGGAGGGTTTGTGGCTCTGTCTGGGGGAGCTGCTCAGGGACCTCCCCAGGCAGACCAGGCCCCCAACGTGCAGATTTTGAAGGGAAATGTTCTAAATCTGGAATTCCTAGCTGGTTGCAGCAGTGAGCACCTCCCTCAGCTGGTAGCAGGGTGTGACCCTCTGCTGGTGGTCACCTCTGGCTGCAGGTGCTGAAGTGTCCCCATCATTCCAGATCACATCCACTCATTTCTGCCTCCAAACCCCCAGTTTAAAGCAGGGTTGGTCTAAATGTCTTTGTTTTTGGGAATAGGCACAAACACTGCTCGTGGCCTGCAGGGGACAGCAGGAGGGATATTTCCTTTCTGGATTTGTGGTTTCTTTCCCTTTCCCTGTGTAGGGATGAGTTTGCTGGCCTGGCTCATCCAGACATTGATGGTTTTGCCACCCTCAGCTGCTCTGCACTGAGCACATCCCTCTGAGCTTCCCTGGATCTCTGTTCTCTTCCTCAGCTCTCTCTGCCTCAGGAGGAGAAATTCTCCTCACATCCTTCTCCTGATCCTCTGTAAAATTAGCACTTAAGTGCTTTAATTAAGCTTTCCACACTCTCCAGCTCCCATCCTGTTCACACCAGGCTGGTGCTGTCAGCAGGGGCTTCTCCAGCCGAAATCTCACTGCTGGAATGCTCCTACCTGAGACATTTCACTTTTGTAAGGAGGTGCAGCAGCTTGTTGCTGTGTTGGGAATTTCCTTATCACTCTCCACAACTCCCTGGAAATGCTTGTATCAGGTGGGGTTGGGCTCTTTCTCCAGGAAGCACTGACAGAACAAGAGGGCACAGCCTCAAGCTGGGCCAAGGGAAATGTAGGCTGGATATTAAGAAAAAGGTTCTTACAGAAAGAATAATAAATAAATAAAAAATTAAATTAAACTAAACTAAACTAAAATAAACTAATAAAATAAAGACCATTTATTATTTATATGTAAAATTATATATTTTAATATATATTATAAAAATTAGAATAGAATAGAATAGAATAGAATAGAATAGAATAGAATAGAATAGAATAGAATAGAATAGAATATATATTTAATGACAAAAATATATTTAGTAATAAATTAATAAAATAAAAACTCCCTCCCTTCAATAAACTACTGGAATGGTCTGCCTGGGAGGTGGTGGAGTCACCATCCCTGGATGTGTTTAAAACAAGCCTGGTGTGGCACTGGGTGCCAGGGTTTAGTTGAGGTGTTGGGGTTGGGCTGGACTTGATGATCTCAGAGGTCTCTTCCAAACTGGTGTTTCTGTGATTGATTCTGTGATTGGTGACTGCTGGAGATTTATTCTGAACACAGAATGGTCCAGCCTGGCCTTGGACACGTCCAGGGATCCAGGGGCAGCCACAGCTTCTCTGGGAATTCTATTCCAGGGCCTCCCCACCCTCCCAGGGACAATTCCTGCCCAATATCCCACCCAGCCCTGCCCTCTGGCAGTGGGAGCCATTTTTTCCTCAGCCATCCTTTCTGATTCTCTGCTTTGGGGGACACAGGAAACTTGGAATTGATTCCTGCTGCTTCTCTTAGCATACAGTGAAAGTCTCCTTCTCTCTGTTTCTCCTCTCCACTTTTGAAATCTTCAAATTGATTTCTAAAGATTTTGAGTTTTCCATACTTTCAGAGTGTCTCTCTTTTTGTTGCTCTCCTACAGCAATTCCAGCTGTAGGAATTTGCCCAGTGCTGTTGAACCTCTGATTATTTGTCCCCTTTTCCAACTACCACTTTTCTGCCTTCCCTTCCTTTAAAAGCTGACCTGCAGAACTCAAAGCCCTTTTGAACATCTCCTTCCACCCCTGGCTCTTCCAGCACAGAATAACATGAAAACAAACTTTTTGATGGGAGATCAAACACTGATTCCATGCTTGGAGGCCAACAAGCTTCTTTGATTTTTTTCCTTTCTCTCTCTTTTTTTTTTTTTTAAATCATACTCACAGGAAGTTTGGCAAAAGAAATCTTCCTGTGCCTTGAGGAGGCATCTTCTGTTGTGAAGCTGGCAGAGTGTAGAGGAGAGATGCTTTTAATTTTTCCAGTCTAGGACCAGGATCACGTGCTTGTGGATCACTTTCCTAATGGAATCTCCATTTAAAGATTTATGGATAACTCACCATGGATGAGGCTGCCTGAGCGTGGGGAGTGGTGCATTGGCAGTTAAATTATCATTTTATCAGGGAATTGTAGAATAGTTTGGACTGGACAACCTTCAGTCAAGGGATGGCAGCTGGGATGGCTGCCCTGAAGGATGTCCCAGGGAATAGGGAGATGTTTTTTCTCTCACTCCTGAGGTTGTTGGTGACAAAGAAATCAGGCTGGGTTGGAAGTGAGGGTGCTTAGAACCATAGAATGGCTTTGGTTGGAAGGGACCTTAAAGATCACAGAATCCCAAAATTAATTAGGTTGGGAAAGCCCTCCAGACCATTGAGCTGGGCCCAGTCCCCACCTTGTCACTCAGGAAGTCCTGGACACCTCCCGAGGTGATGATTCCAACCCTCCTTGGGCAGTTCCAATGCCTGACCGCCCTTCCATGGGGAAATTCCTGCTGCTGTCCACCCTGAGCCTCCCCTGGCCCAGCCTGAGCCGTTCCCTCTCCTCCTGTCCCTGTGTCCCTGGGAACAGATCCCAAATCCCCCCGGCTGTCCCCTCCTGGCAGGGAATTGTGCAGAGCCACAAGGGCCCCCCGAGCCTCCTTTGCTCCAGGCTGAGCCCCTTTCCAGCTCCCTCAGCCCTCCTGGGCTCCAGCCCTTCCCAGCCTTTTTCCCTTCCCTGGCCACTCTCCAGCCCTCAATGTCCTTTTGTCCTGAGGACTGGACACAGCCCTCGAGGTGTGGCCTCACCAGAGCCCAGCACAGGGGGAGAATCCCTTCCCTCTCCTGCAGCCACACAATTCCTGCCACAGCCCAGGTGCCACCTGGGCACACCTGGTGACATTCAGCTCACCCAGTTCCAGCCCCCAGTTTAGATCTGTGTTGTCCTCACTGTGCTGAGGCTGAACATCCCACCCACAGTGCTGAGAGATCTGAGCCCAGCTGGCAGGAACGAGCCATCCTCATCCCTAGAAAACCATGGATTGAGGAGGAAAAACAATTTTCCTCATGCTTGACATGCAGCAGCTCACGGGAACGTGTTTGGTGTGGGCAGAGCAGAGAGACTGCTGGGGGTTTGTTCCAAAGGAACAAATATATAAAAAATATAATATAACATAACATAACATAACACAATACAAATTATATTAATTATATTGATTATATTATATTGTGTTAATTATATTTATAATATTAGTTATATTTATTATATTATTATATTTATTATATCACACTATATTATATTAATTATATGATATGATATTAATTATATTATATAAATTATATATAAAATTATATATATTAATGTATTATATTTTAGATATATTAGATACATAATTTTTAACATAAATAATAAATAAATACCATTTTATTTTTGATGTGTTGAAGGTGCCTCGTCACCAGACATGGAGTCCAGCTACGGGGGAGGCCTGCTGGACATGGTGAAAGGAGGAGCAGGGAGGCTCTTCAGCAACCTGAAGGACAACCTGAAGGACACCCTGAAAGACACCTCCTCCAAGGTCATGCAGTCTGTCGCCAGGTACAGCACACCTGGAGCAGGGAAAATCCAGGAGCTGCAGAGTGCTGGTGCCACTGAGCACAGCACAGCTCCCAGGGATTGGGGAAGGAGGGGGAAATCCCAAATGAGTTCTTTGGTTCTGTCTCATAATTGGGGTTTGGCCTCAAGGAAGTGGGGAGAACTGAAGTAAAACAACGTCAGCTTCACAGTGAGCACCAGCACTCTGAAATCTGGGAAATGCCAGTGAAAGTGGAGCAATTCCTGGAGGATTCCCTGTGGGATCCTTCCAGTGATCCACCACTTGAATATTTCTTCTGTCACTGGTGTTGATGCCTCTCCTTGCTGTGTTCCCATCCCTAAATCCACCTTGGAATGGAAGAAAGGCTGAGGTGACTTTGCTTTGGGGACTCTCCTGGTGTTGTCCCCTGTGCCCACTCCAAGGATAGGGGGCTACAAAAAATTGAGAAAATTCAATGTAAGACCCCAGAGGGTTTGAGGGATCTGCAAAGTGCAAACTGCTGGAGATTTCTGCTGGAAACTGGCACTAAAAATTAATGACAAAAGGGAAAAGGGACCTTCCTTGCAGGTTTGGCATCCAGTTAATTGCATGTGGAGAGGGGGAGGCTGGGTCACTGTATGCATCTTCAGAATTCATTTTGAGATGATTTTTCCTTGTGTGATAAGTAGGTTTTTCTGGGCAAACAATATGCTGCTGAAATGCCTAAATCCTGTCTCCTGCTTTGTCTCTCAGTTACACCAAGGGAGAGCTGGATATTTCCTACATTACCTCAAGGATCATAGGTGAGTATTGCTCTGTGGAGAAATACAATTCATGTAGTGGTTTCACATTCACCAATTTCTGTTTCTCAGAGCCAGTGTGGTGGTCTGAGTGTCTACCAGAATCATTCACTTTTTCTCTGCTGTGAGATAGGATTAGGAGAGAAGCAAAGCAGGCTCAAACTTAAAAGGTATAAAGATTAAATCACAGATAAAGGTATAAAGATTAACACGCACTAAAAGAAGAATGAGAATCAAAATGAAACCCTCAAAGCATTTCTCCCTCCCCACTAAAGGTTCACTTTTTTACTAACTACATAAAGAGACAAAACCTGTGACTTTCAGTCAGTTTACTGCCCATAAAATAGTTTTTCATCAGTGAGACCAAAGTTTTCACCTTTACCAAACCACCACAATCCCAAAGCCGGGAATTCTGTGATCCCCCCACTCATCCTGGCCTCTCCTTGCTTTGGCAGTGATGTCTTTTCCTGCTGAGGGCGTGGAGCTGGGATTCAGGAACCACATCGAGGATGTCAGGACATTCCTGGACTCCAGGCACCCCGACCACTACACCGTGTTCAACTTGTCACCCAAATATTATCGCAGTGCCAAGTTCCACAACAGGGTGAGTGCCTTCCCCTCAGGGAAAGGGGCAGCAGCTCCTCTCGTATCCAGAATTTAAGGGGATTTAGGAGTTAGAGGTGTTTTTAAGCTGCTGGGGTGGGTTTGGGAGTTTTAGCTGGAGAAAGAGCTGGAAAGTTCAGGGATAATGTTCATGTGAGGAGCTTGGAGAGTGAAAGGCACTGCAAGGAGTGGAGCCTGGGCTGCAGGGAAAGAAAGAACTAACCAGAGTTTCACAGCTGCTCCTACAGAGTGTTGGAGCTGCTGCAGGGAAAGAATAAAACACAAAGCCTTTGGAAGAAATTACCAATAGAGGAAGGGAGATGATTTCCTTGCAGTTGGGCTTTAATCAAGCAGGGAAAGTGCAGGATGGAAACGGGATCTGAGGGGCATTTTGGCTCTGGTGACTTTAAAAAGCCACCTGCACTGCCTGGCCCAGTTTCCCTCTCTAAAACCAGAGCAGCATCAGAGAGCACTGTGAGGCTCTGCTCCATTAATGGCTTTGAGAGGAAAATCTCTGTGAATTGCTGCTGCTGAAATGCAAGATTAGATTTAATCTTTCTGAAAACTTCCTGTTCTTTTCCTCTTCCACAAGGGAGTGCTGTGTTTTGGTGATTTTTTTTTTAAATTTCTAACTTTTTGGTGCTTTCAACCCAAAAGGCAACAGCAGTTGCCAGGCTTAACCTTTAGTCAGGGTAAATGAATCTAATCTAAGCTTAATTTAGTTTTAATTTGAGGTGTAGCTGAATTTATCTTCAGTAATTCTGAGCACCAGAAACCACTCACTGACACTTGAAGCGAATTTCTCTGTGGCCATCAGTAACCAGACTTCAAACAGGAGTAAATGAACAGGGAAGACTAATTAAGAGATATTAAGGGCTCTGAATCTTCCGTCTTGATTGATTTTGGTGCATCACTGATGCTGTTTGTGGGTGGAGAAACATTTATCTCCTTCTGAAAGGCCAGCATTAAAGATCTATAGCTGTGTGAGCTGGCCATAATTCCTGAATCCCTGGAATTATCTCCCACCCTACCCAACACCTCAACAAGTGACTTTTAACGTCACTCTCAAAGGACAACTCCGTGCTTTGGAACCATTGCCTTGACTCACACAGGAAGGAACTAAAATTATCTTTTAATAAAAGGTTGTGCTTTCAGTTTATGGGCTGGGAAGTCCTGATTCCAAGTGTTTTTCATGAGAAAGGAGCATGAACCACACAATACATGAAATAATCACCAGGCTGAGCTTCTTGCAGAAAATACTACAGGGCTCTCGAGGAGGTGAAATCCCAGGGAGCTTTCTGCTGGGATGAGGATGTCAGCTGAGCTGCACTGAGATCCACACCTGCTCTCTGACAGGAAAACCTTTTGAATTCCTGCTTTCTTTAAAACTTTCTGCTCCTGAGATCAAAGTAGGTCACTGAGCTGTGTGGTGGCACAGCAGGGAGGTGAATCCCTGTCCTGCTGGGCCATTTTCCTGCCGAGGCGTGGCTGAGTGGGTCAGCAAGCCCCAGGTGCCCAGGAGGAGAGGGGACTGGGAGGGTGCTGAGGCACTGGGAAAGCTTTTCCAGAGGAGCTGGGGCTGCCCCAAACCTGGAAATGTCCAAGGATAGAGCTGGGAGCACGCTGGGATAGTGGAAAGGGGCAGGGAGAGGAGAGGAGAGGAGAGGAGAGGAGAGGAGAGGAGAGGAGAGGAGAGGAGAGGAGAGGAGGGAGAGGAGAGGAGAGGAGAGGAGAGGAGAGGAGAGGAGAGGAGAGGAGAGGAGAGGAGAGGAGAGGAGAGGAGAGGAGAGGAGAGGAGAGGAGAGGAGAGGAGAGGAGAGGAGAGGAGAGGAGAGGAGAGGAGAGGGAGGAGGGAGAGGAGAGGAGAGGAGAGGAGAGGAGAGGAGAGGAGAGGAGAGGAGAGGAGAGGAGAGGAGAGGAGAGGAGAGGAGAGCTCCCCTCAGCCCAAGGGCAGTTTCAAAACACAGAACTCCAATCTAACATTAAACAAACCCAAACTTCAAAGCCCCCCATGGGTCACATTCCTGGCAGTTGCTGCCCTGCTGCTAAAATCAAACAAGTGCTGAGTGCTTATTCCCAGAGCTGGAGCATTCCAGTTGCTTTTCCCTAAGGTTGTCTGTGCTGAGTGCTGGCGAGGTTCTGTTTGATAGAAACACCAAGCACACATTTAATTTCCTAATTGCGAACCATCAGGCAGATGTGTAATTAGAGGCAATGTAAATATGTAATTATGGGCTGGTGGGAAATGTATATTATTTACTAGAGGAGTGATAATGGCTTTTCCAGATGCTCCTTTGCAGGGAGGTCTGCTCAGAGGATTGTCAGTGGAAGGGTCACTGTAGGAATTCCAACAGGGAAAATCAAGGATGTACAACAGGAGGAATGAAACAAACTCTGGAGAAAGGAGAAGGTGGGGAGGGCAAATAGGGAATGGTCACTCCCTGCTCTCCAAACTTTGAGCACCATTTGATTTGTTCAGTGGCTTCTACAGCACGAAGCCACATTTGCTCAGAGCAGGATATTTTGGAGATCAGAACTTTCACAGATCTAAAAAGCAATCAGACAAATACCTAATTTGCTGTGAGACAAAAATATAATTTGCCAGCTTGGCCTGGCCCTGCATCCCATGGGAGCCTTTGGGATCCTCGTTGGACACAGCACAGCCTGGTTCTGGTTGGGATCTGGGCACCTGTTTGTGCTCCAAGATGTTGTGCAGGTGTCAGACAGAACCTCAAGTGAAGTTTTATAAAACCTGGAGCATTTCCTTCCTCTGAGAGATGAAACAGTTCTGGGGATCATGTGGCTGTTTAAGAACATCTGGCCAAATCATCTCCTTCCTTCCCTGCTCCCATTAAGCAGCAGCCAAATGTCAGCTGAGAGAGAGAGAGAACCAATTCTTCAGCTGAGGACAAGCCTCGGGACATTTCTCCTTTAAATTCCTTCTGGCCAGAAATGCCTTTTTTAAAAAAAGATATTTCAATTAAAACCAGATGAAAGGGAGATGTCTGTCGAGGGTTATTTGATGTGCTTGGGACTGCAAGGACTGACTCAGAACCAGCACACTGAGGAACAGGAACCAGACATACTTTAGGATTTGTGGAGTTTCAGCTGTAAGGAACCATTCATTTCCCTGGCTCATACATTAACATACTTACTCAGATAGGACTATTTTTTATTTTCTCTTTGAGCAGAAATTTCCCTTTCATCAGTTTAATATCTGTCACACAGGGCTTGGAAATCCTGTGCCACAGAAGGATTCAGAACAACAGATGCTCAGTGCCCTGTGCAAATCAGAGCAGTTTTTAGGGACACGTCGTACAAAGGCTTCAGAAATCAATGTGAGACTGGAGCGTTCTCAAAGAGCCCCTCCAGATAATCTGATGTGAAATGGAAATGTTGAAAAATGTGCAGTCAGGAACAACACGTCAGCCCGATGTGATTTCATTGAGAAATTTCATTTTTTGTCTGCCTCCTCATAACTCATGGGCAGCACGGCGCGGAGTTACGCAGGAGGAGAGCTGGAGTAGGTTTCCAGCAGTTACTCTGGGTTGTAAAGGGCGAGTAGGTTTCTTGGCAGGGAGAATTTGTAGAGCAGGGTTTGTTTAATGCTCTATCTTGGTTTGGAAAACCAGGAGTTTGCCAGGGAGAGCTGGAGCTTCCCTTGGGATGGAGAATGTAACCCCCTCCCTCCAAATTATTATAATTTTGAAATTAAGGGGCTTTCAGGCAAAGATATGGGAATAGGAATAACAGTTACTAGGAATATTAAAAATATAAATGTAGAAGTACAAAAAACCCAAAAAAACAAGCAAACAAAAAAAAAATCCTAGAAACAGTGACAGAGTCAGAACACAACCTGACCCCCTGTTGGTCAGGGTGTTGGAGCAGCCCAAATAAATCCTCCTGCAGTGCCAGATGTGGCTCTGTTGGAGCAGAGAGGATCCTGTAGAAGTGTGCAGTGGTGCTGAGATGGGTTTGGTGTTCCTCTGGCAATCCAGTGCAATTTGGTGTTCCAAATCCCAGATTTTATCCAGCTGGGAATGCTGGGCTGGTGTTCCAAATCCCAGATTTTATCCAGCCGGGAATGCTGGGCTCCTCCCCCTGGGCGGGGCCTCTCCCCATGGGATGATGGAATTGGATCAGCCCTGCAGTGAGCCTGGATGGCCCCTGGACAGCAGAGATCCCCTGGAGGGAGGGTGGGTCCTGGAAGGGATAAAGAACAGTGACCCGGCTGGTTTGAACAGCAGAGATCCCCCAGAGTTATGAGGGATGGGTCCTGGAAGGGATAAAGAACCCTGCCCCAGCTGGTTTGAACAGCAGAGATCCCCTGGAGGGAGGGTGGGTCCTGGAAGGGATAAAGAACCCTGCCCCAGCTGGTTTGGACAGCAGAGATCCCCCAGAGTTATGAGGATGGATCCTGGAAGGGATAAAGAACTCTGCCCCAGCTGGTTTGAACAGCAGAGATCCCCTGGAGGGAGGGTGGGTCCTGGAAGGGATAAAGAACAGTGACCCAGCTGGTTTGAACAGCAGAGATCCCCCAGAGTTATGAAGGACAGGTCCTGGAAGGGATAAAGAACTCTGCCCCAGCTCGTTTGAACAGCAGAGATCCCCCAGAGTTATGAGGGATGGGTCCTGGAAGGTATAAGGAACACTGCCACAGCTGGTTTAACAGCAGATATTCCACCGGAATTATAAGGAATAGGTCCTGAAAGAGATAAAGAACCCTGCCCCACGTGGTTTAACAGCTGCCCATTAACAGAAGGCACCTGCCCCCTCCTCCCTGGAGTTATGAGGAATGGCGTATACAAGAGACAAAGAAAAACACCTCCCCAATGGGTTTTAACAGCCAGCAGATAGAACACACACTTTTGGTTCCATCTTGCCACCCTGACATGCTGTCACAAAGTTTTTTGTGGCTGCTGCCATCCCTGCAGGTGTCCGAGTGCAGCTGGCCCGTCCGGCAGGCGCCCAGCCTGCACAACCTCTACGCTGTCTGCAAGAACATGCACAACTGGCTGCAGCAGAACCCCAAAAACGTCTGTGTCATCCACTGCATGGTGAGTGCAGCCCCCTGCAGCAGCCTGGGGTGCAGAGTCCCAGGTCACACTGCCCAGGGAGGGTCTGGGGTCTGTGTGTGTGTGGGGAGCTTGGGATGTTTGGATAACTAACTAATGTCATTCAGAAGAAGCTGTTTATTGTTTATGTTAAGTTATATTTATACATTTTAAAACTTTTATACTATTTATACATTTTTAATGCTATTTATACATTTTAATTTTTTATTGTTCATGCAATTACTTGATTGGTGCTTCTATTTTGTTCACGTGTTTAGTACATACTTTTTAGGAAATATGATTGGTTACAGTCCAGTGTTTCATGGCTTTTATTTTTTTTTATTTTATTATTTTATTATTATTATTTTATTTTATTATTTTTATTATTTTTTATTTTTTCACTTTTATTTAGTTCTTGCAGTCTTGGTATTTTGTTTTTTTCAGTCTCTTCTTTCTTATTTTAGAACAATTCATGTCTTAGTAACTTTGATGATTTCTAGAGGGTTCTGATAAGAATGGCTAAAGACTTTATTTGGTTTGGAGACTAAAGACTCCAGGTCTGGCTGGAGCACACTGTTGGTTAATTTGTTCAATTACATTGCTAAATGTGAGCATGGGGACAATCCCTGAGAGAGGAGGGGTGGGATGGGATGGGACTGACCCAGAGGAAGGGACATCATCACCCACAGCTCAGCTGGAACAGAATCACTGAATGAGGAGCAGGAATGCAAAGCAAGAGAGGCCAAAATCATTCTCTGGGAGAAAGGTTTGAATTTCACCCAAAAGTTGTCAGCTTGCTGTGCCTTGCCCAGAGCAGCTGTGGCTGCCCCTGGATCCCTGGAAATGTCCAAGGCCAGGGTGGGACAGTGGGAGGTGTCCCTGTCCATGGCAGGAGGTGGCACTGGTTGAGCTTTAAGGTTCCTCCCAACACAGACTATTCTGTGATTCTTTGATTTGCATTTTAATCTGAGTGGTCACAGGAGAAAATGCAGCCTTTAGACTGAAATTGGGCAGAAAACACAGATTCTGTCCAACTGAAATGGAGATTGTTGAAGTCTCTGGCCATCAGGAGTGGCCAGGCCTGGCTGAAGGAGCTGCCTGTGCCCTGGGAAAGCCCCACAGGGATTATCCAGCACGGGGCAATGCTGGGCTGTGTCAGGGTGCTGTGATCCTGGGTCACTCCTGATTTATCCCATCCAACCTTTCATGGTGACAGCAATGCCCACAAGCAGAGTCCTGCTTTGCTCCTGGAGCCCAAATTAAATCTGTCAGCCCTGATCAGCAGAAACTGGGGGGAATGGAGGAAATGACTGATCCCAAATTGCACACAGCTCCCACGTGAGTCTGGCATTTCTGCCTTGCACAGCACAGCCAGCACCTCCGGGACGTAAATTCCCTTCAAACAGAGAGGAGGAGGCACTTGATGCCTCCAATCCTGGAAATCCAACTCAAAAATCCAGTTCCTCTCCTGTCCTTTGAGCAATGATATCAGGATAACGTGATAAAGGACAGGGAGTCCTTTCCAACGCTCCCTAACAAGGCTGCAGAAACCCAGTCTAGTTTATATGAACCTGAGAGATGTCAGAAACAACTGGCAGGGGCTAAACTTGAAAAAAAGCACACAGCCTGTTCATGTCAGCAGGTTCTTGGGGTCTGGATCAGCTCCAGCACAGAAAATCCTACAGAAAATGGCTGGAATGCCTAAAAGGTGCCTGAAAAAAACAATTGCAAGGAGAAAGAGTGGTGAGGCCTTGAGGAGTTGTGGATTCCTCATCCCTGGGAGTGTTCAAAGGGGTTTGGAGCAACTTGGGATAGTGGAAATGTATATCAGGAACCCAAGGCACTGGGAATATATTGATTTTCTCCTGCTCCTCCTGTATTTTTGATCTATCAGTGTGACTCAGCAAACTTTCCCCCCCATTCACCTTTAAAAACCCCATCAGGAGCAATCTGCAAGCTCAGAGCTGTGGAGGTGTTTGGGTGAGGGAGCCTGGGGCTGGATTTTTTGTTTGTTCATCCTTTTCCAGGATAAATTTCTATTAGAGGGCTGCCTGCAGCTGTAGGACGGGTGCACTCTGACCCCTGTGGTCACTTCCAGGCCAATGTTTGAAATAATTACAGAATTACAGCTGGGGAGCAGCCACAAAACATCAACATTTGCAGCCAAAATGTTCTTGTGGGCTTTCCAAACAAGTGTAAACCACCCTCAGCTTTGGCTGCTCCCTGGATTGTTCACTGGGTGTTGAACAAATGACACAGAACTCAAAATTCCCCATCAGCTTCTGGTCTCAATCCTAGTTTTTCTGGATAAATTACATTTTGTGATTTCAGGAGGAGCAGAGAGCTGAAATTTAAAGGATCTTTCTGACGCTCACAGTTTTTCCTCTCTGCCCTTTTCCTTGCCAGGACGGCCGTGCAGCCTCAGCAGTTCTGGTCAGTGCAATGTTCTGTTTCTGTCACCTCTTCTCTCATCCCGGCCCTGCTGTGCAGCTGCTGAACACAAAGAGACCTGGGATTGTACTGTGGCCATCTCACAGGAGGTACAGTACCCTGCCTCAGCACTGGGAGCTGCATTCCTCGTGCCCAAGGACCTGTCAGGTGTCCAGATCCCTCAGAAATGAGTGGGGATCAGGTGCTGGAAGAGCTTTCCCAGAGCAGCTGTGGGATTTCTTTCCTTGGAGATCCTCCATGGGGTACTGATGTCTTAGGAAGGCTGAGCTGGAGCAGAGACTGGACAGAGCTGGAGAATAAAGCAGGGATTTATTGAAAGGGATTTAGGGTACACCTTGGGCAGGGCAGGGCCTGGCCAGGGCTACACCCAAGGTGGACCCAAAATGGTCATAAAATGGGCACAAAATGGTCACAAAATGGTCACAAAACAGACCCCAAATGGTCACAAAATGGACACAAAATGGACAAATGGTCACAAGATCTTACATTTTCATACATTTTGGGTTTTGGTCCATTTGCACATTGGGGTTGAATTGTCCAATCCCAGCTCCAGGCTGTGAGCTCCCATCCTTCTTGTTCCTCCCTCCAGCCACCCTTGTTTGTGCTGTTGGGCTGAAAGTTGTCCTTGGTGTGCAGCAGGACAAGGATTTGTTTTGTGTCCCTGCTGTGTGCAGAGAGCTGAGTGACACTGCCTGTGAGCTCAGAGCTGCACCCTGGGCAGCACAGAACCTGAAATACATCAAAGCTCAAACTTAAGGCATCATTTCCCCCCTTTTGGCCTTTTCTTTGTCGAGTCTCTATTCTAAATATCTACTAATAATAGGTATTAATTTAATGCATCAGTATCACCCCCAGCACAAAATCAGGTTCTGAGACAGAGCTGTGAAGCTGCTCCTGCTCTGAGCAGACAGCAGGTGACCTTCACATCTTCCAGCCTGAATTATTCCATTATTTGAGATGTCCCTGCTCCTTGCAGAGGGTGGGATTAGATTACTGCTGAAGGTCCAACCTGAACCTGTGGTTAACAGGGCCTTGATGAATCCCTCTCCTGTGCCACTGCATCCTTACAGGAACAGAGCTGGAAGTGCAGATTCTGTGCCTGGTTCAGCTGCATCCTTACAGGAACAGAGCTGGAAGTGCAGATTCTGTGCCTGGTTCAGCTGCATCCTTACAGGAACAGAGCTGGAAGTGCAGATTCTGTACCTGGTTCAGCTGCATCCTTACATGAGCAGAGCTGGAAGTGCAGATTCTGTGCCTGGTTCAGCTGCATCCTTACAGGAACAGAGCTGGAAGTGCAGATTCTGTGCCTGGTTCAGCTGCATCCTTACATGAGCAGAGCTGGAAGTGCAGATTCTGTGCCTGGTTCAGCTGCAGGGATGTTGGAGCCCATGGAAACTCCAGCCCTGGGCCTCTGCAAGCATGGCACTGCTGCTGGATTTCGAGGCAGATTTTGAGTGTGAAATGCAAGAAATGGAGCTTTCAGCCCTGATTTTCTCTGCCTGCAGGTACATAGGGTACATCTGTGACCTAATAGCAGACAAACCTGTCATCCCCCACTGCAAACCACTCACCATCAAGTCAGTCACCCTCAGCCCCGTCCCCTGCTTCAACAAGCAGCGCAACGGCTGCCGGCCCTTCTGCGACATCCTCAGCGGGGAGACCCGGATCCTCACCACCTCCCAGGAGTACGAGAGGATGAAGTGAGTTCCTGGGACCCCTGCCCTCCTCAGGAGTCACCTGTGCTTTGGTGTGGAATATCTGAGCTGCAGTCATCGCCTGGCAGCTGATAAATGGAGATATTCACTGGGAGTTGGTGTCTGGGGTGAAATAAATGGCCAGAGGGAGTTTGGGGCTGGCAGGAGTGGGATAACTGCACACACATCAGGATCTGAGGTTATCAGCAATGGGATAACTGCACACACATCAGGATCTGAGGTGGGCTGGAGTGGGATAACTGCACACACATCAGGATCTGAGGTTATCAGGAGTGGGATAACTGCACACACATCAGGATCTGAGGTTATCAGAGATGGGATAACTGCACACACATCAGGATCTGAGGTTATCAGAGATGGGATAACTGCACACACATCAGGATCTGAGGTTATCAGCAATGGGATAACTGCACACACATCAGGATCTGAGGTTATCAGGGATGGGATAACTGCACACACATCAGGATCTGAGGTTATCAGGAGTGGGATAACTGCACACACATCAGGATCTGAGGTTATCAGAGATGGGATAACTGCACACACATCAGGATCTGAGGTTATCAGCAATGGGATAACTGCACACACATCAGGATCTGAGGTTATCAGGGATGGGATAACTGCACACACATCAGGATCTGAGGTTATCAGAGATGGGATAACTGCACACACATCAGGATCTGAGGTTATCAGGGGTGGGATAACTGCACACACATCAGGATCTGAGGTTATCAGGAGTGGGATAACTGCACACACATCAGGATCTGAGGTTATCAGCAATGGGATAACTGCACACACATCAGGATCTGAGGTTATCAGAGATGGGATAACTGCACACACATCAGGATCTGAGGTTATCAGCAATGGGATAACTGCACACACATCAGGATCTGAGGTTATCAGGATGGGATAACTGCACACACATCAGGATCTGAGGTTATCAGGAGTGGGATAACTGCACACACATCAGGATCTGAGGTTATCAGCAATGGGATAACTGCACACACATCAGGATCTGAGGTTATCAGGGATGGGATAACTGCACACACATCAGGATCTGAGGTTATCAGGGATGGGATAACTGCACACACATCAGGATCTGAGGTTATCAGGGATGGGATAACTGCACACACATCAGGATCTGAGGTTATCAGAGATGGGATAACTGCACACACATCAGGATCTGAGGTTATCAGCGATGGGATAACTGCACACACATCAGGATCTGAGGTTATCAGGGATGGGATAACTGCACACACATCAGGATCTGAGGTTATCAGAGATGGGATAACTGCACACACATCAGGATCTGAGGTTATCAGGGATGGGATAACTGCACACACATCAGGATCTGAGGTTATCAGGGTGGGATAACTGCACACACATCAGGATCTGAGGTTATCAGGGATGGGATAACTGCACACACATCAGGATCTGAGGTTATCAGCAATGGGATAACTGCACACACATCAGGATCTGAGGTTATCAGGGATGGGATAACTGCACACACATCAGGATCTGAGGTTATCAGAGATGGGATAACTGCACACACATCAGGATCTGAGGTTATCAGGGATGGGATAACTGCACACACATCAGGATCTGAGGTTATCAGCAATGGGATAACTGCACACACATCAGGATCTGAGGTTATCAGGGATGGGATAACTGCACACACATCAGGATCTGAGGTTATCAGAGATGGGATAACTGCACACACATCAGGATCTGAGGTTATCAGCAATGGGATAACTGCACACACATCAGGATCTGAGGTTATCAGGGATGGGATAACTGCACACACATCAGGATCTGAGGTTATCAGGAGTGGGATAACTGCACACACATCAGGATCTGAGGTTATCAGAGATGGGATAACTGCACACACATCAGGATCTGAGGTTATCAGCAATGGGATAACTGCACACACATCAGGATCTGAGGTTATCAGGGATGGGATAACTGCACACACATCAGGATCTGAGGTTATCAGAGATGGGATAACTGCACACACATCAGGATCTGAGGTTATCAGGAGTGGGATAACTGCACACACATCAGGATCTGAGGTTATCAGGAGTGGGATAACTGCACACACATCAGGATCTGAGGTTATCAGCAATGGGATAACTGCACACACATCAGGATCTGAGGTTATCAGAGATGGGATAACTGCACACACATCAGGATCTGAGGTTATCAGCAATGGGATAACTGCACACACATCAGGATCTGAGGTTATCAGGATGGGATAACTGCACACACATCAGGATCTGAGGTTATCAGGAGTGGGATAACTGCACACACATCAGGATCTGAGGTTATCAGCAATGGGATAACTGCACACACATCAGGATCTGAGGTTATCAGGGATGGGATAACTGCACACACATCAGGATCTGAGGTTATCAGGGATGGGATAACTGCACACACATCAGGATCTGAGGTTATCAGGGATGGGATAACTGCACACACATCAGGATCTGAGGTTATCAGAGATGGGATAACTGCACACACATCAGGATCTGAGGTTATCAGCGATGGGATAACTGCACACACATCAGGATCTGAGGTTATCAGGGATGGGATAACTGCACACACATCAGGATCTGAGGTTATCAGAGATGGGATAACTGCACACACATCAGGATCTGAGGTTATCAGGGATGGGATAACTGCACACACATCAGGATCTGAGGTTATCAGGGTGGGATAACTGCACACACATCAGGATCTGAGGTTATCAGGGATGGGATAACTGCACACACATCAGGATCTGAGGTTATCAGGGATGGGATAACTGCACACACATCAGGATCTGAGGTTATCAGAGATGGGATAACTGCACACACATCAGGATCTGAGGTTATCAGCAATGGGATAACTGCACACATCAGGATCTGAGGTTATCAGCAATGGGATAACTGCACACACATCAGGATCTGAGGTTATCAGGAGTGGGATAACTGCACACACATCAGGATCTGAGGTTATCAGGGATGGGATAACTGCACACACATCAGGATCTGAGGTTATCAGGGATGGGATAACTGCACACATCAGGATCTGAGGTTATCAGAGATGGGATAACTGCACACACATCAGGATCTGAGGTTATCAGCAATGGGATAACTGCACACACATCAGGATCTGAGGTTATCAGGAGTGGGATAACTGCACACACATCAGGATCTGAGGTGGGCTGGAGTGGGATAACTGCACACACATCAGGATCTGAGGTGGGCAGGAGATAGGATAACTGCACACACATCAGGATCTGAGGTTATCAGGAGTGGGATAACTGCACACACATCAGGATCTGAGGTTATCAGGAGTGGGATAACTGCACACACATCAGGATCTGAGGTGGGCAGGAGTGGGATAACTGCACACACATCAGGATCTGAGGTTATCAGAGATGGGATAACTGCACACACATCAGGATCTGAGGTTATCAGAGATGGGATAACTGCACAGACATCAGGATCTGAGGTTATCAGGAGTGGGATAACTGCACACACATCAGGATCTGAGGTTATCAGGAGTGGGATAACTGCACACACATCAGGATCTGAGGTGGGCAGGAGATGGGATAACTGCACACACATCAGGATCTGAGGTTATCAGGAGTGGGATAACTGCACACACATCAGGATCTGAGGTGGGCTGGAGATGGGATAACTGCACACACATCAGGATCTGAGGTTATCAGGAGTGGGATAACTGCACACACATCAGGATCTGAGGTTATCAGAGATGGGATAACTGCACACACATCAGGATCTGAGGTTATCAGAGATGGGATAACTGCACACACATCAGGATCTGAGGTTATCAGGAGTGGGATAACTGCACACACATCAGGATCTGAGGTTATCAGGAGTGGGATAACTGCACACACATCAGGATCTGAGGTGGGCTGGAGATGGGATAACTGCACACACATCAGGATCTGAGGTTATCAGCATTGGGATAACTGCACACACATCAGGATCTGAGGTTATCAGCAATGGGATAACTGCACAGACATCAGGATCTGAGGTTATCAGGAGTGGGATAACTGCACACATCAGGATCTGAGGTTATCAGCATTGGGATAACTGCACACACATCAGGATCTGAGGTGGGCAGGAGATAGGATAACTGCACACACATCAGGATCTGAGGTTATCAGGAGTGGGATAACTGCACACACATCAGGATCTGAGGTTATCAGGAGTGGGATAACTGCACACATCAGGATCTGAGGTTATCAGCATTGGGATAACTGCACACACATCAGGATCTGAGGTTATCAGAGATGGGATAACTGCACACACATCAGGATCTGAGGTGGGCAGGAGATAGGATAACTGCACACACATCAGGATCTGAGGTTATCAGGGATGGGATAACTGCACACACATCAGGATCTGAGGTTATCAGGGATGGGATAACTGCACACACATCAGGATCTGAGGTTATCAGGGATGGGATAACTGCACACACATCAGGATCTGAGGTTATCAGAGATGGGATAACTGCACACACATCAGGATCTGAGGTTATCAGGAGTGGGATAACTGCACACATCAGGATCTGAGGTTATCAGCAATGGGATAACTGCACAGACATCAGGATCTGAGGTGGGCAGGAGATGGGATAACTGCACACACATCAGGATCTGAGGTTATCAGGGATGGGATAACTGCACACACATCAGGATCTGAGGTTATCAGAGATGGGATAACTGCACACACATCAGGATCTGAGGTTATCAGAGATGGGATAACTGCACACACATCAGGATCTGAGGTTATCAGGAGTGGGATAACTGCACACACATCAGGATCTGAGGTTATCAGAGATGGGATAACTGCACAGACATCAGGATCTGAGGTTATCAGGAGTGGGATAACTGCACACACATCAGGATCTGAGGTGGGCAGGAGTGGGATAACTGCACACACATCAGGATCTGAGGTTATCAGGGATGGGATAACTGCACACACATCAGGATCTGAGGTTATCAGGAGTGGGATAACTGCACACACATCAGGATCTGAGGTTATCAGCAATGGGATAACTGCACACACATCAGGATCTGAGGTTATCAGAGATGGGATAACTGCACACACATCAGGATCTGAGGTTATCAGCATTGGGATAACTGCACACACATCAGGATCTGAGGTTATCAGCATTGGGATAACTGCACACACATCAGGATCTGAGGTTATCAGAGATGGGATAACTGCACACACATCAGGATCTGAGGTTATCAGGGATGGGATAACTGCACACACATCAGGATCTGAGGTTATCAGAGATGGGATAACTGCACACACATCAGGATCTGAGGTTATCAGAGATGGGATAACTGCACACATCAGGATCTGAGGTTATCAGGAGTGGGATAACTGCACACACATCAGGATCTGAGGTTATCAGGGATGGGATAACTGCACACACATCAGGATCTGAGGTTATCAGAGATGGGATAACTGCACACACATCAGGATCTGAGGTTATCAGGAGTGGGATAACTGCACACACATCAGGATCTGAGGTTATCAGAGATGGGATAACTGCACACACATCAGGATCTGAGGCTGCAGGAATGGGATAACTGCACACACATCAGGATCTGAGGTGGGCAGGAGATGGGATAACTGCACACACATCAGGATCTGAGGTTATCAGAGATGGGATAACTGCACACACATCAGGATCTGAGGTTATCAGGAGTGGGATAACTGCACACACATCAGGATCTGAGGTTATCAGGGATGGGATAACTGCACACACATCAGGATCTGAGGTTATCAGCAATGGGATAACTGCACACACATCAGGATCTGAGGTTATCAGGAGTGGGATAACTGCACACACATCAGGATCTGAGGTTATCAGAGATGGGATAACTGCACAGACATCAGGATCTGAGGTTATCAGGAGTGGGATAACTGCACACACATCAGGATCTGAGGTGGGCAGGAGTGGGATAACTGCACACACATCAGGATCTGAGGTTATCAGGAGTGGGATAACTGCACACACATCAGGATCTGAGGTTATCAGAGATGGGATAACTGCACACATCAGGATCTGAGGTTATCAGGAGTGGGATAACTGCACACACATCAGGATCTGAGGTTATCAGGGATGGGATAACTGCACACACATCAGGATCTGAGGTGGGCAGGAGTGGGATAACTGCACACACATCAGGATCTGAGGTTATCAGAGATGGGATAACTGCACACACATCAGGATCTGAGGTTATCAGAGATGGGATAACTGCACACACATCAGGATCTGAGGTTATCAGAGATGGGATAACTGCACACACATCAGGATCTGAGGCTGCAGGAATGGGATAACTGCACACACATCAGGATCTGAGGTTATCAGGGATGGGATAACTGCACACACATCAGGATCTGAGGTTATCAGAGATGGGATAACTGCACACACATCAGGATCTGAGGTTATCAGGGATGGGATAACTGCACACACATCAGGATCTGAGGTTATCAGAGATGGGATAACTGCACACACATCAGGATCTGAGGTTATCAGAGATGGGATAACTGCACACACATCAGGATCTGAGGCTGCAGGAATGGGATAACTGCACACACATCAGGATCTGAGGTTATCAGGGATGGGATAACTGCACACACATCAGGATCTGAGGTTATCAGAGATGGGATAACTGCACACACATCAGGATCTGAGGCTGCAGGAATGGGATAACTGCACACACATCAGGATCTGAGGTTATCAGGGATGGGATAACTGCACACACATCAGGATCTGAGGTGGGCAGGAGATGGGATAACTGCACACACATCAGGATCTGAGGTTATCAGAGATGGGATAACTGCACACACATCAGGATCTGAGGTTATCAGGAGTGGGATAACTGCACACACATCAGGATCTGAGGTTATCAGAGATGGGATAACTGCACACACATCAGGATCTGAGGTGGGCAGGAGATGGGATAACTGCACACACATCAGGATCTGAGGTGGGCAGGAGATGAGATATCTTCCTCAGGATCATCCAGTGCTCTATTGGTTCCCCTTCTGGAACATTTTTGTTTCAACCAAGCAGAACACTGAATGCTCCTCCTTGCTGGGCCTGAAGGAGGTGAGAGCTTTGATGTGGGCACATGGCAGAACAGAGTTTAACCCTTCCACCTTTCCTCCTGTTCCTCTCCAAGAGAATACCGTGTGCAGGAAGGGAAAGTCCTGATCCCCCTGGGAGCCACCGTCCATGGAGATGTTGTTGTCTCTGTCTACCACATGAGATCGACCATCGGGGGACGCCTCCAAGCCAAAGTAGGAGCTGGTTTCACTTCTCTGTGGGGAAATAAGAGCTGGCTAAGCATGGAATCCCCATCATTGCCCTGAGGGTCTATTTGAAACTTGAATATTCAAGTGGCAGAGTGGGCAGTGAATATTTTCCTCCTCTCCACTCGTTATTGGTGCCCTTTGCTGTGTAGATGACATTTTCCCTGAGGCCTCGACTCCAAGTGAAATAGTTTTATATTTTTTGGGACACAAACCTGTTGCTCCAATGTATTCAGTGAGAACAGTTTCATTTCACTGCAAAACTGATAAGGAGATCCCAGAAATAAAGAGAAGCAGGGAAAGAAGGACTGTTCCTGAAGGTTTTCTGCTGTACAGAGGCTGCAGCAGCAGGGTTGAAGGCAGATGGAAATATTGGGAATATTTGGGAATATTGAGAAGGAAATATTTCCTGTAGAACAAGCAGAATTAATTTGATTAAGATTAGGGTAGACTTAACTAACTCCTGTATTTAAGCCCTTGTTCAGTCTGGTTCTCTCTGCTTTTTTTTCTTTTCAGATGACCAACACACAAATATTCCAAATTCAATTTCACACTGGATTCATAGCCCTGGGAACAACCACTCTCAAATTCACCAAGTGAGTGTCTGAAGCTGAACATTAATCAAACCTGATGCATAAAAGTCTGAGGAAGGCTGAGGGAGAACAGTCACAGATGAAATATGAAAAGCCTGAATATACTGAAAGCCTTTTTATAGCTTTCCAGAAATACTCTTCCCTTTTAAACTGGACTGAATTTAAACTCTTGTCCCCTTTAGGCCTGAGCTGGATGCCTGTGACTCCCCAGACAAATATCCTCAGCTCTTTCACGTGATACTGGACATAGAAATACAGTCTGCAGACAGACAAACTGAATTAACTCCCCCGTGGGAGAACTTCACGACAAAAGACATCAACCCCTCCATCCTCTTCTCCTCCCACCAGGAGCACCAGGACACTCTTGCTTTGGCAGGTAAGGGAGTTTGGATTTATTGCATGGATTTATTCCCTTTCCATGATTTCTTCATGCTGAGCTGGGTTTTGTTGAATCCCACCTCTCCACTGCTCTGTGCTGCAGGTAGAGGTGCCACGGATTCCCCCCCGGATAACATCAGGAACGTTGGGCAGAGCGCATTCTTCTCCTCTCTCAGCTGGCAAGGTAGGCAAGGCTTAGTTTTTAGAGTCAAATTGCCTCAAAGAACACAAAGAACTCCTGTTCCCCTGCCTGGAGCACGGAGTGAGGCTGAGGGATCCCACTGGGGCTTTGCTATCAGAGCACAGAGCTGCTGCTGGGCACACCCCGATATTGCATTGGGGTGGGGATTCCTGCCCTACAACATCCCCTTCAAACTGTGCTCTGTGGGGCCATGACTGACACAGTTCTAGGGTGAACCTTCACCCGAGGCCTCTTTCATGCTAAAACTTGAAATAAATAAGCCTTGATGAGAAAATTTAGGTTAATCTTGGCAAAGGAATCCTGGGATCATTTAGGCTGGGAAAGATCTTTAAGGTCATTGAGTCCAACCATTCACTGGCACTGCCAAGGCCACCATTGACCACAAGTGCCACATCCTCCATGGATGGGGACCCCAGCTGTGCCAGGGCTGCAAAACCCTTCTGGGGAAAGCAATTTGCCAGCTTTTATTTTAAAAAACAAAATTATTTTAGCCAAATGCTGCTGTGCTATTCTCAGCTTTCTGTTCTGCTTGCGAGCTGATATTTTTTTTTTACGGGACCTTTTTGTGATGACCAAACTAACAGCTGCCTAATTTTATTTTCAATCATCATTTAGATCAGAAATCTGACAAAAGTAGCTCTCACCCCACCTCAGAGGATCGAGCAGCGTTGGTGCATGAGGAAAGCGAACAGTCAGATGACGAACTCTTGTCCCTTTCCAGTCAGCACAGCAACGCCAGTGACAAGCCCCACGGGACCCCCAAACACAGCAAAAAGCAGCAAGAGCCCCCAGCAGCAGCAGCAGCAGCAGCAGCAGCACCTCCCCCTGAAGATGTGGACCTGCTGGGCCTGGATGGCAGCCCCATGAGCAAGAGCTTTCCCTCGCAGCCCAGCGCTGCCCCCTCCAACTCTGACCTGCTGAATGATTTGTTTGGGGTGGCAGGGCCCAGCTCCTCCCAGAGCCCCGCTGGAGCTGCTGCTGCCGAGGAGGTTTTCCACGTGGGGGCCCCCGGATCCGTGCAGTCCACCCCGCGGCGCTCGGCAGCCTCGGCGTCGCCGTCCCCGTCCCCGAGGGTAGGAGAAGGTAATGGTGGCTTGGCCCACAGGGGGGACTTGGGCGTGGAGGATTCCTTGTCCAGTTGGACATGAAATAAAGATGATTGACTCCAGAATAATTCTCAGAAGGCAAAGGATCAGAAGGCTTTGTTTATAATTGTTTGACTTTAGAATATTGACTCTAGAATATGATGATTTACTCTAGAACAATTCTCAGAAGGCAAAAAATCAGAAGAGGCTTTGTTTATTATTGACTCTAGAATATGATGATTGACTCGAGAATAATTCTCAGAAGGCAAAGAATCAGAAGGTTTTATTTATAATTGACTCTAGAATATTGACTCTAGAATATGATGATTGACTAGAATAATTCTCAGAAGGCAAAGATGATTGACTCTAGAATAATTCTCAGAAGGCAAAGAATCAGAAGGCTTTTTTTATAATTGATTGACTCTAGAATATTGACTCTAGAATATTATTGACTCTAGAATAATTCTCAGAAGGCAAAGAATCAGAAGGTTTTATTTATAATTGACTCTAGAACATTGACTCTAGAATATGATTGGCTAGAATAATTCTCAGAAGGCAAAGATGATTGACTCTAGAACATTTCTCAGAAGGCAAAGGATCATAAGGCTTTTTTTATAATTGATTGACTCTAGAATATTGACTCTAGAATATTATTGACTCTAGAATAATTCTCAGAAGGCAAAGAATCAGAAGGTTTTATTTATAATTGACTCTAGAATATTGACTCTAGAATATGATGACTGACTCTAGAATAATTCTCAGAAGGCAAAGATTGACTCTAGAATAATTCTCAGAAGGCAAAGAATCAGAAGGTTTTATTTACAATTGATTGACTCTAGAATATTGACTCTACAATATGTTTGACTCTAAAATAATCCTCAGAAGGCAAAGAATCAGAAGGCTTTGTTTATAATTGACTGACTCTAGAATATTGACTCTAGAATATGATGATTGACTCTAGATTAATTCTCAGAAGGCAAAGAATCAGAAGGCTTTGTTTATAATTCTTGGTCTTTTTTGAGGCCTTCCAACACAAAGGAACAGGATTGGGGCATAGGAAGGACAAATTCTTTCAAATTCTATTGGTTAAACTACAGAAATAGTAAGCACCAGCTGGGCAAGGTTGTTATGAGAAAAGGTAGTTATTTACACAAGGTTGTTTTGAGAAAAGAAACTGTTGAAAAGTTTCCCTTGGGAAAGAGCTGGCAATTGTTAGCAAGCTAAAAAATTCCCTCAGGCTCAGAAATATCAGGCCCACAATTCCTCTGGGGGATCTGCTCATGTGGGGGATCCCAAAATGTCAACCAGCTCCTCTACTCTAGGCTGGTGCATCCCCACCAAACCACTTTGGGGTTTGGAGGCTGCTCACACCAACAGCCACTGGAGAGCCTCAGTTTTGCTCTCATTTTGTGTCCAACAGTGCACAGGAGGAGATGATGAGTTTTAAAAACAATCCTCTGTGGGTTTGGGTAGACCTACAGCAGCGTGAATTGAATTTCTCTTTTAACTTAGGGGGTTCGGAGCTGTGAGAATGATCCTGGACTAGGAAATGGAGAATTTCTGTTTCTTCCAAGACCAGGCTGCAGGAGTGGTTGGATAGATATTAGGGAGAGGGAAATTTTGAAGGATAAAGCAGAGCAAATTCAAAGAGAGAGGAGAAGAATCCAAGTTTGAGTGGAAGAAATTGCTCACTTGTACATGGAGAAGGTTTCTCTTGCTGTGGCTGTTGTAGGCTCAGTCTGAGAGCTCTCACCCAGGGGAAATTTTGCAGACACATCACACAAGAGGTGCAGCAACAGATCAGGAAACATTTTAGGGATTTGTGAGCTCTGCAGAGTCAGAACCACATAACTCAATTGTCCCAGGCCAGGGAAACAAGGATAAGAGCTTGGGAAATGAGTGAAGAGTAGTGACTGAGTAACATAAGTAATGAGTAGCATCCTTAGCACAGTGCAGAGCTCCTAGGGATTGTACCTTTCAGGATGCTTTTAACCTTAAATTTGTTGACAAGAGTGACTTCACAGGAGTTTGTTTTGGTTGAGAGTGTTGGGGTTTTACATGAAAGAGAAAAGACTGAACAAATTGATCAAAAATGGAGTTGGAGAAGAACTGGATTTTTGTAACAAGTGATGTAGGAAGGAGATCCATTATTTTCTAAAGCTGTTTCTGAAAGTCCTTTTATCCCCAGCATGGAGAACCTTTGCCAGCCTGAAATCATCTTGAGAGGAAGCAGCAATGGCAGCAATTACACCAGGGCAGTAACTCCAAGCTCCAGACTGTCTTCCACTCTCTACTGGCAATTCAAGCTCCATCAGAAGTGCCTGAACACTTTAATTCTCACTTTGCCTGGCTCTAAATTCAGCCTCCCTTAGGAAAGAAGAGATGGGATCAGTTTGCTGCCATGACCAAGTTATGGGGCTCTTTAGGTGCTCAGAATTTGGGATATTGCTGCTCCCCCACAGTCTCAGGCTGTCTCCTATTTGCTACCTGCAGCTCTCAGATTTCCTCTCCCCACAGCATCCCCTTTACCCCGAGGCACATTCCTGGTGCAAGTTAATGATTTCTTTTTCTCAAACATGTTTTCACAGCCGCTGCCTTTGATCCATTTGGGAGTAGCCCCAAGCAAACTGGTCCAGACCTCCTGGGTTCCTTCCTTGGCTCATCAGCTGTCCCTGGGGATCCTTTCCTTCAAGCCACAAGGAGCCCTTCACCAACTGTGCACAGCGATCCCTTTCACATGGGTAGGGAAGGGGAGGCTCTTCCAGGCTGTTTAAATAAATGTAAAATGTTGCTTTGGAATAGAAATGGAACCATTAAGCACAAACTGATGCTTCCCACAAAATGACTCTAAACCACAGAAACCCCACGGAACAGGAAAGAGCTTTTTGTCTCTGGACTTAGAGTTTATTCAGCATGTGAAGTGTGGTGGGATGAGCTGAGTTTTGCTCAGGTCTTAGATTTAATTAATAGGCTATTTATATAAATAAAAAGAGAGGCCATGGGAATGTCTGCCCACATACTCCTGTGGTTATGAGGTCTCCTTTGAACCAAACTACCATTAATTGCACCCTAAACACGGCCATATTTAGGGAAAGCACACATCCTTTGGTGATTTTAGTTGCAGGCACCAACTTTTCTTTAGCTCCAGTACTAACCCTAACCAAATTCATAATTGAATTTGACAGAAGAGAAGGAATTTTCTTCTCTCTGTTTAAAATTTATCTCTGTTTAAAATTTATAATCTGTCCCTAATTTCGTCCTTCTCACCCCAAAATTTAATGTGTAAATTTTGTAAAAAAACCTGTCTGAAACACATTCTGTCGTGGATTTGTTGGTGCCTGATCATCTAACACATGTTCCGTGGGAGAATCTCCCTGGAAAGCTGGCAAGGATCTTTAAGATCACCCAGTTCCAGCCCCTGCCATGGGCAAGGCCACCTCCCATGTGAGGTTCTTGGCTTTGCAGAGTCCCAGTGGCTCCTGGTGGGCACTGGGCCGTGCTGGTTTTGCTGGACTCTCTGAGATACTGATATCCATCTTTCTCTTTAGCTTCGAGCACTCCAACGGTTTCCATCCAACCAGATGTTTCCAGTGGCTGGGACTGGCCCAATAAAGCAGGTATGTGTCATGAAATTCAGGGTGGGTAGCAAAACAAACCCCAAAAAACCAAACTTTTAAGGAGCTCTGAGAGGGGAGAGGCAGAGGGAAAATGCTGGCAGTGACTGCAAAGAACAGTTCCCTCTAAAGACTTCCATATTTAAAATAAAATCTGTGTTTGTTTCCTCCAGAGCAGCACAGGTGAGGTGAGAGTCCAGAGGTTGTTTCATTCCATGCAGAGCCATGGGAAAAACCTGGGAATTGCTGTGCATTCCCAGGATGCCACTAAAGGATTGCACGATTCTTTCTAATCTTGGGAGAGTGTGGATGGTCTCCCAAAGTTGCTTCCTGAAGGCTTCTAGTTCTTAAAATACACCCGTGTGTCACAATTCCTCTGGCAGTGCAGACAGACTGGGAACACTCCTGTGCTGCTGCTGCTAATTGGGAGTGGGAGTGCAACAAGTCTGAGGCTGCTGAGGAACCTGACAATGGTACACTCAATTTTAATAGCAGTCTTCTAATACGTGCCTGAGCACTGGGGAAGAGCTGCACTCACATCAAACAGAAGGAAAAATGTTATTTTTTCTTTTTTTTATATATATATATATAATTTTTTTTCTTCTTTTTAAGGTGGTCTAGGAATGGGAAGTAAATCTGCTGCCACCAGTCCTACAGGATCCCTCCACAGCACTCCCACTCATCAGGCTAAACCCCAAACACTGGATCCATTTGCTGATTTGGGAAGCCTTGGAGCGAGTTTAGCAGGTTTGCATCCCTTATTAAAAAAAGGAAGATAATAAATCATCAGCATTCTTTTATGGAAATAGGCTGAGCAGCCTGGTATGTGTGGGACCTCTCAGCCCACCTCCCTGCCAGTGCTGCTGCCAGGCTTTCCCCTCTGCCTGATTCCCTGTAAACTCTCACAAATCCGTGCTTTTCCTGATCCCAGTCAAAAAATGTGTTGGCAACATGCAGGGAGCTCAGCAGGATTGCAAAGCACAACCTCTGATAAGTCCAAACACGCTCTGGCTGAGGATGCTCTGTGCTCAAGTGCTGCCACAGGCCTGGGAGGAGAATTTGGCTCTGCAAAGCTGCTGGGGTTCTTGAGGAATTGCTTCTTCTACGCTTGACTCATTTTCCTGCTTTGTGAGAAAAGCTGGGGAATTGATCTGCCTCTAATTTGCAGTATTGTCTGAAGGTGGGGTATTTGCACCCAGCTGAAATGTTTGCTTAGAAAAGCCTTTTCCCCTTGTTTTACGTCATAAAACAGTCAGCAAACGCTCAATTCCACTGTTTAAAAGGCAGTTCTGAGAAATTATTGAAGCTTTCCTTAAAGCCCAGCACTGTCTGAGCGTGGTAAATAGATTTTTCTTGCCTTTGTTGCTGCCCTCAGCTCCTTGCGAGCCCTTGTGGTTTGGTGCGATGTTTGTTTTCCCCTTTGCGTCAGCCCCAGCATGGGTCTGGAATTCGGTTTCCCAGTTCCCTCTGCTGGATTTCAGGCCGCTCTGCAGGAGCAAAACAAAAAGGCTGCCAAGCCCCGTGTCAGAGGCACCGAGGTCCTCTAAAACACGCATTCCGTAGGAGAGTGGTGGGGTTTAAAAACAAACGGCTTGGATATTTAAGCACATTTTTGTTGGTCGTGACTAAATCAAAAGCACTTCATCCAGTTTCCATGACACATTTCTGAGCTGGGAGCTGTGTGTGGATGTCAGTGTGAAATAACAAAACATTGACACTGGGTACCTCCCACAAACACAGCCAGAGCCAGAGGAGCATCCCCTAAAGCAGTGAAGTGCTGGGACACATCTCTGGGGATGGTTTTAATCAGCACAGTGTGAGGAGACACGATTTCAACAACACCAGCTCGGTGTTGGCACTGGCACAGGCTGCCCAGGGAGCTTCCTCATCCCTGGAAATGCTCAAGGCCAGGCTGGACGGGGCTCTGAGCAACCTGGGCTAGTGGAAGTGAATGGAACAGGGTGAGCTCTGAGGTCCCTCCTGATTTTAACCATTCTGTCATTCTGTGTTGCCACCATCCACACAGAGCTGTGGCTCCTTGTTAGCTACATCCAGCTTTCCTTGTTTCCCTGAGCCACCTCCAATTCCTCAAATCACAGAATCACTGGGCTGGAAAGACCTCCAGGATCATCGAGTCCAACCCAGCCCTAACCTCAACTAAACCATGGCACCAGTGCCACATCCAGGCTTTTCTTAAACACATCCAGGGGTGGTGACTCCACCACCTCGCCAGGCAGACATTCCAATGCTTTATCACCCTCTCTGTAAAATCTTTTCCCAATATCCAGCCTACATTTCCCATGGCACAGCTTGAGGCTGTGTCTCTTGTTCTGTCAGTGCTGCCTGGAGAAAGAGCCCAAGCCCAGCTGAGCACAGGCACCTTTCAGGGAGCTGTGGAGAGTGATGAGGGCACCCCTGAGTCTCCTTTTCTCCAGGCTGAACAACCCCAGCTCCCTCAGCCGTTCCTCACAGGTTTGTGTTCCCAGCCCCCCACCAGCATTGCCCTCCCCTGGATGCACTCAAGCATCTCAACATCCTTCCTAAACTTCCTAAATCCTCAAACTCAGCTACATCCAGCTTTCCCTGTTTCCCCAAGCCACCTCCAACTCCTCAAACCCTCAAAGCCCTATAAACACCTTACAGAGCAACCTGGGGCCAAAAGCGCAAAAATTCAGAAAAAAACAGCAGCCAGAGGGGAGGTGGGGGGATTAATTCCCTTTTTCATTCCCGCGGTGAGTCCCTCCCGTTGCTCTCCGCAGGTGGCCCCTCGTTCGCCAGCAAGCCGACCACGCCGACGGGCATGGGCGGGGGGTTCCCGCCGTCCCCGCAGAAGCCGCCGCCGCAGCCCATGGGTGGCAGCGGGTGGCAGCAGGGCACGGGCTACGGCTGGCAGGGGGCACAGCCCAAAGCGCAGCCCAGCGTGCCCCACGCCTCCCCACAGAACAAGCCCAACTACAACGTGAGCTTCTCGGCCACCGGGGCGCAGGGCGAGCGGGGCAAAGGACCCGCTAATGTCGGTAAGAGTTTGGGATTCAGCCCCTTCCCACCTCGATATCCCTTTGGTTTGCGGGTTAGGGCTAAGCAAGGCAGGCACGTTGGTTGGTTGGTGCTTTGTGCTGTCCTAGATGCTAAATTGTGCTGTTTAGGGACTCCTGTATTTCAAATGAGCTTCCAAAATAATCCTGGAAGTGTCCAAGGCCAGGTTGGATGGGGATTGGAGCAACCTGGGATAGTGGAAGGTGTCCCTGCCCATGGCAGGGGGTTGGAACTGGATAAACTTTAAGGTTCCTTCCAACACAAACCATTCTGGGGTTCTATAATAATAATAACAACTTAAAAGTAACATTAAATAACATATTTCATAGAACCTGCACATTCACTAACACTGGGAGATTGTTAATGTGATTAACTAAGGGATGTATCTTACGTAGAAAGCCAATGTTAAATGATAATGCAATGATAATAATTTCAAATCTTCTCGGTTTTCAAGATTCCAAGCCAAAAGTGTCTGCAGATTTCGAAGATTTATTATCTGGTCAAGGGTTTAATGCTCACAAGGACAAGAAGGGCCCCAAAACAATAGCTGAGATGAGAAAAGAAGAAATGGCGAAGGAGATGGACCCTGAAAAACTAAAAGTAAGCAAAATTCTTGCTGATGTTCTGCCAGTCATTCAATGTCCTCAACAGATTAAAACTCCAAGGTTACATTTCAGTCCCCAGCCAGACCACATCAACAATGGCTTGCTCAGTGTCACTGTCTCTGCTGCTCTTCCCCAGCACTCCAGCCCTGATTAGCAGGCACAGCTAATTGAACTAATCCTCTGCCTCATTAATCCTGCCTGCTTTGGAATTCTCTCGTCTCTCCTCAATAAATTGCCAAACTGCAGATCTCTTATGAAAGGGAAGGGAATTCAGCCTGTCCTGCTCTGTATGTGAAATATGAGAACACAAACTGGAAGGGGAGAGAACTCTGAGGAAAAGCTGCAGCAAAAGCCAAGCAGAGTTCTAGAAAACAGAATGATCCTCTCAAAATTTCCTGGTTTTAGCCTTGTGGAAAGGCTTTAACCTTTGGGAAGTGACAGCAACCATGCTGAACACCACAACAGCTGGACAGAGGTCAGGCCATGGAGTGGGCAGGAGTTTTCCCAGCTCCCATTTTTATCCCCACAAAAGCTGTCGAGTCACTGAACCTCCCAGCTGATTGGCTTTTCCAATATAATTCTCTTTGCTCTGATGCATTTTTATTTCATTGAGACAGCTCAGCCTGGAACTGTAAAATCTATTTATGCTTTGGTTTTCACATTTACATTTTAGCTTAGCTGAGCTTGGTTCAGGTGTGCAGTTAACCATGCTAAAGAAGCAGACAATTGAACACTTAATTTGTCTTTTGACTATTCCATCAGCATTACTAAGTCAGTGTTTTTAGCAGGGATGTTGTTCAAAATCTGTCTTAACCTTCAAGCAATGATATAAAAATTACTGACAATCAGACAAAGGTTTTCTGAAGGTTTTCTAAAGCATGGAAAGGAATTTAAGACACTCCCCATGGTCACAGCTATTCAAATGAAGAAACTTTGAGGCATAAATAGAGACTCCCACTCCTTTCTGCAGGTGCTGGAGTGGATTGAAGGGAAGGAGAGGAACATCAGGGCGCTGCTGTCCACCATGCACACGGTGCTGTGGGCAGGGGAGACCAAGTGGAAGCCCGTGAGTATGGCAGACCTGGTGACTCCAGAGCAGGTGAAGAAGGTGTACAGGCGGGCTGTGCTCGTCGTTCACCCCGACAAGGTAAGGCTGGGCTGCCTCCACCTCGAGGGGAAACCCTCGATTAGAAAGTGGTGGATGGAATCGCTGGGTTTATTGCTGCAAACAGCTCTGTAGAAAGCGGGAGCTCAAGATTTTTGCTGGTTTCTGAAAGTTGTGAACTCTAAACTCACCCCTGGAAGTGTTCTAGGCCAGGTTGGGGCAACCTGGGATACTGGAAGGTGTCCCTGCTCATGGAACCATTTAATCTTTAAGGTTCTTCCCAACCCAATCCAGCCAGGGGTTTTGTGAAACCACTCCCAGCCCCAAGACTGTGCCTGGAACCTGCTGCTTCAAGCAGCAGAAATCCAGAGCTTTTGTCACCTTCACTTTGACCCTCAGCTGTTCAGCTGCTGGACAAGAGTTCCTGCTAAAGGAGATCCAAATCCAGCCCCTACAAAGGAACCATCAGTTGTTTGGTTGCCCAGCCTGTGGCTGGTGCTCTGGCTGCTGCCACTTGCTGACCAGGGAGCCACGGCTCCATCTGGGACACCCCATGGGAGGAGGAAGCTTCCACTTGGCAGGGAATGGAGACCCTGAGAGTTTCAAGGTTTAGGAGGATGTGAGCTGCTCGAGGTTTGCAGGAATTCTGATTTCATCCAGGAACTGCATCCAGTGGCAGCTCTTCCCCTGCCAGGCAGGTAAAACTCCTCTCCCAATGCCAAGGTTATATTTATTTTTTAGGTTACATTTATTATGCCCATGGGACAGTGCTTTATCCCACTCTGGGAGTTGTCAGCTCTGAGGAGCAGCAAAGCCAAGAAATTCTTAAGGACAGCAGCCCCCCAGAGCAGCTTATTTTTGTCAAGGAAAAAGTGAAAATTCATGGAACTGCTTGGGAATCTGCTCACGTGCCAACTGCTGTGGTTGGCTTTGGGAGCTCTGATATCCCTCTTTTCTCTCTGTTTTTATTCCAGGCTACTGGGCAGCCATATGAACAATATGCAAAGATGATATTTATGGAGCTAAACGATGCCTGGTCAGAATTTGAAAACCAAGGACAAAAACCCTTGTATTAGGTACTTTCTCAGCCTCCACTCCAGACCCGTGCTAGTGCTTATATAGTCTCTTGTCACAAATGTCACAGATCAACCAAACTCTGGCTGGAAATTCAGAAGTTTCAGAAAACAAAGAACCTAATACTTATCATGAAGAATGCAAGAAAGGTTTCCTAACATTTGTCTCCAGAATCCTGAGCTCAGAGGAACTCTGGCCACCTGGCTCGCCCTACCAGAGCCACAGGGTTGCAGTTTCTGGCAACTTTTCTATTTTATTTTGGATTCCAGTGGGACGAAAGAGAACACATACTGGGAAAAGGTGGAATTGGTCTGTCTCCAACAAAGTGTAGCTGGTGAATTTCCTATTGTTTTTTTTTTGTGAGGTGTGATATGGCTACACTTCAGTTGTGTTCAACAACTGCTGGTGAGGCCCAAAATTTGATGTACGTTTTTTTTTTTTCCTGGGTTTGGATGGAATTATCCAATTGAAGTGCTCAGCTGTGGTTTAGGCACACTCCTAACGTCACCATTTGCTGCTTAATTGCTCATCTAGTGTAGTCTGGCTGAATAGAGCCAAAGCTGAATCCTGGGCTGGGTCAGTGTGGCAGCTGCCCGCTGCTTTTTTTGCATTAATGCTGTGCTTCACCTCACAGCCCCGCAGTGAAATGTGCAGGGTGAATTCCTCAGCGAGTGCTTTGGGAAGCAAGCAACGAGTCCTTGATTCAACAGCCCCTTGTTGGTTTGTTAAGCAGCAGTTTTGGGGAGGAAGGGTGAATCCACCTTGTCCAAGTGAGGAATGAGCACGTGCTGCATTTCCCATGGTTCTCATCAGCAGCTTGAAACCATCCAAAAAATACCAACCACTTAAAATTCTGCTGGAAAGGTTCAGAAACTTCCCAGTTTCTGGGTAACACTTCCCCTCCTGAGGATTCAGAACTTTTTCCAGCCCACTTTTATCACCTTTATGCCTTGATCAGCTCCAGAGCACTTGGCCAAGGCTCTTGGCAGGCTGAAACCTGTTGCAACTTCATTTTTCAGATCATGGTGTACGAGCTGTCACACAGACATCCACAGACCAGGTCTGATTTCTGAGGTCACTCCAGTGCAAATTGATTATCTTAAAAGTTTATCTTGGACCAAAGCAATAACATCACAAGGAAATCTCTCTGTTGCTGAAGCTGAAGCAGCTTTCCTAGTTCAAAAGCAAGTAGAAATTCAAACTTCACCCCAAATTCTGGCGTTCTTTTGTAGAGTAACTAAAGCTAGCAGTTTATTTACCAACACCTATCTGTATTTGAGGGATACTCAGAAGGTGGGCAGGAATTCATCTGTATTTACTGCCTCAGGAACAGGTTGCCATCGGATGTGAGTCTTTAAGGCTGGTGGTTTTTCAAGACAATCCACTACTTGTTGCACTTACATTTTCAAGTGGCAAAGCTATTACTGCAAAGAAAGTGTGTCAAAGTACATGGCTTTCTGTATAAAACTCATCCTTTTGTTGTACTGGTCCATTATTTACTGCCATTAACTGAAAATGTGAAACCAACACATAGGTCTCCTTTTATATAAAAGACCTTAAGATAATAGTAACAAACTGGATGTTATTTATTAATGTTTTGATCCAGTATGTGCTCGTCTTATTTAAAGAGATAACTGGAATGTGAATCATGTTCCTGTGATTTGTTGGTTTATTGTTTCTCATTCACATTTGTAGATATTGTGACCTATGCCTATATAATAAAAAAAGGATCTCATTACTATAACGTACTTTTTTTAATGATGAAAACCTCATTAGCTTTGTACCGAGTTTGTCACAGCACATAACTCTGGATACTCATCCATTCACAAAATACAAATCCACCATTAAACTTTACCAAAAAAAACCCCTCCCAACCCTCTACCCCACTTAAGCTTTGATTACTTCCATCCCTAATGTTTTTATGGATGCATGAAAGTATTAGGATGTATGTATATCCAAATAGTTAACTAAAAATAAAACCAAACCCATTCTTGTCATATCTGGTAGTGACAGAGGTTATCAATGTTCAGGTTTACTGTTTGACTAAATTATTGTAATTTTTGTAAATACGGTATATACTTGATGAAATTGTGACTGGTCTAAAACATTTGTATATACATTAAAAAGCTCAAATTAACATATTCAGGTATCTTTTGTGCTTGTGACCACGAGGTTCAAATCACACTGAGCCCTGATGGGGTCAGTTTTGTCACTGTCATTATCCCAGGTTGGCATTCCAGGTGCTTTTCCCAAATTATTTGGAAACAACTAAGCTGTTCTTAGGCTACTGCCTTCAGAGACCTGCAGCCAAACAAGTCAGCAACCCCAATTTTTTCAAGTTTTTTTTAAGCATTTAGTGGATTAAGCCTGTTTTAATAAGCCTTCTGGGCTCAAAGTAATTTAAAATAATGAAAAATGGGGAAAAATATGGATCAGGGAACATATAAAGAGCTGAGGAGGGAGGTATCTGAAAAAAAAGCTCCCTGGGGAGGGTTAGTGAAAAAGTTGTGCAAAAACTCCCTCTAAAAGGCATTTCTTGGGACAGAAATGCTCTTATTGGGTCAAAAGGGTTGCTTTTTGGGTAAAAAAATGCAGTTCTTGGGGGAAAAAAGTTCTTTTTGAGACAAAAAGACCATTCTTGGGGCAAAAAGGCCATCGCTGAATTAATAAGGCTGTTCTTGGGTAGAAAGGCCATTGTTGGGTCAAAAAGGGGAGCTCCAAATTGTCATCTCAAAAACCCCAAAGCTTGAAAAACACGGCTTTAAAAAAAAGCTGTGCCTTTCTTAGTGTGGATCAGCAGAAGGGTGGATGATGCAGGCCCTGAGGTGGCCCTGTCTGAGGCAAACGAGGCTCTCTCTCCATTTTTTGGGGTGAAAACCGCGGTTTTCAGGAGTACCCACAAAACGGCAGCGCCTGAGGGGCGGGGGCTCTTTAAAGCGGTGTTCATGGATTCAAATCGCGGCTGCGCGCAAATACACGCTTCTTACGCACACATATGAATTTAATGCGCATGCATATACATTGATGACACTCCTACAGCGCTTATATATTAAACAAACCCGTTTATTTGAGAGGTTAATCGCGTTAATCCCCACCCCCGGCCCGTCCCCTCAGGACGCCCCGCCCCCTGTCGCGAGCGCGGGCGTGACGAGAAAATGAGCTCCGCCCACCGCCCCGCCCTTTTAAACCTCGGTCACGTGACGCGGGGAAAGGGGCGGGGCCGGAGGGCGGAAGTCGCGCGGTGCCAGCGGAGCCCGGACATGGCGGGCGTGAAAGGTACCGGGGGCTCCCCGTGAGGGAGCGCGCCCCGGGCAGCGCCTCAGCGCGGGGCGGGCGGCCGGGAATGGCGGGGAGGGATGCCCGGCACCGAGGGAGGTGGTACCAGCCCTCGCTGAGGGATGCCCGGCCCCGCGGTGAGGCGGTTGGCGGTGCCCCGGGAGGGATGCCCGGTGCTCGGTGTGGCGGCCCCGCCTCACCGGCCGCCCTGTGCCGTTGCAGCTCTCGTGGCCCTGTCCTTCAGCGGAGCCATCGGGCTGACCTTCCTCATGCTGGGCTGCGCCCTGGAGTACTACGGGTGAGCGGGCCGGCGCCCTTCCCAAAGTTTCTGCTGTTTAATTCCATTAATCACGGCGTTTCTCTCGTTTGATGGAGCTGTTCGGCTCCTCCTGCAGCCCCCTCACTTCCAGGCTCTTGGCACGTGGCACTGTTGTGATTAAACATCACTTCCTTAGGCGGTATTTGCATTTCCATTAAAATAAAAAGCCTGCAAGCGGCTCTGCGCTGCCTCAGGAGGAGCGGGCCACCTTGGTAAATTGTTTTTAATCCCACCCAAGCGTTTTCCTGAATTTCCTGTTGCTTTGAACAATCCTCCTCCCTCAAGTTTCCATTTGGGATGTCCCCTGGATGAGCTTTGGGTTCCCTCCCAGCCCAAACTGCTCTGTAATTCCGTGATTCTGTGGCTGTTTATAAACGCTTTAAAATCCCGAGGAGGCTGGTGAGGGCTCTGACACACAGATGAGACGCCAGGGTGTGCCTGCCTTATCCCTGGAATTTGGGAAAGCCGCTCCTCTCCTGCTCCAGTGCATTTCCTGCTCCCTCTGTGGTCAGAGTTGAATCAGCAAAATGGTTCAAAACTGAGTGCAAAAATAAAATAAATCAGCACTTGCTCCTGTGAGAGGGTGGATGCTGCTCTATCAGCACAGGGAAACGAGGTGGAATCTCTGATGAATCAAGCCAAAAAAAATTAGGATTAGGAGAATTGCACCAACTTTCTGACTGAAATATCTGTTTTAACTGACGTTGCATTTCTTTTTTCCCCCTGCCCAGTGTGTACTGGCCCCTGTTTGTGTTAATATTTTACTTCATCTGCCCCATTCCCCACTTCATTGCCAAGAGAGTGGGTGATGACAGTGATGCAGCCAGCAGTGCCTGCAGGGAGCTGGCCTATTTCTTCACCACAGGAATTGTTGTCTCTGCCTTTGGACTCCCCATCATCCTGGCACGGGTGGAAGCAGTAAGTCCTGCTGATTTTTTATTCTCAGACACCACTTACTGGATGTCATCCTCAATGCTGCTTTCATTCGTTGTTGTGCTGTCTCCAGGTGAAAATAATCCACTGAAATTTGCCTTTTTGAGCTGAAAAAAAAAAAAAGAACTCACATGACTGAAAAGTTTTTAGCTGGGTTTTTCCCCCTCCAGCCTTGTTTTGGTCCAACACAGATAATTAAATTAATCTTCTCCACCTCGTGCCTCTCTGTCTCATGACTCTTTGCATCACTTCTTGCTCCAGCTTCCTTATTTTCCTCTTGGAATATCTGCTTTCTCCATTTAGGATGCTGCAAACTTGGGGAATGTTAGGAGTTAAAATATAAAAGGCCAAACTTCCAGAGCTGCCCTTGTAGCTCTCAAAGCATTTCCCAAACTTTGGCCCTCAAGCCTGAGGAAATTCTGCTTAAATTCTTTCCTCTTTGCTTTTTGAACTTCTCTCTGTGTTGACATTTTGGTCACATTTGAAAGGCAAAAATTTCCCCCGTCCATGTCCCAACCACCCAGTGATGTTTGACTGAATCCTCTTGGTTTTCCCCTTCACTTTCAGTCCTTTAAGTTTTGTGTGAAATTTGCTCTGAATTTACTTGCAATGCCCAGTAATTCCCCTGATATTTTTATTTTGGACTTGTGGCCTGGCAGCAGCAGAACAACCACGAGAGGGAACTCTCAGTCATGTATTTAAGGAGTAAATGTTGCTTATTTAAATAAATTACTTGTGCACTCATTAAAAAAAACCCCTTTATTTTTAAATCCACGTTTTCCATACTTATTTAAAAGGAAATCTTTTGATTTTGTTGCCTGGCAATGAAAGGAGAGCACCAATTTCACCAGATTTCTCTCTGATTTAGGTGTGTTTAATGATTTGTAAGGCAAGTCATCATTTTCTTCTAAATCCTAGCAGTAGCTTGGCTGAAGTGTTTATTAGTGATACCAGTGGCTGCTAATTGAATAATTAGTCACACAAATTGAATTATTTATTGTTTGCTTTTCCTGCTTTTAGCGTCTTTCTGTAGTATTTGATTTTTTTATTTTTTAGTATTTTAGCTGATCTAATGCCTAGAATTAACTGCCCTGAGCATCTCTTCCAAGAACTGCTTTGACTGTTCCATTTCTTGCATTTCAGATCAAATGGGGAGCCTGTGGCCTGGTGCTGGCTGGCAATGCAGTCATTTTCCTTACTATTTTAGGCTTTTTCCTTGTGTTTGGCAGAGGAGATGACTTTAGCTGGGAGCAGTGGTAGGAGCTCGCTGTGGTGCTGGTAATTTGGAATATTTTACAGCTTTTTTTGTCCCCCTCCTCGTGTTCTGTGTGTATGTATAGATATTATAACGTGTGTGGTGTGTTATAAAATCCACATTATCTCACTTAATCATTTGCTTTTTTTAAATGCACTTCAGCCAAAGGGACCTTGCTGGCAGTTGGCTTGAAGTAGTCACTAAAATCTGGAATTATTGTGGATTTATCCTTGAAGAAGTTTACAAACCATGAGCAGTTTTCCCCATTTTTCATTATATTTGCATTAATTTTTGGTTTAATTGCGGTGTCATTGAGCCATTGGTCACTATTCCTGTTGGGTTTTTAACCATATAATCAAAGAATAATATAAAGATTATCCTAATTGGGGTTGTTCAACTTGATCAATCTTTCTGCTTTAATTAGGATGAGTATTTCATTTGCATCTCATTAATCATAATTGGGAGAAAAATTGTAAATTTTTAAATGATATAAAGCCAAATGTAAATGATGTCAACTCTTACTCCCTAATGAAAGCAAAAGAAAATAACCCTGGTTAAAAACCCTTCCACTTATGTTTGTTTAAAGATAATTTCTCCCCACAAAGGTATTTTCTGTCCCTATTCAGTTCAAAAATTGTGGCTATATTTGGGGGAATAATATATTTTAATGCATCTTAAAGCTGACATGACTTCTATGAAGGTTCACAAGGAGAAACTACCCTCAGGACACTTAAAAATCACAATTTATTGTTCAACTCTGTATTTTTATGGGTGTGAATTGCAAGAATGGAGTGTTCTGCTGGGTAGGATTTCTTATTTTCTCCTTGCTTTTAAAACACACTTCTTCAGCTCCTTTTTTTTTTTTTTTTGTCTGAAAAAAGATTACATTAAAACACTCTATTTTTAAATAGCATTATCCTAGTCAACATTTAAATAATTACACTTAGGCAAATATAATTTTATTACTTTAGTTTTGTAAGAAGAGAGGGAATGGTCAGTGATTAATTACATGAGCACTCTGAAATGGGGACAGAAATAATTTTGTGGTCCCCAGCCATGGGCTGTGGCTCAAGCAAGGAATGAAAAATGGAATTTCAGGAAGGTTAATTCCATATTTTCAATGGAAATTTCAGCTGTGTGAGAAGGAGAGTTGAGTAGCTGCATTTTATATTGAAGGGTTTCCAGGTTGTCTCCTGCTAAAAGAGGAATTAACATTAAAGGACTTTTTTTTCTGGATATTAATCCAAACGTAGCAGGATAAACTTATAAAAATCTCAGATTATCTGAGAGTGTTCTTCCTGCTTTTGAGGAAATCACTTGTTTTAATGATAAACCAAATTTTTCCAGATTAAACATCATTTCCATGTTTAAATCCTGCTTTGATTTAAAGAAGATGCCTTTTTTCTCTATACAGTGGCATTTTTCACTCAATAATGAAGTAAAACAGTGAAATAAAACCCAGTCAGTGCCTGATGATAAATTTTTAATACCATTACTAACAATTCCATTGAACTCCTCTTGGATTGGGGTTGGATCCTGGAATGCTTTAACTCCATTTATGCACCAAAGGCTGCAATAGAAATCTACAAAACTACTCAATTACTGGTGGAGTTTTGGGGAGGAAAACCAGCTGAGATGGAATTTTTCTTTAAAATAAATCACTCCTTGTGGGCTCTGCTGTGGTGTGTGACAGGAGCAGTGAACAAGGACAATCTGATGGGACCAGGAGGACCAGAAAATGCTGTTTTAAATTGCTTTTAACCAAATTTTGCTGTTGTACTGTATCCCCTTTGGGCTGTGGTTGGTGGGTACCTCATGGGTGTTGAGTGGAGAAGGTCAATGCTTTTTTATTATTATTTTTATTATTATTATTATTGTTTGGAAGTAGTTAAATGCACTAATCCCTACTGTGAATGTCATGCAGTTTTCACATGGACTTTACATTTAATGTTGCAAATTGTGTTGAAATCACGGAGATCTCCCTTAACCTCTGTAAAGCGAATTTAATTTGTTATCAAATGTGATAAAAAACAATATTTCAGTGGGGTTTTTTGTTCTCCAGAGCTTCATTGCCACTGAGCTCTGCTGGTCTGTACTGGGAATTCTGTCCCATCCCTGCAGTGGGATTTACTGTGTCTGGAATGGTTTTCCTGTGTGGAAGTGAATGTTGTGTATCCAAAGTGCCTTAACTTCCACACGAGGCTGATTTTTGTGATCACATGGTGAGATCAGTGCTCCAGAATCAGCTGCAAATCTGGGGCTGCATTTTCCAGAGTTTCCTTGTGGACTAATCCTGTTTCCTGTCCTTGGGAAATGCAGTTTGGACTTTTTGTAAACAGTTTTTATCTCCTGTGATTGCCATATCCTCGAGATCATGAAGTATTGAAACACGGACATTTAAATATAATCTACTTTTCTTTCCGAGTTGCCTACTAAAACTGACTTCTGGAATTGTCTAATAAACATATCTGATGCTTAAAAGATTTGTCTGTCTTAAATTTCAAGAGGTGACAGCAGACAGGTGTGAGAGGGAAGGTGAAACAAATCCAGTGCTGCATTCCTGATGCTGGAATGGACAATTCCAGGAGCCATGGAAGTGGAATTAATGTAAAATGTGGTGGAAAAATAAAGGATCATCACTTATGATGATGAAGTGGTGAATCTGGGAGGTTTTTAAAACCACTCCATAAAAAAAGATGGGATGTAAGGTGGTGCTTGAGCTTTTCCACATCCCTTTCTTCCAAGGAATCCGGAGTAAAATCTGTTCTCTGCCAGCAGGGCTGGGATGCAGAGGGCAGCAGAGCTCTCCTTCTCTTCCAGGTCACTTCTGCTAAGATGATGAAAATATTAAAATGGGGAATTCTGATCTCCCCAGAGCTTGGGAAAATGGAGTTATTGAATTCCCCACCATCAGGAGGAGTTTGTGGTGTCTGTTTGGAAAGGCTGGAGTTTTCTTTTTAGAGCAATACCTTGAGTACCAGGCTTTGGAGGTGAGTGTGGCTCAGAGCTGCTGGCTGTGCCTAGGAATGTTTGGGAATACTGCTCACCTTTGGCAGAGTCACTTCAGCCCCAGGCTTGGTCCTGAACTCCCCAGAGCTTGGGAGGATGGAGTTATTGAATATTTCTGAAATACCATGAGGAGTTTGTGGTGTCTGTTTGGAAAAGCTGGAGCTTTCTTTTCACAGCAGTGCCTCAAGTCCAAGGCTATGGAGAAGGTGAGTGTGGCTCAGAGCTGGCTGTGCACTGGGAATATTTGGGAATTTATTTGTTTGGCTGTGCTCTGCTCACCTTTGGCAGAGTTATTTCAGCCCCAGGCTTGGTCCTGAACTCCCTTTTTTAACCTGCTGCTGGTTTGGGGGTGGTGTCTGTGTGGGGTAACTTTGATTTCCTGTCCCTCCCACCCTTGTTAAGGTGTTTTTCTTTGGTTATTCCCTGTCACATCCACTGAGTTGGATTAAAAACCATTCTGGCCCTGGTTTTGTGGGTTCTTCAACCCTCTCAGAAGCTGGTAACCTTCCTGAGCAGTTGTTACAACCTTGGGTAACTTCCTAAAACCTTCAAACAGCCTTTTATCCCATAAAATGAGTGTAAGCTGGTTAACATTGGGGTGATACCCAAACAAAGTGTCCTGGTAAGACACTCCACCCAGAGAACCCAAAATTCACCCAAAAATCCACCCAGGGACCCCCAAATTTGCCCAAAATCCACTTAGGGACCCCAAAATTTGCCTAAAATCCACCCAGGGACCCCAAAACCCCCCTGTTTCAAACTGTGGTGTTAAACTGCAAGTGATGGAAAGCTCCAAACTGAGTTTTGTAACCCTGCTGTCAGTTCTGAGCACAGCAGGATTTTCAGATGCTGCACTGTTGACTCTGCAGGGATTGTTTCTCTATAAAGGATGGACAAACTCTCATTAAGCTGGGTGCTCATTAATGAACCATTGATTGGTTTAAGTGGCCCCTGCAAACCAGGACCAGTTCCTACTGCAGGGCTCACCAGGGAAAATCTGATAAAATGGGTAAGGAAGCACTGGCTGCTGAATTGGAATCACATTTTAAAGATCAGCTGGAGACATTTTTCTCCAAAGGCCTGTTGTGTATTCAGCTTGTTTTATTGGTTTGCTTTTGCTCTTTATTTGGAGGTTTGCTTCAGCTGTGTCTGGGTTCTATTAAAAATGGGTTGCAGGTGTTTATTCCCTATAATTGGTACTTTTTAAAAAATGGAATTATGACTTCTTATAGAACAGTTCTAGATTGTAACAAGTACTCTGGATATTCACAATTCTGGATATTCATATTTCTGGATATTCATAATTCTGGATATTAATTTTTGTCCTGCATTTTGAGGTTTGGTTCAGCTGTTTCTGGGTTCTATTAAAAATGGGTTACAGGTGTTTATTCCCCATGATTGGTACTTTTTAAAAAATAAAATTACAACTTCCTATAGAATAGTTCTAGATTGTACCAAATATTCTAGATATTAATATTTCTGGATATTCATATTTCTGGTTATTCATTTTTGCCTTTGAGGTTTGGTTCAGCTGTTTCTGGGTTATATTAAAAATGAGTTACAAGTGTTTATTCCCCATGACCAGGACTTATTTTTTTAATGGAATTATGACTTCTCATAGAACAGTTATAGATTGTAACAAATATTCTGGATATTCATATTTCTGGATATTCATTTTTGCCTTTGAGGTTTGGTTCAGCTGTTTCTGGATTATATTAAAAGTGGGTTGCAGGTGTTTATTCCCTATAATTGGTACTTTTAAAAAATGGAATTATGACTTCCTATAGAATAGTTCTAGATTGTAACAAATATTTTGGATATTCATATTTCTGGATATTCACATTTCTGGGTATTAATTTTTGTCCTGCATTTTGAGATTTGGTTCAGCTGTTTCTAGATTATATTAAAAATGGGTTACAGGTGTTTATTCCCCATAATTGGTACTTTTAAAAAAATGGAATTATGACTTCTTATAGAACAGTTCTAGATTGTACCAAATATTCTAGATATTCACATTTCTGGATATTCATTTTTGCCCTTTATTTTGAGGTTTGGTTCAGCTGTATCTGGGTTATATGAAAAGTGGGTTACAGGTGTTTATTCCCCATGATTGGTACTTTCTAAAATGGAATTATTACTTCCTATAGAACAGTTCTAGATTGTACCAAATATTCTGGATATTAATTTTTCAGGATATTCATTTTTGCCTTTATTTTGAGGTTTGGTTCATCTGTGTCTGGATTATATTAAAAGTGGGTTACAAGTGCTTGTTCCCCATGACCAGGACTTTTTTTTTTTTAATGGAATTATGACTTCTTATAGAATATAAGATAACAAATATTCTGGATATTCATTTTTCTCATGGCAAATGAATGTCTCATCCCTTTCCTGCCTGTGCAGAACTTGGAGTTCCCTCTGGCCACCTCGGAGGGAGACAACAGGGATTATTAAAACATCCCTCTTTTCCCTCAGAAAATTCATAGGGAAAATTCTCAGATTGTTTTCCAAGTGAGCCTCAACCCATGGCTCTCTTTAGTAGAAAGAAAGGAATAATTTAGAAGAGTAATTTAGATGTAATTTCTTTAGGAGAGTAATTTAGATGTAGTGAACATAACTGTGAAAAATGACACATAATAATGGTGATAAATGCACATAATGTAATAATAAATATGGATTATATGTGATAATAAGCCTTCCTTTTGCAGTTTTGCATTCAGGGAAGAATTCTGTGAAATGATTATAAGAGGAATTTCAAATCTGCCCAGGTGTTGGGATCTAACCCCAAATATTTTTTTAGCTCTTTGCCTGCCCACAGCCAAATTCTGGTGGGAATTCCCTGGTGGGAACTGCCTGTGTTCCATATTTTTAATTGTGTGTTTTCTTGGGGAGTGCTGGGAAAATGAATTGCTCACTGTTGTGGAGTTAAAAAAAACAAAGAAGAAATCACATTCGGGCTGGAATTTTGTGTTATTTGAATCCCTTAAAAGGAGAATAATGCTGAGGTATGGACAGCAGGGTTGGTGTCTCTGGTGGGTCCAAGGGATCATTTCAGGTTAGCAATATTTTGAATTTTGATCAATTTGAATTTTGATTTATCACTGCTTGGAGCTTCATTTTCCAATGCCCTGACTGTGCTGCCTTTATGTGAATAAATGGCAGATGCTGCTTGGGTGTTTTTGGTTTTTTTGAAGATTTGGGAACAAATCAAGGGTGTTTAAAGTGCCTTTGAGAGCAGGACTTGGAATACGAGGACTGAGGGTGACATTTGCATGTTTTGCTCACCCTCTGTTGGGACTCTTTGATCTGGGGCTGTGATTTTGCTGCTCTGGTATTTCCCAGTATAACAGGAGCTTTTGTTCCCAGTTTTCCATCTTTAAAGGGAAATTTAAAAAATAAAAAATCAACAACAACTCTTTGCAGCACCCAGAAACAAAAGCTGCCATAGTTGTCACTCTCTGGCTGCTGCTGAGATTCTCCCTTGGGGAATTGATGGGAATTTGGGATGGAGGAGGGATGAGGAAAGGCTGCTGCAGTTGGGTTGGTGACCCTTTAATGTGACTGGGATCATCCCTTGGCTGAGCATTGCTGGCTGTGCCTCACAGGGATGGGGTGTTGGATCCACAAATCCCTGCTTTAAACACAGGGAGGGGATTTACCAGCTGGTCCTTGTTCTAGGAACACTCTTTGGTTTATTTATCAGCAAATAAATAATTGCAGGGAGACATTCAGACGTTTTAAACAGCTCCAGGATGATAAAACCATTTCCCATATAAAAAATCCCAAAAGAAAACCCTGCTCTGTTTCATTTTAACAGATTAAGAAATGCAGAATATCTTACAGAAATTACAGAAAATTAGATTTTAAATTACAGAAATATATATTATAAATTACAGAATTAAATTTTATCTTTTAAATGGGATTATGCAAACTAATATAACTTAGCCAGTCCAAAGTATGCTGAGTTTTCTTCCCATTTAAAGATTGTATTCCTGACAAATATTTTGCTGCTTAATTAAAATCTACAGCAGAAAATAAATAAGTTTTCATGGATCTCTTAATAGCCAGCCAGTCATTAGAAACAATTTCCAAGTGCCCAGCCTTTGTCTGGGAGCCTCAGAGGTGAGGGATGTGGGAAGTTAATTAGGATTCACCAATATCCCCAATTAGGATTGGGATTATTCACTTCCCTTTGGACACCTGAAGATGCTCACAGGTATCTCAGTTTCTCTGCTCTTTTACAGGGTGGGTTTGTCATATCTGGAGGGTTTTTAAAGTCAGAACAATTCTTAAAAAACATAAACCCCTCATCAGTGTTAGTAATTTTTGAAAAGAAATGTGTTTGTTTTAATGTGTGATGTTTTGTTTTGTGGGGTATTTTTAAAATGTGGCCTTTGATTTGGTGTGAAAAATGGCCCAATTAACTTAATTTTAGTCTCATCTTGTTGCTTCTGACAAGTGATGGAAAGCACAGTGAGTGACAGCACTGCTCCCTTTTAGTGATGGGAATAATTAAAACAGAAATAAAGTCAATTTGAGGGGATCATATCCAAAACTTTTGAATTCTTTGCGGAATTTTAAATAAATCAAAGGGCAAAACCAATTTTCTGCCACTGCTTGTCTGACACTGAAGTGTTTTTATTGCCCACAACTCTGCAGTTTTGTGTGAGGTGCCCCGAGTTCCTGCAATAATTGTATTTTCTGCTCTGTAATGGGCAGCTAATGAGGTAAACTCATTTTGAGGGTCAGTCAACTCCTGATTTCCTGTAGCACTTTTAGTGATCTCATTAAATTAATAGTAGCCAATTTTTAAATGGCAGTAATAGGTCATTCCTTGGGGCTGTATTTTTATTTGGAGACTGAGTGTGGCAGCAGGATTTAGTCTGGTTTGCTCCCATTTAAACTTCAAAACTTCCCCCAAATGAAACCTTTTGAAATTAATGTTATTAATCAAGTTTAATAGTCAATTTTATCTCTTATTAACCCATGCACAAGGAAATTAGAGTGGTGATGTGGAGGGAAAGATGTTGAACTGGGATGATTCAGGGGTGCTCAGATATCCTGCAGCCAGATCCAGGATGGAATAACTCTGCATTAAATAAATAAATGTAATAAGTAAATGTGACCTTTCTGAAGGGAAAACGTGTCTGCATGGAATAATCCAATCAGCTTTGTGTTTGACAGCCTTTGAGAGGAGATTTTTTGCCACCAATTCCTCATCAATAGGGGAGAGTTTGGAGGTGAAGAGCGTCTCTAAAAATCCAAAAATGACATTTTAAAGCTGCAGGGCCTGGGATGTGAGCAGAGACTGGAGTGTGGTGTGTGTGTGAACGTTCTGCTCTGGCCTGGTGTGCTCTGAGCAGCTCTGGATGTGGAAGGGCTGGAATTCCTGCCTGATTTCCTTGGAATTCTGCTTTTTGGGGAGATTCTTGCTGAGTGTGGGAGAGCTGATCCCTGCCTGGCTCATTCCCACCTTCCCCAGCCCCAGCAGTGCCCTGACCTCTCCCTCTGCTGCAGGAGCAGCTGGCAAAGAAACATTCCGGGGTGGAATTCCTGGGGGAACATTCCCGGGTGGAATTCCTGGGGGAAAGGCACAGGCACACAGAGCAACCCTCTCCATGTGCCAGGTGCTCCCAGCCTGCTCCAGAGGCACCAAAAATTGGGAATGTCTGTCCCAGGCAGAGCTGCTCCCATTTTATTTTTCTGCAAAAAATTGGGAATGGTTGTCTCAGGCAGAGCTGCTCCCATTTTATTTTTCTGCTAAAAATTAGGAATGTCTGTCCCAAGCAGTGCTGCTCCCATTTTTCTTCCAAAAATTGGGAATGGCTGTCCCAGGCAGTGCTGCTCCCATTTTTCTGCTAAAAATTGGGAATGGCTGTCCCAGGCAGTGCTGCTCCCATTTTTCTTCCAAAAATTAGGAATGTCTGTCCCAGGCAGTGCTGCTCCCATTTTTCTGCTAAAATTGGGAATGGCTGTCCCAGGCAGTGCTGCTCCCATTTTTCTGCTAAAAATTAGGAATGTCTGTCCCAGGCAGTGCTGCTCCCATTTTTCTTCCAAAAATTAGGAATGTCTGTCCCAGGCAGTGCTGCTCCCATTTTTCTTCCAAAACTTAGGAATGGCTGTCCCAGGCAGTGCTGCTCCCATTTTTCTGCTAAAAATTGGGAATGTCTGTCCCAGGCAGTGCTGCTCCCAATTTTTTTCCAAAATCTGGGAATGGCTGTCCCAGGCAGTGCTGCTCCCATTTTTCTGCTAAAAATTGGGAATGTCTGTCCCAGGCAGTGCTGCTCCCATTTTTCTGCTAAAATTAGGAATGGCTGTCCCAGGCAGTGCTGCTCCCATTTTTCTTCCAAAAATTGGGAATGGCTGTCCCAGGCAGTGCTGCTCCCATTTTTCTTCCAAAAATTAGGAATGGCTGTCCCAGGCAGTGTTGCTCCCATTTTTCTGCTAAAATTTGGGAATGGCTGTCCCAGGCAGTGCTGCTCCCATTTTTCTGCTAAAATTGGGAATGTCTGTCCCAGGCAGTGCTGCTCCCATTTTTCTGCTAAAAATTGGGAATGTCTGTCCCAGGCAGTGCTGCTCCCATTTTTCTGCTAAAAATTGGGAATGGCTGTCCCAGGCAGTGCTGCTCCCATTTTTCTGCTAAAAATTGGGAATGTCTGTCCCAGGCAGTGCTGCTCCCATTTTTCTGCTAAAAATTGGGAATGGCTGTCCCAGGCAGTGCTGCTCCCATTTTTCTGCTAAAAATTGGGAATGGCTGTCCCAGGCAGTGCTGCTCCCATTTTTCTGCTAAAAATTGGGAATGTCTGTCCCAGGCAGTGCTGCTCCCATTTTTCTTCCAAAAATTAGGAATGGCTGTCCCAGGCAGTGCTGCTCCCATTTTTCTGCTAAAATCTGGGAATGGCTGTCCCAGGCAGTGCTGCTCCCATTTTTCTGCTAAAAATAAGGAATGGCTGTCCCAGGCAGTGCTGCTCCCATTTTTCTGCTAAAAATTGGGAATGTCTGTCCAGGCAGTGCTGCTCCATTTTTCTTCCAAAAATTAGGAATGGCTGTCCCAGGCAGTGCTGCTCCCATTTTTCTGCTAAAAATTGGGAATGGCTGTCCCAGGCAGTGCTGCTCCCATTTTTCTTCCAAAAATTGGGAATGGCTGTCCCAGGCAGTGCTGCTCCCAATTTTTTTCCAAAATCTGGGAATGTCTGTCCCAGGCAGTGCTGCTCCCATTTTTCTGCTAAAAATTGGGAATGGCTGTCCCAGGCAGTGCTGCTCCCATTTTTCTGCCCGATAAAGAGGGAACAACTTCAGAATCCAGCACCCAAGTGTTCCACCATCCCATAAATCTGAGGGCCCAGCATCCCTGCCAGTCCCTCAGAGATTTCACCCCTTTGTGGTGGGACTCTGTGTCCTTGACCCTTTTCCTGCTGTCAGAATTCCAGGACCATCCCTTCCCTCACACTTGCTCTGTGCCAGCACTATCTGGACACATCATTCCCACCCCAGAAGGATCCATCTGCTTCTTGTTCTTGCTTCTTCCCATATCTGCAATCCCTAGCCCAGTTTTTCCTGTTTTCCCACCACACACTCAATATCCCAATATTTTTTCCCCTCATGCAATTCCTTCTCACCTATTATTATCTAAAAAATAAGCAGAAAATCGACATCTCAGCAGATGGATCCAGCTATTCCACACTCCAACTAAACAGGGATGAAATGCTGCCAGATTTTGGATGCTGAACCCCAAATCTTCCAAGGATTTACCTCAAAATTAGTGCCCAAATTTGTGCTTAGTAGGAGCTAAAATCTGGACACTGCTCCAGCACTTCCCTTGATGTTTTGGTGAAATAATCTGATTTTTGAGAATAATGCAGCTGAAAAGAGCAATGAAAAATGTGTGAGGTTGTCTCTTATTTAGGAATGGGTTTTTTCCCCTTTTGGGATGAAAGATGTGTGAGGTTGTCTCTTATTTAGGAATGGGTTTTTTCCCCTTTTAGGATGAAAGATGTGTGAGGTTGTCTCTTACTTAGTTTGGGATGAAAGATGTGTGAGGTTGTCTCTTATTTAGGAATGTTTTTCTCCCTTTTGGGATCAAAGATGTGTGAGGTTGTTTCTTATTTAGGAATGGTTTTTTCTCTTTTGGGATGATAGAACAAGGTGGGGGAGGATCCTTGTACCAGTTGTCAAATTTCCCCTGCTCTACTGAAAAAATGGTGGCATTTTAAAAAAAAAACTTTAGGCCCCTTCCAACCTTTCCATGATTTTCATTTTTTGTGGGCATGAGTAGATGGGGTTTCTGTTTCATGTTGGATGAAACTCATCACTGAGATATAAACATTTAAGTAAAATCCTCTCTCCATAGCCAAAACCACAGAGCGGCCTCAATTTGGATTAAACCACCCATTTGATATTTTTTCTGAGTCTGAAAAACTATCACAAACTGAATTTTTGACAGATTTAGAAACACTTAAATTGATAAAAAGCCTAGAATTTTAATTATTTTTTTAATGAAGGCATTTATTTAAAATACCTTCTCATTTTCTGCAGCATTTCTGTCTCTGCCAGCTCTGAATTCCTGGCCTCTGTGTGAGATGCCACTTGAGAACCCAGATTGGTGCCAGCTTTGCTGAAGTGCTGCTGGAAATAGATTCTCACCACCACCACCCCCTGAGGGAAAAAGTCGTGGTGTTTACTTTCTGCTCCCTGAGTGTGTCATCCTGGCAGGGGTTGTGGGGATAACAGACCAAACAAGCTCTGGAATCTGAAGTAAATCCTGGTTTTTTCATGATTATGATATCAGCAGAGCTGGCTTTACATGGCCAGCAGTGTTTGGGTTGTTCCACAGTCCCATCCCTGCATGTTTGCACTAAAATCTGATTTTAAGTGATGCACATCAGGAAGAAAAATAGAAGGAAAATCAAGTGAAGCCATTGGAGAAGTGATGGCTCTAAGTTTCCTTCACTCTTCCTGTTATCCTCTTTATTTTCCAGCTGCTAATTCCTGCTAAGGACATGCACAACTAAAAAGTCTTTTTAGGGGAGCTGAGAACCCTGAATGCTTTCATTTCTTCATCCCAAGAGGAAATTTAAGCACATTTTGTTGTGTAAATATTCCAGTGCTGTTGAGTGAAAGCAGAGTTGGACCAGGAAAACCTCATGGAGGAGCAGAAAAGCGAAATTTGTCTAATTTGATGGAATTGTGGGGTCCTGGAGTGGTTTGGTTTGGAAAGGACCCTAAATCCCATCTCATTGCCATGGCAGGGACACCTCCACTATCCCAGATATCCAACCTGGCCTTGGACAATTCCAGGGATCCAGCATGGATTTCCCCACGCTGCAGTTCCCTTTTTATGCAATCCTTGTTCTCCCTGGCACCAGCAGTGCTGTTCCCACACACGGGGCTTAGTCACTGCAAAGCCAACCAGCTCAAACACATCCTCATTTCCAAGCTCAGAAGGAAAATACTGGGAAAAAAAGGAAATTATTTATTAGAAAACATGGTTTGCCATGTAAAATACTGTGAAGCACAAAGGTGAGCAGAGCAGATTGGTTCTGTGTACCTCAGAGGCAGCGTGAGCACCACCTCTGATGTAAATGTTACTATAGTAACAGTGGTTTTATTTAAAAGCCCATTAAATAGACATATCAAACACATCCAGCCTGTCAAAATGGAAGTTTAACTGCACAGCCTGCTGCTTCAAGGATCATTTTTTTTTTAATGCCAAACTTGTGTATTTTGCTGCAATTTCCCCCTTGGATGCACTCAGGATCCTCTTCTTGCCAAATGACACTGTGGCACTTGGGAAATAAGCTGCACTAATGGTGACAGCACTAATTATCTGGGACCTCTCGTGCTTTAAAAGGGATGGAAATTCCTTCTGGGGAATTTGCTGTAGACCATTCCCTGCTGTCTCCCTCAAAAGCTTATTCCTAACAGAGTTTAACTGTTAAACCCAAAGAATAAAAACTAAAATAAAGAAAAAATAGCTTAACTATTTTAAAAATAAAGAATATGACAGCACAAATTACCTGGGACTTCTTGTGCAGCCATGTGAAGGCTTTAAAAGGGGTGGAAGTTCCTTCTGGAGAATTTGCTGTAGATCTTTCCCTGCTGCCTCCCTCAAATGCTTATTCCTAACAGAGTTTAACTATTAAAAAAATAAAGAATAAAAAATAAAACAATGAATAAAAAAATAAAGAATTTAAAAATAGCTTAACTATTAAAAAAATAAAGAATATGACAGCACAAATTACCTGGGTCCTCTCGTGCAGCCATGTGAAGGCTTTAAAAGGGATGGAAATTCCTTCTGGGGAATTTGCTGTAGATCTTTCCCTGCTGCCTCCCTCAAAAGCTTATTCCTAGCAGAGTTTAACTATTAAAAAAATAAAGAATAAAAAATAAAACAATGAATAAAAAAATAAAGAATTTAAAAACAGCTTAACTATTAAAAAAATAAAGAATATGACAGCACAAATTACCTGGGACCTCTTGTGCAGCTGTGTGAAGGCTTTAAAAGGGATGGAAATTCCTTCTGGGGAATTTGCTGTAGATCTTTCCCTTCTCCCTTCCTCAAAAGTTTATTCCTAAGCAAGCTTAACTATTAAAAAATGAATAAAAAATAAAATAAAGAATAAAAAATAGCTTAACTATTAAAAAAAATGAAGAATATGACAGCACAAATTACCTGAGACCTCTTGTGCAGCCATGTGAAGGCTTTAAAAGGGATGGAAATTCCTTCTGGGGAATTTGCTGTAGATCTTTCCCTGCTGCCTCCCTCAAAAGCTTATTCCTAACAGAGTTTAACTATTAAAAAAATAAAGAATAAAAAATAAAACAATGAATAAAAAAATAAAGAATTTAAAAATAGCTTAACTATTTTAAAAATAAAGAATATGACAGCTGTAATTACCTGGGTCCTCTTGTGCAGCCGTGTGAAGGCTTTAAAAGGGATGGAAATTCCTTCTGGGGAATTTGCTGTAGATCTTTCCCTTCTCCCTTCCTCAAAAGTTTATTCCTAAGCAAGTTTAACTTAAAAAATGAATAAAAAATAAAATAAAGAATAAAAAATAGCTTAACTATTAAAAAAATAAAGAATATGACAGCAGTAATTACCTGGGTCCTCTCGTGCAGCCATGTGAAGGCTTTAAAAGGGGTGGAAATTCCTTCTGGAGAATTTGCTGTAGATCTTTCCCTGCTGCCTCCCTCAAAAGCTTATTCCTAACAGAGTTTAACTATTAAAAAACCCAAAGAATAAAAACTAAAATAAAGAAAAAATAGCTTAACTATTTAAAAAAATAAAGAATATGACAGCTGTAATTACCTGGGTCCTCTTGTGCAGCCGTGTGAAGGCTTTAAAAGGGGTGGAAATTCCTTCTGGGGAATTTGCTGTAGATCTTTCCCTTCTGCCTTCCTCAAAAGTTTATTCCTAAGCAAGCTTAACTATTAAAAAATGAATGAAAAATAAAATAAAGAATAAAAAATGGCTTAACTATTTAAAAAAATAAAGAATATGACAGCTGTAATTACCTGGGTCCTCTTGTGCAGCCGTGTGAAGGCTTTAAAAGGGATGGAAATTCCTTCTGGGGAATTTGCTGTAGATCTTTCCCTGCTGCCTCCCTCAAAAGCTTATTCCTAGCAGAGTTTAACTATTAAAAAAATAAAGAATTAAAAAAAATTAAAAATTAAGAATTAAAAAATAGCTTAACTATTAAAAAAATAAAGAGTATGTTATGAAAAATTATCTATTCATCTGGTCCAGCTGAACTTCCCTTAGGAAGCCAAGGGTGTTTGGTGCCATTTGGTTTTCCTCCCTTTTTTCCTTCTTCCCCCTCCATGAGCAGCTGCTGTGGCTCTGCCCCTCCTGGCCTGGGTCAGTTCTGCCTCTCAAACTGTGCTTTGATTATAAATTAATTACAGATTTGCAGAAATGAAGAGTCATATCTTATGAATATCCAGGAGTTTATGGTTTTTGTGCTCATATTTCTCATTTTGGAAACTTCCCTGTGCTTGCAGTGGTGTAAACTCCTGGTGTTCTTTGCCTAAAAGATGAAGAGTTTTGGACAAGGGGTGGAGGGACAGGAAAAGAGGGAATGAAAGAAAATAGATTTGGATTGGAGATTGTGAGGGAATTCCAGGCTGTGAGGGTGGGGAGGTCATGGAATAGAATTCCCAGGGAAGCTGTGGCTGCCCCTGGATCCCTGGAATTTTCCAGCCTGGGACAGTGGGAGGTGTCCCTGCCATGGCAGGGGTGGCTCTGGGTGAGATTTCAGATCCCTCCCAACCCAAACCCAGCCTGGCCTCTCTCCTTAGATAATCTATATGGATGGAAAAGCAGGCAGGAGATTATTGACTCAGGAAAGCTGAGCAGGGGATCAGGAGTTTTTATTTGTAAGAGATCAGGGAATTATGATGATCTGCCACACAGAGGCTTGGTGACTGTGTCCAGCATAATTGGTGGAAGGAATTGCTTTAATGTCACATTTTTAAAATAAATAAACCCTCAAGGCTGAAGTTTTGTTCTGTTGGAGAACAATTCTGTGTTTCTTGCTCACACTTGGATTCAAAACATGCACATAGGTCACTGAAATCTTCTCATGTGCTTTGCAAAACCACTCAGGGTATTTTTTTGTGTTTTGTTGTTTTTCAACATGAAACTCGTTGAAAGGCTTCTGGCCCCTTGTTATTTTTGTAATGCTTTGAGGGAGAAAATCTGAGGTGAAACGTGGAGGCTGAGAGAAAAAACCCAACATTTCCTTGTTTGTATTTATAATAAAAGCCTCTCCAAAAGTTGTTTTAATTCCACAAAAAGAGGAGGCTCTGAGCAGGGGCAATGCTGTGCTGAGGCTGGAAACATCCTGGATCCTGGATTTCCATATCCTAGTGAATAAAGCACAGAGAAACTGAAAATCCTGGAGTCAAAGTGGCACTGGCAAAATAGAAACTCTGTGAGGTGATTCAGATATGAAGAGAAACAACAGGACAGGGATGAAAATATTTCAGCAACAAGATGTCAATAAAGTAAAAGAATCCTAGAATTATTTAAGTTGGAAAAAACCTCTAAGGTCAGCGATCCTCACCTTGTCCTCAGCCCAGAGCTCTGAGTGGCACCTCCAGGAATTCCTTGAGATCTCCAGGGATGGGCACTCCAAATCTCCCAGGGTCTGACCATCCTTTCCATGAAAAAATTCCTGCTGATGTCCAACCTGAGCCTCCTGAATTGTCCTGTCCCCATTCCCTGACTCTCACCTGGTTCCCCAATCTTGGCAGGGATTTGTGGAGAGCCAGATCAACCTTAGGAGAACACCAGGAAAGCTGATCTATAAAGAAAGACAGAATAAACTGGAATTGAAGTTTACACAAAGGATGATCAGTATGAAACAACAACATAGCACACGTCAAAGAACTCTGAAAAGAGGAATTACCTGTCTTTTGTCTGCCTCAAGAGGATTAAGCTCAAGGAAGTTTTAGTTTAGGTATTATGGGAGGGGAAGAAAAGCCTTCAAAAATAAATAAATATGCACCAGTGGAGGCTTTGTAGGGGATTTTTTTTTTCCCTGGTTGGCTGAACAGCAGTGGCACATGGGAAAGTGAAAGAAAAGTCTGTCAAATGTTTGTCTCAAGATATTCTAAATAAAAAGGATTTTCTATTGGCAGCTTTTGACAGCTTTTGCTTATGCTGTGAAAGGCTGGGATGAAAGCGTCAATGGCTTCCTAACCTCAGACATGAGTTGTATTTAGTCAGATTTCCCAAACTGCCATATCAGAACCAGGAAATACTTTAAAAATAGAATTTGTCAATTATGAGAGGCTTATTTTAATAAGGAGCGAAATTGGCTGATGCTGCTTTGTGGAAATGGATTGTGAATTACAGAAAGTCAATAAATAAATTAAAGCAAGTCACTGGGTTTGCTCATGGGAAAAGTGTTTACACCACCCAAAAGATAGTTCCAGTCTGGTTACTTGGGAAGAGCCTGCAACAGAAAAAACAAAAATATTTGTCTTCATACTCTGAAGCAGAGATAGTGGGTTTACATTTCTTTTAAAATAATATTGCTGAAAAGAAAAACCATTGTATAAAACCTCAGTTGGGCCTGGCTGGGACTTTCCAGTCTCTGATTCACTGGTTCTAAAGTTCTGCTGCCTTTTACAAAAGGATGAGCACAAGCAAAATTAAAAGTCCATCTTTCCCAGCAGGGCTCAGTCCTTGCTTGAAATTCCTTGAAATAATTTTTGGGTGTTGTTTTTTTAATTGCAAGTTCCTGTTAAATTCGTGGTATTGCTTTAGATCTGTCAACTCCTCAAACGCTGAAGCACAGAAGGGTCAAAAATATGATTTAGTCTATTACTTGTGGAGTAAAAGATAATTTCTATCAACTACTCTTACATTAAGAGCCAGCAGATAATGGATACGTGCATTAAAGCACAACCAGGTCTTGAGATACTTGAATTAATTAACATCATTAAGAGGCGCCTGGCCAGGTTGGATGAGCCTTGGACAAGCTGGTCTAGTGGAAAGTGGTGAGGGTAGAACGAGATGGGCTTCAGCTCTTCCAAGGTTCTCCCTCCTGCTGTGTCTGTGGGAATTTTAGTTTTGTACTCCCTTGTTATCCTTCCTGCTCCAGGTCAACATAGATGTTTTTGTGCCAAAGGGGAGATTCTGATCGAACGTGGGGAGCAGATCCCAAATTCCCCCGGCTGTCCCCTCCTGGCAGGGAGTTGTGCAGAGCCACAAGGGCCCCCCTGAGCCTCCTTTGCTCCAGGCTGAGCCCCTTCCCAGCTCCCTCAGGGATTCTCCAGCCCCTTCCCAGCTCCCTCAGGGATTCTCCAGCCCCTTCCCAGCTCCCTCAGGGATTCTCCAGCCCCTTGCCCAGCTCCCTCAGGAATTCTCCAGCCCCTTCCCAGCTCCCTCAGGAATTCTCCAGCCCCTTCCCAGCTCCCTCAGGGATTCTCCAGCCCCTTCCCAGCTCCCTCAGGGATTCTCCAGCCCCTTCCCAGCTCCCTCAGGAATTCTCCAGCCCCTTCCCAGCTCCCTCAGGAATTCTCCAGCCCCTTTCCAGCTCCCTCAGGAATTCTCCAGCCCCTTCCCAGCTCCCTCAGGGATTCTCCAGCCCCTTCCCAGCTCCCTCAGGGATTCTCCAGCCCCTTCCCAGCTCCCTCAGCCTCTCTTGGGGCTCCAGACCCTTCCCAGCTCCTTTCCCGCTATCCTGTCTGAGGGTCCCGGTGTTTGAAACTTTCCCCAGCTCCTTTCCCGCTATCCCGTGTGGGGGTCCCGGTGTTTCAAACCCTTCCCGGCTCCTTCCCCACTATCCAGTGTGGGGGTCCCGGTGTCTCAAACCCTTCCCCAGCTCCTTTCCCGCTATCTCGTGTGAGGGTCCCGGTGTTTCAAACCCTTCCCCAGCTCCTTTCCCGCTATCTCGTGTGAGGGTCCCGGTGTTTCAAACCCTTCCCCAGCTCCTTCCCCGCTATCCCGTGTGAGGGTCCCGATATTTCAAACCCTTCCCCAGCTCCTTTCCCGCTATCCCGTCTGAGGGGCCGGGGCGGGCGGGGCGCTGGGCCGGGGCGGGGCGGCGGAAGGGTCGGGGCTGAGGGGAACCGGGGGAAGCTGAGGGAAACCGGGGGAAGCTGAGGGAAACCGGGCTGGGGACGGAGGGATCGGGACTGAAGGGAGCCGGGGGAGGCTGAGGGGAGCCGGGCTGAGGGGTCGGAGCTGAGGGAAGCCGGGCTGAGGGAAGCGCCCTTCAAAGCAACACCGTGTCAGCGTCGCTTCAGCCGCCAGTCGGAACCCCGAGAGCAAGGAGAAGGAGGTTGGTGAATTTACTTTCTATCCCCTTTTTTATCAGCGTTTTCCCCCCTCTAATTTCCTGAACCATGCCCCTGAACACAGCCTGCAGCCGGTTCCGCACCCCGCTCGCAGACCCAGGAGGTTTCAGGGTTCCCCAATCAGCTTTTCCCTCCTTATATTCCCCGAGATTCAGTGTCAGCAGCAAAAGAAAAATAAATCTCGGTGAATGTGGGCTGTGAGTCCCCAATGCTGCGGGAACTGTGATAGAAGAGAACTTCGGAAAGTTACTGAGTGGTACAGCATGTATAAATGGAATTTATAATGAACACGCAGAGAGCCCTTAACTTCCAAGTGTGCCTATAACATAGATGAAACCTTTAAGTGCCAAAGGATCCCAGGAGCTCTGCACGTAAGGAAGGACAGATCCACAGCACGAATGAGGATGTTTTCACTACAAACAAGAGAAATTCCACCATCTGGAGAAAGTTCTTTGAAGAGTTCGGGACATTTTGCTGTCGAGTCTTGGGGGAGAGGCTCCACCAGCAGGTTTAGGGTTGGATTTGTTGCTGTGCTTCTGCCCAGCTTGGGTTGCCTTTATTAAAACTTTAATATTAGCAAAATTATTCCATGTGGAACATACCCATTTCTATTTTGTGTGTGCCACTTACTCAGAACTCTTTATTGAGGATGAGTTTTAGTATACTCAGTGGCAAATGAATTCCACTCTCAGACCAACAGGACTGGAAAGCCCTTAAAGAACAGGTCAGAAGATGCTGTGTATAGACATTATTACTAAAATATTTTTATGCTTTCTAGAAATTTTTAATATTTAAAATAGCAGTAGTACAGTGCTTGCAAAACTCAGGGATGGTTTATTTGGTTTTCCATGCCCAGAGCAGGTGTTTGTGGGTCCTGCTCATTTCAGGTTGTGCTGAACCTGTTTCCCATGCTGATAAACCAGGGAATTCTATGATTTTTCATCTGTCCTGTAAATAAAAATGATCTTATTTCATTGCTCTCCTACTTGCCTGTCATATCTGTTGTGTTTTGGTTTTAATCCCAGCTCTTGCTGAGCTGTTCTGTGATTCTGTGGTTGATGTGGAGAGGAATAGTAGTTACATAAGAAATTAGAAAATTTCTTGTACACAGCAGCAGCAAGTCAATGATTCAAGAATAATTTAAGATAAATTTGTTCAAAATGACCCCAATTCCTTCTTTTTGTATAGACACTTCCCCAGCCACAAATAAACCAATTTGTGTTAATTTATTCTTTCCAGGACAACATTTGCAAGTTTTAATAATTCTCTTCATTTAACTTCCTGTTCCTTGTAAATATTCCTGTAAAACTTGTATTATTTCTTACAAGGGAATAAGGAATTGCTCTACTTGGCCATTTTTATGTCAGAAACCCAAAATTATTAAGGTTGGAAAAGCCCTCCAAGGCCATAAATTCCAGCCTTGTCCCCAGCCCAGAGCTCTGAGTGCCACCTCCAGGAGTTCCTGGGACACCTCCAGGAATGGGGACTCCAAAAACCTTCCTGGGCAGCTTCTTCCAATCCTGACCAGCCTTTCCAGGGAGAAATTCTCCCTTAATTTTTTTCACTTCCATCAGGAAATTAAAATAAAATTTTTAATCAAAATTTTGAAATGAAAAATATTTTAATTTTTTAATTTCAAAAACTTTTTATTAAAAATAAAAATTTGATTTACTGAAAATTCAATTTAATAAAAATTTAATTTAATAAAATTTTTATTAAAACAAAAATTAAATTAATTTAATAAAAATTAAATTATTATTTTTTATTTAAAATAAAACCCCTTTATCTTCACTAAACTACATATAAATTATAATTTTCCTTCCCTATGTGGTCCTGTGGTTGTTTTCTTCTCAGTGTAAATGGGTATTTCATGGGGGCAACTCTAACACCCAGGATCTCTGGATAACTTTATAAATTTTGGAAATGGATGTCCCATTTTCTTGGAAGAGATCTCTGCCAGTTTCCTGCTGGGAAGTGGTTGAAGGATGGACAGAGAATTTTTGTTTCACCTGTAAAAGAGGAACATGAGCTGTTTCTCATTAAACCATTTAATAGTGTGGATAATGTACATTTTTGTCAAATAAACTCTTTTAAAAGGTACATTTTACTACTGAAATCAGGGAAAATGTAACTAATTTCAATTATTTGGAAATAATTCCTGCCTGTATCTTTGTGAAATGACCTGATAGCTCCAGAATTCCTCTGGCCCTCAAATGGAAAAGGAGCAGGTAAGGTGGGCACCTACCAGCTGTGCTGAGAGCCAAATTATCACCTGAAATGGGCTGGGAAAATCCGAGATTTCCTCTTAAACTGCTGAAAATGGAGCTGAAGAAGCACCCAGTGGATGTGGAGAGAAGTGGCTGGAATTGGCTGATCCTGCAGAGCTCAGAGCTGCAGAAATGCAGCCCCAGCTGCACCGGTGGCACAGCAGGCAGGGACAGCTGTGGGAATGGTGGCTTCCCTGGGCTGCTGCTTCAGGTGGATGTGGGATAAATAAATAAATGGATTTTCCAGCCCCAAACTGCAGGGCCAGGCCATTACATAACCTTGGCAGTGCCTCTGCTGGCTCCGGGGATGTTCTCAAGGAAAATGTCCTCAGAAATATTTCAGGAATGGAACCCTTTGGAGGGATTCCCTGACTCGAATTTCTCGCCCTGGCATTTGCTGCCTGACTCGAGCTGTGGGTTTTACTCAGCACTCTGTTCTTGACTACTACAGCAGCCAAACTCTCCTCTGTGGAGCTTTAAGTATAAAAATATATTTAGATTTTAGCAGAATTTATGTAACTGTTGGATGAAAATAAAAAAGAACAGAGTATCTGAAATGAAAGAATAAAAAATGTTGCTGTGAAGTTTAGTGAAGTCTTCACTGCTGACATGGGTATGCTGCACCTGGAAAATTCTGATTTTTTTTTCTCCCTTTCTGGCCTGTTCTTCCTTTCCTGGTGTAGAGAGCAGTGTCTGTCCCCATCCCAGAGTGTTGGAATGAGATGATTTTTAAGTTCCTTTCCAACCATTCTGGTTTTCCATGATTCTGCCTACAAAGGAGTGAGCATCAAATGAACTGAAATACACCAAAATAAAATAACAGACTGATAATTATAAACCCTCCATTAATTTTCTGAGTGTTTTTCAGGTCAGCTCTACAAAACAAGATGTGTTGGCAAATCATCCCAGTCGTGTTTGTGCTGATGGGTAAGTCACTAAAAAAATATCCCAAAAAACACTTTGGGTTTTTCAGATCAGGAAAAATCAGTAAAAAATATATGTGTTGAGTCAGGACACATCCAAATAAATGCCCTGATGAGATAAAAATTTGTGAGGAGTTTGTTTGGTTGCCCTAAAGTGCAAGGAAAAACCCTCTGCTCCTGGAGGATGCTGCATTCCTGCTCCCATGGGCACAGGGCTGCCAAAGGGTGCTCAGCTCACTGCAAATGCTGCATTAATAAACTGGGAAATGCCTCTGACAATATTGGCATCTGCTCTGCAAGGACAGCTGGTATTTGCCTTTCTTTTTTATTTTTTTTTTCATTAAAATAAGGACTGTTTAAAGGGTTTTGATGATGGTGCTTAGGGAGAAAGCAAACCCTGTAACCCAGTGGAGTTATTGTGAAAGTTTGTGCCATCTTTACAAAATATGAATCAAAAAGATGAATAAATCGTTAGATTTAGGTACCTTTTATATACATAAACCCCTTTTTATCTTGCTCTTTATGTACTTTTATCCACTCAGTACCAAATATTGCATTGTTGGAATTCTTTTAAGAATCTTTGGTTGATCTGAACACATTGAGTAGCTTGAATTGAAAACCTGGGTGTTCCAGGGAGGTTTCCTGGGATTCCAGAGCAGTTTGATGTCCCTGTTCACCCAGCCATGCTGCTGCTCTGGGGACAGAGCTGCAGGTCAGGCCCTCCTCTGGGTCATTTTAAGTTCATTTTTCATTTCTGAAGAAAGGGGCTGAGCACATTTTTGACTTTTTAAGTCTGAATTAATCCCTTGAGATGATCTGTGATACACAAGGGGGAATCTCTTAGAAAAGGAGGTGAGCTGGGGACAGTGCTGGTTCTCTGCCCTGCTCTGTGTCACTTTTTTGTCACTTTTTAAATCATGGATTATGGCCTGAGAGTTTGTTTGCTCCACTCCTCCTGCTGGAGGCCTAATGAAGCTCTGATTTACAGAGGCACAACCTCTGCTCGGTGGGAAAGGAGGGAAGAGCAGAACCCTGCAGGGCTCTGGCACCACAAAATCCACGTGGAGAGAAAGCAAAGCCCTCTGCAGAACAACACTCTGCATCTTCTGCTTTTAACAGCTTTTTCTAGAGCTCTCATCTCATATTTTGGTATTATTTAACTCACTCTCTGTGCTAGACAATTCTGAATTTCTATTAATCAAACAGCACCAGAGATATCCTGGCATTTCTTATTTTGGCTGTTGCAAGGCATGGAGCATCAATTAATTTCTATTTAATGACCTGCTTAAAATGTCTGCCCTTCCTGAGCAAAATGTGAAGGGCACCAATGCCCTGTGCCTTGCTGCAAGCAGAGCTTTAATCTTTAAATTCACAGAGTTTTACAAGAAGTTGTTCCCTGCTCATCCTTCTCTAAACCATTGTGAACACAATTTGAGCTATGACATCAACAAATGTGCTCAGAGGGGTTTTATTTTAAATCTGATGGGAAAAAAAAAAGACATTTTCCTGCCTCTCACTTCCCAGAGAATGCCCTGGGGTTGTGCAGTGGCACCCACAGCAATATTGTCCTTTTTTATTTAAGAGTTACACTGGGACTGTGTTTTATATTTACAACAGGATTATATTTTTATTGAAATGGAGCTGTTTTAAAAGAGCTGGAGGGGATCTGTTCCAGCACTGCACAGGAAGATGAGACTCATACCCAGTTTAGGATTCACTGAATTTTTGGTTCATAAAATCCAATTTATCCCAAAGAGATGCTGCACCTACAACCTTGGCCTTGACTTTTTTCAGGAGATTGAGAAAACAAAAGTTCAGGTGCAATGAGGTTGGGGTAAAAGGCTGTGACACCATTCAGAGAGGATGTTTTTAGTAATTTTGTCTTTACCTAGAGGGGATCTTTTAATTCATTTTGTGTTTACCTCAGGGAACAACCCCTGGAAACAACCTGATTTTTACCTAATGAATGCATTTCTGTATCACACCAATTTTAATTGTTTAAAAAGATGAACTTTTCCTTTTATTTCCCATCCTTTTCCATTTATATTTGCAGATTTCCTTCAGATGGCAGCTGCCCATTGCATGGTCCATCCAGTTCCTCCCAGGAATTTCACACTGCCCTGTGTGCTGCTGAACGAGACCTTTTTGAGCCCTTTTTCATCTGGGAGCTGGTCTGGAATGAGGAGAGAACTTGGAGCACCCAAAATCAAACCTTTAATGAACGAAGAAAATTTTCTGTGCTGCCTCTGGAGTGCCAGCAACATTGATTGTTCTTTGTACAGAGCAAGCATGCAGGCAAGGAAGTTTATTCCTTCAGAAATAAATCTCTCTGCTCCTCAGCAAATAGGTGGGTTTAGCACTCAAGGGCACAAGGAGTGAATTCTTCTGAAAATATTTAGGGTTTTTTTGTTGTTTGGGAGGAGAGGGGTGGGTTGGATTAATGAGGATTCACTTTTATCCTGGGCAGGTAACACAGTGTGGTAAAATCCTTTCTCAGTGTGGTAAAATCCTTCCTCAGGGTGGTAAAATCCTTTCTCAGTGTGGTAAAATCCTTCCTCAGGGTGGTAAAATCCTTTATCAGTGTGGTAAAATCCTTCCTCAGTGTGGTAAAATCCTTCCTCAGGGTGGTAAAATCCTTCCTCAGTGTGGTAAAATCCTTTCTCAGGGTGGTAAAATCCTTTCTCAATGTGGTAAAATCCTTCCTAAGTGTGGCAAAATCCTTTCTCAATGTGGCAAAATCCTTCCTCAGGGTGGTAAAATCCTTTCTCAGTGTGGTAAAATCCTTCCTCAGTGTGGTAAAATCCTTTCTCAATGTGGCAAAATCCTTCCTCAGGGTGGCAGAATTCTTCCTTAGTGTGGCAAAATCCTTCTTCAAGGTGGCAAAATCCTTTCTCAGTTTGGCAAAATCCTTCTTCAATGTGGTAAAATCTTTTCTCAAGGTGGCAAGATCCTTCCTTAGAGAGGCAAAATTCTTTCTCAGTGTGGCAAAGTCCTTTCACAATGTGGCAAAATCCTTTCACAATGTGACAAAATCCTTCTTCAATGTGGTAAAATCCTTCCTCAGTGTGGCAAAATCCTTTCACAATGTGACAAAATCCTTCTTCAATGTGGTAAAATCCTTCCTCCTTGTGGCAAAATCCTTCCTCAGAATGTGGTGGAAGATGGAGGAATTGCACAGCCCAGTTTCAAAAGGGAAAGAAAGGTTGACTGCCTTTCCAGGGGAATTGTGAATAAAATATGGAGCACTGCACAAGAGGACATAAACCCAGATCTTCAAAGGGGTTTAGACACTGTGAGGAATATTTTAAATATTTTTGGTGGATGTGGGCTTTAAACTCCATCAGCAGGCAGGGGAGATGGAGAGCACATGGCATCATTTCCACATGAACTATGAGGCTTTAAATAATAAATGTGCAGCAAATATCAGTACATGGATTAGGATTTTTTGTTTCCCAAGGTTTTTTCCCTCCTCCTGTCTCTGAGGAACACGGAACTGGCATCCTGCTGCCAGGAATCTCATTGACCTCTCATTGACACAGCAACCACCATCAGCTCCATTTTCCTTCACCCTTCAGCCTTGTCCCTAAATCCAGGTGAAAAATATTCCTTCTTTAATCATGACAGAGCAGAAGCACACAGATTATGAGCCTTGGAAACATTTAAGGTGCCCAACTCAGAATATTCATAAATATTTTCCCATTTGTGGTGCAGCCTCACTTTCAGGAATATCTGTCCTTGTCCTCTCTTTGTCAGTGAGTTCTATCCAGGTATTTTGGTTTGTTTTGATGCAGTTCAGGAATGTGTGATCTCTTTCTTTTGTCCAGATTGGAGCTGGAACATGGAATGTTGGATTAGAGGCAAGCTGGACCTGTTGGTTTGTAACCTGCAGCTTTTGAAGCTGGACCTGGGAGCTGACCTGAAGGTGAACCTTTTATACTCTGGGTAAGTACAGGCCCTGTTAAATTTGTCTGGAAAATTGACAGCATTTCCCAAAACATCAACATTCCACCTTCCAGCATGGAGGGAGCTTTAGCTTTGTAGATTTTACTTTGTCCTGTCTAAAAGTAATCCTGGATAATATGGAAAGTTTGTGGGGTTTTGAATGCAAAATGGTTGGAATGGAGAGTTCCCCCTTCTGTGTCCTTCCCATGTTTCTTCAAATATTTTCATGAAATCAGCATTGACTTCTTAGAATATCTTTGTTGTTAGAATTTCTGAATTTTAAAGTCTTGGTTCTGCTTTTTATTTCTTTTTGACCATAATATTGTCTCTCCTGAAGTAACTGTGGTACTTAACAAGTGACACAATGGCAAATGCTGCTCTCATCTCATTGTCACTGTGGTGAATATTCCCAGGAATGTTGAGAGATGGAATCATCCTGGCTGTGCCATGGGCAGGCCTTGTACAGAGTGGTTACAAAAATATCTGTTTTTTTCTGGATTATTGATAGGTTTGAAGGATTGGTATAAACACCCAGACTTCCTTTCCTTATGAAACAAACTGAAATATTTGAATGGGCTGAATTTATAGGGGAGGACTTCCTGAACAGCCAGAGATCATTTGGCACAAACCATCCCTGCAGTCAGATATTTATTATTTAGGAATAAATATGGTTGTTTAGCTGACACAATATTTTAATCCCATTTCGGTGGGGTGGGTTCCCATTTCCAGTGCTCCTCATGACTCTGATTCCTGAAATACAATTCCATGGCTGTTTGTGGGGGAAGCAGCTCTGGCTTTGCTCTGCTCCATCCAGGCTCAGCTGCACAGGAAAAGCTTTGCCAGTGATCCCAGAGCAGAAATCTCTAGATTGGAATTTTTTTGGGATGGCACCAGACTGGAGCCCCAGCTGGGCTGAAGAGTTCCTTGTGCTAGGAAGGGAATTCAGTGAGTGCCATGCAATTTAGGAGAGCAGGCCCTGTGGACTCACAGAGCCTCTGTTTGATTCTTCTTTGCTGCAAAGATGAGAAACAAAGCAAAACCTTGGAGAACTCATTTCCCTCCCCACATCCCATATTAATATTTTCCTTTTAGGGTCCCTCTGTTCTGGGGGAACAGCAAGCACAAGCATCTCAGCCTTTGGGAAGGTGACAGCTTTCCCTGTTGGCTCTCTGATACCTTAACATTTTATTCCCGAGCCAAAATACCTTGAAAACATTCCCAGTTTTAAAAATATGCATTCCTGGCATGTGCTTCTCCCTGGGAGTCTGGAGATCCAGCCAGGATTCTCACATACAGGGCAATGCACAAAAATAATGACACAGGAGAATCTACAACAGAAAAGCTTGGGTCTCTCACAGCTTTGGTTTTGCTTTTTTTTTTTTTCTCAGCATTAAAGAAGTCTCCTCTTATTTATCACATCCACAGTTTTCCTGCTTGGAAATATCTGGAATGGGAATGTTCTGTCCTGCCCATGGCAGTGCTGGGTGAGATGCTCAGGTGAGGGAGATGATGGGGATTTGGGAGAGAAAAGGTAATTCCAAAAGAATAGGAAAGAAAAGAAAAGGTTATTCCAAAGCTTCATTAGACAAGTTGGGTTAATTGTCTACCAAACATCTTTGCAGCTGTTGATCCCAGGAATGCTGTGAAATCCATGGTTTAGGTGGATTTAGAGCTGGAATCTTTAGCCTCAGGGATCCCCTTGGTGAACACTCCCAGTTTCATTTTGAGCACTGATTATCATTTGCCCTTTGAGTTCATGAGCCTGCATTCATATTTTGACTTATTTGAAGTACCTGGGAGGCTCTCCTCCAGTTCTGGGACTAAATTCCTGTGTTTTTTAAGGATAAATCATGCAATTTGCCTCAAGTGCATCAGTTGTGCATTGAGCCTCTCCAGCCAGAGAAAATCAACCTCTCATTAGAGATGGATGAGCTCAGCAGCCCTCAGATCTGCTGCAGTTTAACGAGGCAGCTTCTTCAAATAAGGATTTTTCTAGAGCTGCCATCAATCAAAACCATTGGAAAATATTCATGGAAAAATGCTGGAACCCCCAGGCAGCTTTGCTCCACCCCTTCCCAATACTCTGGGAGAGGATATAGGAATAATGTGACAGCAGAGTTACAGTGGGGACCCTATTTCACAACCACCTCATTGGGATGGACCTTTCCTGAAAATTCAGGTAATTCTTCCTTAAAAGAAGTTCTGCTTTTTATCTTTTCAATTGCAAGAACAGGATTGAAATACATCCAAAGCATTTTGCAACATCTAATTGAAAGTCTCCAAGTTCCCCATGGGGCTGCAGATGAATTTAGCAGGAGAAGCATCACCTTCTGAAGGGGGTTAAATATAAATAGAAAACATTTAGGAGTTCCTAAATGGTTTTTTTTCCCTGAGGTTTTCCAAGGTGTTGGCTAAAAGAACTCTCTGTGGCAGGATTTGGGTGGAGGAGCCACTGACCTCTCCCCAGCTTGTGAGGTTAATAAATCAGGAGAGGAGGTCTGTAGCATTTTTCTCCCTTTACACTGCTTTTTTTTTGGTGCAAACAAGTTCATTTGGATGGTTAAAAATTGAAATAATTATTAGGAATGATGAGGGGCTGGTGTGGTGGTAACAGCTTTCCAGATAGATCAGATCAAAGAGATGGTTTGAAGAAAAAACCTACATTTTCATGGATTTATTGTGGCTTTTGGAGAGCAGTAAAATCTGTGAGCAACAGGAGAAGGCAGAGAAGCTTCAAAGAAAATTCTGTGAAGTCTTTGAAAGGAAATTCAGGAGAAAACAGCAGAGCCACATCTAGAAAAACAAAATTATTCCAAGTAATTTCAGAGCTCTGTGTCTGCCAGATACCACCAGCATAATTCCTGTGTCCCAAAGTCTGCGAGTCCTGGCGAGAATTATTTTAGGAATGTCAGGATTGGCTGTCTGGAGCATTAATAAATGTAAACCATACCTTGATGTGGACCTGCTTGGGGTTGTTCCTGCAGAGCACAGGAGCTGGGAGGGCAGTGCTGCTGAAATTCCATTATTTTTCCATCCTCAGAGCATCCCAAGATGCAGAAAGATCAGTGAGGGATGAGGGGAGCAGGGCTGGGATGATCCAGGAGTGATTTCAGTCCCAGCCTGAGCACTTCCCATCCTCCATAATTCTCCTCAGGTTTTTTTTTTTTTTGACCTTTTCCTCTCTAAGCAGGGCAGGATATGGAAATGGAATTGGTGAATCATGAACACTTCCCTGTGCTCTGCTCTCAGATAAATGGAGCAGATAACAAATGGACTAAACCCCAAAAATAAAGCAGCAAATCTCATCCTTCCCTCTCTAATGCAGAGATCTCTGCCCTCCCTGAATCCAAGTGCTCCAGTGACTCATGCCAGCTACAAAACCATTGGAAAAATGCACAGAGAGGCTCTTATTCCATGAATTTCCATTGCTTTCTCTGAATTAGTAAAACAAAACCCTTGCTGGACAGAAATAATTCCAAAATCGCTTCAGAACAATTCCAAACAGGAGCTTTTTTTTGGGTAAGGATGAAACGTGAAAAGCAGGAAAGAATCCGAGGTGATTGAACTGTCAGGGTTTGTCTTGGCTTTGCTGCTGGGAGAAATTTGGCCACAAATCATTTGCACTATTAAATTCCCAGCCTTGGGGAGGCCTTAGTCACTGGATACCTGCAGAATTCCATAAATGTGGGTTGCTGGAAGAGCCTGAGGAGTAGAGAGGAGAATGAGGAATCCTTTGGGAGCTGCTGGATCCAAAGATTTAGGTGGGATAATGGGAAGGTGAGGGTGAATGGATTTCCCTGGAATGGATTTTCCAGAGGAGCTGTGGCTGCCCCTGGATCCCTGGAAATGTCCAAGGATGGGAGCTTGGAGCCACCTGGGAGTGTGGAAAAGTCCATGGCAGGGGTGGAATGGGATGGGATTGAAGATCCCTCCCAATCCAAATTCCATGATTATAACATTCCCTGAAATGCTCAATTGCAGCAGGAGCTGGAGGGAACATGAAATTGTTTTGGTATTATTTCAGTGCCTCATGAATGGGAATGAGAAATTCATCTCTTTTGGGATGGCAGGGAGCTGCCATGGGAAGGTAAAACAACACTGTGTGCCTAAAGAAATCTGGGAATGCTTTAATGGAATTGTGTTCATTACTTGAGAACCATTTAGAAAGGGAAAAGCAGCAAAATAAAAAGGATTGGTTATAATTATTATTTTTTCATTAATTAATTTAATTTTTTTGATCAATAAACCATATCCAGATGGCCAAACCAACTGAGATACAGAAAAAAACCCTAAAATACTGAATTGTTTTGTTCCCTGATTTGTTTTTTATTTTTGTTTTGTCCCGTCTGCAGATCAGAGCTGTCCCTGGGAGCTGCATCCACCAGCTCCCTGCAGGGCACAGTGAGGGTGGCTCCGTGTGACTGCGGGGACCAGGCCACCTGTGAGTGCCTGGTGGCCTCCCCGAGCCTCAACCACACCTACCTGCTGTGGCTGGAGGTGGTGGCAGGGGTCACAGCCCTGGTGTCACCTCTGATGTCCCTGCAGCCCTCGGACATAGGTGAGTGACACAGCCTCACACGTGGCCAGGCTGGAACGAGCCCCCTGGAAATGTAGCAAGTCTGAGGGTTGTCAAGACCCTCAAAAACCTCTGGGAGATATCAAGATATCCAGTTAGCAAGAAATGCTTTTTGACCCCCCTTGTATCGAGTTCTGAGGGTTGACCTGCAACCTCCCAGAGTGGAAACCTCTGGGAGATATCAAGAAATCTAGTTAGCAAGAAATCCAGTTAGCAAGAAATCCAGTTAGCAAGAAACTCAGTTATCAAGAAATGCTTCTTGATCTCCCCTGTATCAAGTTCTGAGGGTTGATCTCCAACCTCCCAGAGTGGCAACCTCTGGGTGTTTTCAAGAAATTCAGTTATCAAGAAATTCAGCTATCAATAAATGCTTTTTGACCTCCCCTGTATCAAGTCTGAGGGTTGATCTGCAACCTCCTAGAGTCGCAACCTCTGGGAGATATCAAGGAATCCATTTATCAAGAAATCCATTTATCAAGAAATCCAGTTTTCAAGAAATCCAGTTATCAATAAATGCTTTTTGATCCCCCTTGTATCAAGTTCTGAGGGTTGATCTACAACCTCCTAGAGTGGCAACCTCTGGGTGTTTTCAAGAAATCCAGTTATCAATAAATGCTTTTAGACCTCCCCTGTATCAAGTTCTGAGGGTTGACCTGCAACCTTCCAGAGACAGCTCCTTGGGTGTGTTTTGTAAACCAAAGGTTTTAATAAAAGAGAAAATAAAAAACAATACAGAAAAAAAAAGAACAGAGCCATCTGACACCTGGCTATGACACCCCAAAAAGCACTTGAGCACCTTTGTGCTCCTTCTTAAATATAAAATGATTAAGGAGGAATAATCTGCCCTACCTGAGGGCAGATTATTTCTATTTCTCCCTGAGGGCAGATTATTTCTATTTGCTTTGCTGCAGGTTTTGAGAAACATTTTCAAAGCCCAGTAGGTGCCGATGAGAAAAGCATGGAAGATTCTAGCTCAGCTTCTTTATATTTTTAATGGAAATCAAAACTAAAAATCAAAACTTTTTTCCTTAGATAGAATCATTTGCTTGGGTGTGGAGATGCCCTGCTCCAGGTGAGCCCTGTGTCCATGGAAAAGCAGCAGCAGGGTGGCTCTGCTGGGACAGGGGGCACAGACAGGGCAGGAAAAGCTCCCTAATCCCTGTCTGGGCTTCAGTGCAAACCACACTGAGCAGAGCCCAAGCACTCAATAAATTGGTTATTTCTCATTTTTTCCTTTTTAATCAGGACCTCTCTGTGCTCAAGGCTGGCCCAAGTGGTGGAGCTTGTTGCTGAGGAGTTGAATTAAATTTAAAAACTGTTCCCAAGGTTGCCTAGCAAAGAATCCCACCCATTTTCCCCTTCAGCTCTCTGATCCTGATGTTTTCTTCCTCACCCATGCTGGAAGAACATTCCTGTGTGTTTGATCAAGCTCAAACTCTCCTGACATGATGAATTTGATATGTGTTGCTATCCAACGTGCCCAGTTATTGCAGATTTGGGCAGATTTCATAAAGGCAGGAGCTGTCAGCTGTAGGGAAAAAAAAAATTAAAGTTTTATGAACATCTTATTAACTTAAAAACTTGGGGATTTTATGAACTTCCTCCTAACTGATGTGCTCTACACACAGAACCAGTTAAAATCTCTGGGTGGGCTTGTTTGGAAGATGAGAGGTAGAATTTTTCATCCTGCTGGTTTGAAATTATGCTGCAGGAAGAAATTAAAAATTCAGCCTGGAGCCTGCCAGTATTTAAAAATGACACAATGAATTAGCTCTGCTTAGTGAAGCACGTTTTTAAAAATGCACAATATTAATATATGTTCTGCCAAGATTTAGCTCAATTAAAACTATTTTGAATGTAAAACTCTCGGGTGTTTGTACCACGTGGATTTTATTTGCTGATTGTGGAGCAGGTGGCATCACAGCCATAATTATTTGTGGGATCTGAGGCAGGGAAATGTGATGGAAAAGCCTCTGGCTTTTGTTTGCCTCCTCCCCAAAGGCTCCCTGCTGGCCTTCATGAAGTTAATTGCTTTGAGATGGTCTAGCTGGAGAAATTAAATAAAATCTGACTTGGTGTGGTGGATTTATACTGAAAATAGTGAGAGAATTTTGATATAAATAATGAAATAAAATTGACTCAGTGTGGTGGATTCATACTGGAAATAGTAAGAGAATTTTTGATATTAATAATGAAATAAAATTTACTTAGTGTGGTGGATTTATACTGAAAATAATAAGAGATTCTTTGATATAAATAATGAAATAAAATTGACTTAGTGTGGTAGATTTATACAGAATATAGTAAGAGAATTTTTGATATTAATAACAAAATCAAATTGACTTAGTGTGGTGGATTTATACAGAAAATAGTAAGAGAATTTTTGATATAAATAATGAAAAAATGGACTTAGTGTGGTGGATTTATACTGAAAATAACTAGAGGTATTTGATATACCTGAGTGACATTGCAGTAATGAATTTAAATGTGACACTTGGAGAGCTGGACACCAGTGCAGATGGAATTTGAAGGGAATATTTGCCCACAGCCCAGGATTTTTGGGAATGTTTTCCCTTCCACTTCTGCATGTGGTGCAGTGGTTTGGAGCAGGGTTTTTATTCTTCCATGGGAAAAACTTGGCTGTGGATGAGCACAAGGCCAGCCAAGGTCTCAGCACCAGGTAAAAGCAGGGCCTTGATTCCTTGTCCAAGGAATGGAATCCCAAGGATTTCCCATCCATTCCCCACTCCAGAGCTCCCTTCCTCCTCATGGGAATATCCAAACTCTCCTGGAGATCTCCTTTCACTGCCATAATCCCTGTGGAAAGATGGGAATATTGAGAAAGTCCTTGCAAGGAGCAAATCGATTTTCTCAGCATTCCCATCCCTCTCTTCCTCATTCCCCCTTCCCAGCAAGGCAGGGCTTGGCTACTGGGAAAAGTTATGGCCAAAGGGAAAAAATTCCTGCAGATTTGAGGGAAATGGGAGGTCAAACAGCATTTCTTGATAACTGTAACAGCACCAGGGTGGCTTTTCTAGGGATATAACACAACATCACTGCCATGCAGCAGAGCAGCTCCTGAAAGCTGAGTTTAAGAGAACTGAGGAGGAATTCCCTTCCTCCTCATGGGAATGTCCAAACTCTCCATTTTTACTTTGCCCTCACATAACTCTGCTGGAGACCTCCTTTCACAGCCATGATCCCTGTGGAAAGATGGGAATATTGAGAAAGTCCTTGCAAGGAGCAAATTGATTTTCTCAGCATTCCCATCCCCCTCTTCCTCATTCCCCCTTCCCAGCAAGGCAGGGCTTGGCTACTGGGAAAAGCTGTGGTCAAAGGGAAGAAATTCCTGCAGATTTGAGGGAAATGGGAGGTCAAACAGCATTTCTTGATCACTGTAACAACTCCTGGGTGACTTTTCCAGGGATTTAACACAACATCACTGCCATGCAGCAGAGCAGCTCCTGAAAAATGAGTTTAAGAGAACTGAGGAGGAATTCCCTTCCTCCTCATGGGAATATCCAAACTCTCCATTTTTACTTTGCCCTCACATAACTCTGCTGGAGACCTCCTTTCACAGCCATGATCCCTGTGGAAAGATGGGAATATTGAGAAAATCCTTGCAAGGAGCAAATTGATTTTCTCAGCATTCCCATCCCTCTCTTTCTCATTCCCCCTTCCCAGCAAGGCAGGGCTTGGCTACTGGGAAAAGTTATGGCCAAAGGGAAAAAATTCCTGCAGATTTGAGGGAAATGGGAGGTCAAACAGCATTTCTTGATCACTGTAACAGCACCAGGGTGGCTTTTCCAGGGATATAACACAACATCACTGCCACGAAGCAGAGCAGCTCCTGAAAGCTGAGTTTAAGAGAACTGAGTTTAAGAGAACTGAGTTTAGGGCCAGAATTGTGACTCAGTAGAACACAGCAGTGAGGTTGGAGTTAATTGTTGATTAATTTGTGTGCAGTGAGGCCTGAAGCCCCCGTGAAGCTGCACCTGGAGCTGGCTGAGAGGGGCCAGGTGAAGCTCTGCTGGTCCAGCCCTGCAGTGCTGCCTTTCCCCCTGCAGCACCAAGTGAGGATCTCTGCTCCTCAGGGACACGGGGACAGCCAGGTGAGGCTCTGGGGCTTTCCTGGGTGGGGCATTCCCAAATCCTGGCATTCCCACCATCCTCATTGTCCTTGCATTGAGTGTGTGGCTGCTCTGGTGGAGCTGGGCTTAGCACGCTGCTTTTTCCTGGGAAAGCTGGGCTTGCCATGCTGGTTTTTCCTGGGAAAGCTGGGCTTAGCACACTGCTTTTTCCTTGAAAATCTGGGTTTAGCATGCTGGTTTTTTCCTGGAAAAACTGGATTTTACATCTGCTCACACTGAGAGAAGCCCCATCTCCTGCTGGCCTTCACAAACTCCCATTTTTCTCCTTGGGTGAAATCCTAATTCTGTGAAGTCCAAACCCATTTTCTTTCAGCGTTCTATACGTTCTCTAATACATCTTTGTTTAATATTTGTAAGTTTTAGTATAAATAGGGTTTTTTTTTTCTGTTCCTACCACACAAGTGGCTCTGGAATAATAAGCAGCTGTTAATTAGCAGCCCATAATGAAACAACTCATTTTTACAAAGTTATACAACTTCCACCACTCTCAAATTGACAGTAAATTTAAAGAAGAAAGATTTTTTTACCCAACTTGGTACCTAAAAACATAGAAAATCCTTCTCTGTCTCCTGTCTCTTAAGGAACAAACTGATTTACTCAGCACTCCCCAAACCTGAGTGTAAAGAGAAGGCATGAAAGGGAACTCAAGGAATTCTGACTCCATACGATTTATTTACATTCCCTCTGTCTCTTTTCCTGTCTCACTTTACACCAATGATGGATTTGGGTGATCCAACAGATGCTCCAGGTTGCTCTGGAGAGCTCAGTGACCATAGACAATGCCCTGCTGGACTCTCCAGCCTCAGTGCAAGTGAGGAGCAGGAATCTCCATGGTCCAGGATTCTGGAGTGACTGGAGCTCACCCTACAACCTCACTGTGGGAGGTAGGGCACCTGCAGGATTTGGGAATAAAGCTGATTTTCCAGTTGGTTTTGTGGGTTTGGTGTTGGAGGATTAGAGTTGGGATGAAGGAATCCTGTGGAAGCTTTTCCTGCCTGGCTTTGCCTGAGGCTCAGCTCCTTCCCTGTGCCAGGCTGGCATTAGGAATTCTGGAGAACACACCTCTGTGGCTGTCACTCCCTCTGCAGCCCTACAAAAAGCTCTTTTCCTCAGAGTTTTTCCATTTCCAGTTCCAGCTGGCAGCGCTGAACCTCCCCTCAATTGAAGATTTTTCTCCTGATGCTTTCTCTCATTCCTGGTTTTGGTTTTGTAGCTGAACTGAAGGCCCAGAGCAGAACCAAATGTGCTTTTTGTACAGTCCAGCCTGGTTTGTAATGCTGAGCCCTGTGCAAAGCTGAATTTCTGATTATTTTGTTGTGTTTTTCCATGCTCTGCTCAGAATTCCCTGGGAATATTTTAGTCTGTGCTGCCACAGGAATTCTCTGCACTCTGTGCTTTTCCTGGGCCTTTATATGGGCACCAGAGAAAGAACTAAACCTTGGAAAAAGAGCTTTTATCCTAATAAAACCTTAAACAACAGATCCTAAATGTGCTTTACTGCCCGGGAAAGGGAAATCTGGGGGAAATCCTAAAAAATCTCTGCCTGGGTCTAAAGGCAGAACTAAACCTTGGAAAAAGAGCTTTTATCCTAATAAAACCTTAAACAACAGATCCTAAATCTGCTTTACTGCCTGAGAATGGGAATTTTGGGGGAAATCCTAAAAAATCTCTGCCTGGGTCTAAAGGCAGAACTAAACCTTGGAAAAAGAATTTTTTTCCTAACAAAACCTTAAACAGCAGATCCTAAATTTGCTTTAGTACCTTAGAAAGGGAAATTCGGGGGAAATCCTAAAAAATCTCTGCCTGGTTCCTCAGTGGGGGAAGCAAACTGGAACTTTAAAGGATTTAATGCTGGTTTTGGGGGGTTCTTTGCAAACAGCTCCATTCCAGCTCCACCTGTATCTTCCCTGAATACCTGAGGGATGGGGGCTGAGTTCAAACTTCTTTAAATCCTTGGAAAATCCAATGTCTTTGAGGCTGGATTGGACCTCTGCTACAATTTGGTGTTAATTGCAGTGTAAAACCAGATTTTGGGGCTTTAATCTCCTGCTGACTTCAGGAGGAGGAGGAACAGCAGCTCCTGGAAATGTGGATTAATTTTCCTTTGTGCTGCTGTGTGTTGCTTGCACTGCACCCTCCAGGGATTTTCTGCTCAGTTCACTCAGATTTCCCTGGAGGTGTTAAAGTTTATTTAAATCAGAACTGAGAAACTTCAGGTGTGGAGGGAGACAGTGCAAGGCTCATTTCTGCTCTTGTTCATAGTGATGAGGTAGGAAAGTTAGAAATACAGCTGGATGTTAATAATAACAATAATAACTATTATTATTACTACTATTATTGTTATCCAGTTCTATTTTTCAATAGAAAATAATAATTATAATAACAATTATTATTATTTTCTATTTAATAATAATAATAATAATAATAATAATAATAATAACAACAACAACAACAACAATAACTCTTTTTTAAATTGACAAATGCTTTTCTGTTTTTCTGGTTCAATTTCAAATCTCAAGGGATTTTTCCCTCCCCTTTTCCCTTTTGTGTAGCCTGGTGAATATTAAAGATTATTTTATTCAGAGTTTAGAAACTTCAGGTGTGGAGTGAGACAGTGCAAGGCTCATTTCTGCTCTTGTTCATAGTGATGAGGTAGGAAAGTTAGAAATACAACTGGATGTTAATAATAACAATAATAACTATTATTATTACTACTATTATTATTACCCAGATTCTATTTGTCAATACCAAAGAATAATTATAATAACTATTATTATTGTTTTCTATTGACAAGTAATAATATTAATAATAACAACTCCTTTTTAAATTGACAAATGCTTTTCTGTTTTTCTGGTTCAATTTCAAATCTCAATGGATTTTTCCCTCCCCTTTTCCCTTTTGTGTAGTCTGGGTATAGTAAAGATTATTTAAATCAGAACTGAGAGGCTTCAGGTATGGAGTGAGACAGTGCAAGGCTCATTTCTGCTCTTGTTCATAGTGATTAAATAGGAAAGTTAGAAATACAACTGGATTTTAATAATGATAATAGTAATAATAATAATAATGAATATTATTATTATCCAGTTTTTATTTGTCAATAGCAAAGAATAATTATAATAACTATTATTTTTGTTTTCTATTGACAAATAATAATAATAATAATAATAATAACTCCTTTTTAAATTGACAAATGCTTTTCTGTTTTTCTGGTTCAATTTCAAATCTCAATAGATTTCCCTCCCCCTTTTCCCTTTTATGTAGCCTGGGGAATATTAAAGATTATTTTAATCAGAGTTTAGAAACTTCAGGTGTGGAGTGAGACAGTGCAAGGCTCATTTCTGCTCTTGTTCATAGTGATGAGGTAGGAAAGTTAGAAATACAGCTGGATGTTGTTAATAATAATAATAATAATTTATTGACAAATGCTTCTGTATTTTTTGTTTCAGCTTCAAATCTCAATGGATTTTTCTCCCTTTTCCCCCCCTTTTCATGCAGCTCAAGTCCTGTACTTCCCTGCCAAGACCCTGAGCAGTGCTGGCTCCAACCTTTCCTTTCTGTGCATCTACAGAAACCAAACGCAGGCTGTAGAGGCCCGGGAGGTGGTTTGGTGGCTGAATTTAGCAGAGGAAATCCCAGCCAGCCAATATTCTCTTGTGAACAATCGTGTAAGCAAAGTTACTCTTTTCAACTTGAAAGCAACCCAGCCTAGAGGAAGTTTCTTCTATAACGCTTTGTACTGTTGTCACCAAAGTAGGGAATGTCACCATAGATACGCTGAATTCTATGTAGTAGGTAAGATTCCAGAGGATTTTCCATTCTCCTTTTGGGGCATTTTCCTAGGAAGGATGGAATATTTCCATTTTAAATCCATTTATTGCCTTTGTTGGGTTTTTTTGGGTGGTTTTTTGGGGGTGGTTTTTTGTATTTTTTCTTTTTATTTGTGTGTGTCTTACTAATTAAGCTTTCCCACATCTTTTAATTAGACATGGATTTTAATATCTCCTGTGAGACTGATGGATACTTGACCAAAATGACTTGCAGATGGTCTGCAAACCCAACCACCTCACTCCTGGGGAGTTTGCAGTTGAGATATTACAGGTATGGAAGGGGTTTAATTCTCTTTTTTATGTTTGGGAAGCTCCAAATATTATTGCATCAAAGAATCCTGGATAAGTGTAATTAGAATTATAATTCTAATTATAATTCTATTCTATATTAGAATATATAATTATATATATAAAACATATATATTATATCTATATAATATATAATATATAGACAAAATATTATATATTATATAATTATATAATTATATAATATTATATTAAATATATTAATTATATTATATTATATTATATTATATTATATTATATTATATTATATTATATTATATTATATTATATTATATTATATATTTTTATATATATAATATAATTAAAATTATAATTCTTTATTCTGTGTGCAGGGAGGGAACCAGAGATACCTGAGTACGTAACAGATCTTATTTATAAGGTTTTTCAGCA
>JAJEOU010000967.1:30368602-30512380 GCA_021534815.1 Acrocephalus arundinaceus
AATGCACCTGGAGCTGGAGCTGCCCAAGCTGCCCGGGAACAGACCCACATCGCCAAAGATTTCTCCTCGCAGCTCGCCCAGGAACTCTCCGTGCTTTTTCAGAAAGTTGCTGGTGAATAAAAGCATCCGCCAGCGCCGGCGCTTCACGGTGGCACACACATGGTAAGCCGTGCCGCGTTGGAACTGCGTTTAAACCGCGTTTAAACCGCGTTTAAACCGGGTTTAAAAGCGGTGGAGCTGTGGTTTGAGCGCGGGTCGTTCCTGCCTTCTCCCGGCAGTGAAGGGAGCACAAAAGCGGCCGGGGGATGCTCCATGCGGGGCCTCCATCGCTGCCGTTCAGCCGCTGTTCTCCGGCAGAAATCCAGCCCTTTATTCCCGGGAACAAAGGCGGCAGCCGCAACTTTCCCAGGCGCGGTGTGTCTGTGTGGGAGAGCCCGGGAATTCATTGCAGAGCCCAGGAATTCTTTGTAGAGCCCAGGGATTCATTTCATGATCTGTGAATTTATTGCGTAGCCCATTAGCTCATTTCAGAAGCGATGGAATAATTGCAGAACTCATGAATTCATGGCAGAGCCCAGAAATTCATCTCAGAGCCCAGAATTAATTTCAGAGCCCAGAAATTCATCTCAGAGCCCAAAAATTCATCTCAGAGCCCATGAATTCATCTCAGAGCCCAGAATCCATCTCAGAGCCCAGAAATCCATCTCAGAGCCCATGAATTCATCTCAGAGCCCATGAATTCATCTCAGAGCCCAGAAATCATCTCAGAGCCCAGAAATCCATTCAGAACCCATGAATTCATCTCAGAGCCCATGAATTCATCTCAGAGCCCAGAAATCCATCTCAGAGCCCATGAATTCATCTCAGAGCCCATGAATTCATCTCAGAGCCCAGAAATCCATCTCAGAGCCCAGAAATCCATCTCAGAGCCCAGAAATTCATCTCAGAACCCAGGAATCATCTCAGAACCCAGAATTCATCTCAGAGCCAGGAATTCATCTCAGAGCCCAGGAATTCATCTCAGAGCCCATGAATTCATCTCAGAGCCCAGAAATCCATCTCAGAGCCCAGAAATCCATCTCAGAGCCCAGAAATTCATCTCAGAACCCAGGAATTCATTTCAGAGCCAGAATCCATCTCAGAGCCCAGAAATCCATCTCAGAGCCCAGGAATCATCTCAGAGCCAGGAATTCATCTCAGACCCAGAAATTCATCTCAGACCCCAGAAATTCATCTCAGAACCCAGGAATTCATTTCAGAACCCAGAAGTTCATCTCAGAACCCAGGAATTCATCTCAGAGCCCATGAATTTGTCATGGAACATGTTTCAGAACCCAGAAATTCATTTCAGAGCCATCAATTCCTTTCAGGACCTTTGCATTCATTTCAGAGCCCATGAATTCATTTCAGAGCCAGTGAATTCATTTCATAACCCAGGAATTCATTTCACAGCCATCAATTCATTTCAGGACCCATGAATTCATCTCAGAACACATCTCAGAGCCCATCAATTCATCTCAGAACACATCTCAGAGCCCATCGGTTCATTTCTGAGCCCATCAATTCATCTCTGGACCCATGAATTCATCTCAGAACACATCTCAGAGCCCATCAGTTCATTTCTGAGCCCATCAATTCATCTCAGAGGCCAGGAATTCATTTCAGAGCTCAGGAATTCATCTCAGAGCCTTCAGGACACGTTTTTTTCCTTCACTCTCCCAGCTCAGGGTGATTGGAGCAGGGCACTCTCGGAGGTAAATCCTGGAAAAGGCTTTCAGACAGTTTTTGCTGGCTACAAATCTCCCTCTTTTCCACCTTTTTTTCCTGGCTGGGAGGCTTTTTTCCCATCCCCACAAATCTCCAGCCCCAAAGAGTCGATTTGGGGGCTGTTACAGCTGATTGGGGCTGCCTCTGAGGGTCACTTATCCTGCCTGAACCATAAACAGCCATCAAAAAGCAAACAAAATCCAGGGAACTCTGTCAGGATCTGCTGATTCATTTCTTAAATTTCCTCTGGATTTGCCTTGCAGGATCCACATTTTAAATCCCAAAAGTGTGGGAATTGAACCAGAAAACTTTGAGTAATGTGAATTTTTTAATCCTCCTCATCACAGCCATATATCCATTCTTTCCCATTCCTTTAGAATCCCAGAATCCTGCAGATTTTCTGCTTTGTTTGTTTGTTTGTGGAGGGTTTTCTTTTTGTTTTTTTAAATCTGAGCAGTAATAAAACAACCTCAAGCTGGTTCTGAGCCTGCAGCAGCTCCAGAGCGTTCTGGGGATTTTAATTGCTGGGAGTCACCGGTGTTGGGTTATTCACATTAATTCCCTGCAACATCTGTCATGGAGCTCATCTGATCCCAGCAGCCTAGCCAGGGAAATGAGGGAAAGATGCTCCAGCTGGGAATTAGGGGAGCACGATGGCACCAGGCTCAGCATCTCTGTTGTTTGGTGAAAAAAGAATTCAAATGTTTCATTTGGAGATGGAACTCAGATCAATTTGTAAAGGAGGTGGGATCCCTCTGAATGGGAAAAAAGGAAAGGTTTTCAACTCAGTTTTTAGGACTTTTGAATATCAGGTGATTTGGAACTGTTTTAAGCTTAGATAAGAAAGGAATAAATGTAGAAATTAAGAAAATCGCTTTTAAAAGGTTCCAGGAGTGTTGGAGTGTGAGCACACCCTCAACACAAACCACACAGCAAACCCAGCTTCAGTTTAATTCAAATATTGAAATTTTCAGGATTTCCCTGTGCTCCAGCATTTCCTTGGAGTGTCTGCAGGGTGTTCCCTGTGTGCTGGGGAATTTTGGGATGGGGATGCAGGGTGTGGAGCTGGAGCAGCCTCACCTGTGCCCAGCCAAATGCCACTTACGTAAGGTGCCCTTTGTGGGAGCTGGGAAGGGAAGGAATTGCCTCAGGAATAAATAAATGGGAATAAATGGGAATAAATATCAGGGACACAGCAGGGAGTTCATCCACGTTGGATTTTATGGATCTGTAACTTTTCCAGCCTCCTAACCAGGGAATTTCCTCACTCTCATGGTGGCAAATCAGCATTTTCACCATGTTGAGGAATCTTCTGCTCCTTTTTCTTGTTTTCAGCTTTCTGCCTTCCCTCACTCCTCCCTTTGGAATAATGGCCTTTTCCAGCATTTCCCTGCTTTTCTGACAGCACATGGCCATTTCCTTCTCTCCTGGTGGAATCTGTGTCACCACAGGCTGCTCCCATACCCAGTCAGATCTTGTCCAGGAAAAACAAAAAAAGAAATCAAATGTTGGGGTTTTATTTAAGAATAAGGCCATGATTCAAGTGTTTCCATGATCCAAATGATTCTTTTCCTCAGGGAGCAGCTGTTCCCACTGGCCACGATCCACGTGTGACCCCCAGAGCTGTGTCAGTCTCCTCCCTGCCTGCTCCAAACCCTGCATCCCAGCTCCAAATGCCTCATTCCCATAAAATACCAGCACAAAACCTCTGAGGCTTTGGGGTTTTCCTCCCCAGAATCCACCAGGCTCATTCCTGTCTTGCATCTTGCCTCAGAGATCCTGGAATTCCTGTGCTCCTTTGATCATTCCCATTGTATCCCTTGGTGCATTTTAGGGGGATTTTGTGGGAAAGAGGCAGGCAGAGGCCATGGAAATTTTGGAGAGTTTCCTTTGGAGTGACTGGAGAGGGAACAGCATCTCCTGGAGATGGTTCTCAGCTCTTTCTCCTGCCAGCCAAACCCCAGCCCATTCCCATTCCACATCCCATAATCTGCTCTCCCTCACCCCATCCACATCTTGAGGATTCCAAAGGAATCATTTAAAAATATCTTGGATTTTTACAACTCTTCCATCTTCTTTTTGCCAAGCAAGAACTTTAAATCATTCATTTTACCCCCATAGCAAGGTCCTTCCCAGCAATGTCTTAAAAGATCCCAAAATTCAGAGTTCTCCAAGTGCACTCTGAAATTTCTAACATGGATTCCTTTGTTTTGCTGGATTTACCCTCAAAATTATAAATAGTTCTTCAAGGCTTGGAGAAACCTGGGATAGTGGGAGGTGTCCCTGCCCATGGGAATGGGATGAGATTTAAAATCCCTTTGAACCCAAACCATCCTGGAATTCGTGAATATTTCTCCAACCTAAATCATTATTCATTTTATTATCCAGGCTCTGGTGAGCTTTTAAAGAAGGGATTTCTACAATATGATGTTCATTATCTTTTCTTAATTAAGATTTTTGTGGATATCCCAAATTAATTCACACTTACCTTCAATAATTTAATAATTACCTGTTACCTCATGGATGAAGGAAATACAGGTCAGAGCAGAAATGAAATCTTAGGGAATTTTGCTCTGGTTTTTCCTTGGTTATCCCTCAGTGCACCTAAAACACAGCCAGCATTTGTTTTTCAAAATATAATATCAAATATAAATAATTTTATTTTATATCCATCATTTTTTTGCCAAACATGCTCTGTTTTCATGGCACACCAATCTCCCGTGGAGAATTCAGGGAGTTAAATAAGATGGCACAATCCAGTTGAGTTTTTTCCAAGGCTGGTGAATAACAACGGAGCTCTTGAATTCCTGGAAGCTGCAAAATTCCATGGAGGCGAATGGAAATGTTCAAATTATTGTGTTGGGTTTTGTTCTGTGATTATGGAGCCAAATATGAAAGAATTCATGAAATGGTGCTTCAGAAAGATGGAATTGTGGAGAGTGTTTACCTGGAATTGCTGGGAGAACAGGAATGATGAGATCCATGAATTTCTCCAGAGGTTTGGTGGTGTTGGAGGAGCTCAGGTGCTGCTGGTGGCTCCCTGGAATTGATGAGATCCATGAAATTTGTGATTGGTGGTGGTGAAGGGGCTCAGGCGCCCTGGTGGGTCTGGAATGGATGAGATCCCTGAATTTCTGGTGGTTTGGTGGTGGCTAAATTGATGAGATCCATGAATTTCTCCATGGTTTTGGTGGTGTTGAAGGAGCCAGGTGCTCTTATGGGTCTGGAATTGATGAGATCCATAATTTCTCTGTTATTTGGAGCTGGTGGAATTGATGAGATCCATGAATTTCTGGAGGTTTGATGCTGGTGGAATTGATGAGATCCTGAATTTCTCTGGAGGTTTGATGCTGGTGGAGTTGATGAGATCTGTGAATTTTCCAGTGGTTTGATGGTGGTGGAGGAGCTCAGGTGCTCCTGGTGGGTCCTTGGAATTGATGAAATCCATGAATTTCTCCATTGTTTTAGTGCTGATAGAGTTGATGAGATCCATGAATTTCTCTGAAGGTTTGGTGCTGGTGGAGTTGATGAGATCCATGAATTTCTCCCATGGTTTGGTGGTGGTGGTGGAGGAGCTCAGGTGCTCCGTGGCTCCCTGGAATAGATGAGATCCATGAATTTCTTTGGTGCTGGTGGAATTGATGAGATCCCGAATTTCTCTGGAGGTTTGGTGCTGGTGGAACTGATAAGGTCCATGAATTTCTGTGGTGGTTTGGTGGTGGTGAGGAGCTCAGGTGCTCCTGATGGGTCCCTGGAATGGATAAGATCCATGAATTCTCTGTTATTTGGAGCTGGTGGAATTGATGAGATCCATGAATTTCTGTGGTGGTTTGGTGGTGGCTAAATTGATGGGATCCATGAATTTCTCCAGAGGTTTGAAGGTGGTGGAGGAGCTCAGGTGCTCCTGGTGGCGCTCTTGGAATCAATGTGATCCATGAATTTCTCCTGTGGTTTGGTGGTTGTGGAGGAGCTCAGGTGCTCCTGGTGGGTCCCTGGAATTGATGAGATCCATGAATTTCTGTGGTGATTTGGTGCTGGATGAAGATGAATTTCTCTGGTGGTTTGATGCTGGTGGAGTTGATGAGATCCCTGAATTCTCTGTAGGTTTGGTGGTGGCAGAATTGATGAGATCCATGAATTTCTGTGGTGGTTTTGGTGGTGGAGGAGCTCAGGTGCTCCTGGTGGGTCCCTGGAATTGATGAGATCCATGAATTTCTCTGGAGGTTTGGTGCTGGTGGAATTGATGAGATCCATTAATTTCTCTGGTGATTTGGTAGTGCTGGTGGAGGAGCTCAGGTGCTCCCAGTGGCTCCCTGGAATTGATGAGATCCATGATTTTTTGGTGCTGGTGGAGGAGCTCAGGTGCTCCTGGTGGCTCCCTGGAATTGATGAGATCCATGATTTTCTGGTGCTGGTGGAGGAGATCAGGTGCTCCTGGTGGCTCCCTGGAATTGATGAGATCCATGATTTCTCTGGTGCTGGTGGAGGAGCTCAGGTGCTCTCGATGGCTCCTTGTGCCACCCCCAGCATGTCCCGCTCTGCTGAGGTGGCCCTGCCCGCGCCATTCCAGGATCCCAAATCCCAGCTCTCCTGGCCACCTTCTCCCAGGCTTTGGCCTGGAGGAGCTGATTCCTGCTTTTGAGACAACCCCAGTGTCTGTCCCTCGTGCTGGGTGATCTCAGAAACTTTCTCCAGCCTGGGTGATTCTGGGATTTCTCAGGATGTGCTGCTGGAGCCGTTTCCACTCCTCTCCATGTTTAGCAGGATGCATTCCCATATCCCAGTGCTGGGAACACCCTTGGCTGTGCTTTGATGAGCTGCTCTGCTCGTGTTTCTCCCCCTCTGTGGATGTGATTTCCAGCTGCTTTTCCCAGTTTGGAAAAAAGGCAGGATGATGATTCTGCTGGGCTTGGACGCGCTGTGTTCCTCAATCCTCCACGGAAAGTTCCGGGAGAAACAAACTGAAGGGAGCAGGGAAAGGATGGGGGGAAATCCAGAGGTTCCTCACTTTTTCTCAGCCGAGTGTGTTCTCCATCTGTCTCCATCTCCGAGGAGAATTCCTCAGTGCTCGGAGGAGGGGTTGTGAAGGACACGGAGGTGAGGAGGAGACAGCAATGAGCCACACGGCAAGCACAGAACCAGCTGTGCCACCCCTGCATCTGCTCTCTCCAGGGAAATTGGCTCCCAGCCCTGGCTGAATCCATGGAAAACAGAAAGGAGCAACTTCCCTCATCCCCCAGCCACATATGTGGGAAAAGATGGTGTTAAAATAGTGCCCAGCTGTTCAAAATGCAGCAGATCCTTGCATTAATAATTGCAGTTGGATGGGATTCAGCCATTCTTGGAGGGGAGAGAGGGAAAGGAGCAGATTCCTTCTCAGAAAAATTATTTTTGGAGTTTTAAAGGCTTGTAATGCCTTTAAATAAGTTTTAATCCCTTTAAAAAATGTTTGCAGTGTCCAAATCTCTGAGGAATAAACATTCCCAGAGGGATCCATGGTGGCTGAGGCCTGCCTGGGAATCCCTGGCCTCCAACCTCACACGTGGGCTCAAGTGGAATGAGATTTTCTCTGAGAGTTTCTCCAGGAGGTTTTTCCTGCTGGATTTGATTTGTTGGAAGTGTTGATGTGTGGAATTCTCTTGGGCAGCATCCCCACATTTGGGTGTGGTTTGGATGTGCATTCCCATGTTGGGGTTTTTTGTTTTTGGGATGTACATCCACTTTGGGTGTGTGTTTTTTGGGATGTATTTCATGTTTGGGCTGTATTTTTTTGGGATGTACATTCCACATTTGGGCTGTTTTTTGGGATGTACATTCCACATTGGGCTGTGTGTTTTTGGGATGTACATTCCCATGTTTGGGCTGTGGTGTTTTTGGGATGTACATTCCCACATTTGGGCTGTGTGTTTTGGGATGTACATTCCCACATTGGGCTGTTTTTTGGGATGTACATTCCCACATTTGGGCTGTTTTTGGGATGTACATTCCCACATTTGGGCTGTGTGTTTTGGGATGTACATTCCATGTTTGGGCTGTGTGTTTTTTGGGATGTACATTCCCACATTTGGGCTGTGTGTTTTTTGGGATGTACATTCCCACATTTGGGCTGTGTGTTTTTGGGGATGTACATTCCCACATTTGGGCTGTTTTTGGGATGTACATTCCCACATTTGGGCTGTGTGTTTTTGGGATGTACATTTCCACATTTGGGCTGTGTGTTTTTGGGATGTACATTCCCATGTTTGGGCTGTGTGTTTTTGGGATGTACATTCCCACATTTGGGCTGTTTTTGGGATGTACATTTCCACATTTGGGCTGTGTGTTTTTGGGATGTACATTCCATGTTTGGGCTGTGTGTTTTTGGGATGTACATTCCCACATTTGGGCTGTGTGTTTTTGGGATGTACATTCCCACATTTGGGCTGTGTGTTTTTGGGATGTACATTCCCACATTTGGGCTGTGTGTTTTTGGGATGTACATTCCCATGTTTGGGCTGTGTGTTTTTGGGATGTACATTCCCATGTTTGGGCTGTGTGTTTTTGGGATGTACATTCCCACATTTGGGCTGTGTGTTTTTGGGATGTGCACTCTCAGCTGCCAGGACAGACTGTGGCAGACACATTCCTGGTTTTTTCATCCTTTAGGCACTGTGGGTTGGCTTCCCTGCAGAGCTCAACTTTCCTTCATCCTTTTTGGGGTTTTTTGGCGGTTTTTTTTAGCTCTTTTGGTTCTGAAGAATCCCAGTGTTTTACTTGAGTTGTTCAGTGTCGCCTCAGGGGTTCCACAGCAATCAGGGGATTATGGAATCATAAAACCAGGATGGTTTGGGATGAGAGGGACCATAAAAATCATCCCAGCCACCCCTGCCATGGGCAGGGACACCTTCCATCATCAGGGTGCTCCAGGCCATCTCCACTGCTGCCTTTTCCGATGGATCACAGGGTTTTCCATGAAAAAATCACTGGATATTCAACCTAAACATCAACTTGAGGCCGTTCCCTCTCCTCCTGTCCCTGTTCCCTGGGAGCAGAGCCTGACCCCCACCAGTTGTCCCCTCCTGTCAGGGAGTTGTGCAGATCCCCCTGAACTTCCTTTTCCTAGGATTTTTTTTATTTATATTCTTAAAATGTTTTGTGCTGCAGCTCCGTTTCCAAAAGCTTTAATGAACCCTGCAGGTACAAACTGCAGAATGATGGATAACTTCCTTAGGTGAAAGTTCCCTTCCCTAGCAATAAAGGAAAATCAGTTTTTCCATGGGATTGGAGCCGTTATTCCTGAGCTCATTGGTGCAGCTGGGCCTGGTGTATTTCAGAGCTCATTCCACAAAAATGAGATTTATGGAACTCAGCAACGTTCAGAGATATCCAGGCCTTGTAGGCTCAAAGGTATTTTCAGATTCTGTCTTTTAAAACATGGTAGGAAGTTAAATGATGTGTTATTAATTGGAGTTGTTAATGCAGCAAGCCTTGGGAACGTGGGGCAGGCTGGAATTTTGGGGGGCCTGGGTGATCCTTGGGGATCCCTTCCTGCTCAGGGTATCCCATGATTTTATCCTGCCTGCATAAACAGTCCTCTTGCTTATCTGGGGATTACTTTATTCTGGTTTTGTTTTTCTGAGGAAGGTGGAAGGTGGAAGGTGGAGAAAGAATGAAAAATGTGAAATTTTGGGAAGGGGTTGACAAAGACAGAAGGGAGAAGGGCAAGTAAATCCAGGTCTGGTGCTGTTCATACATCCTAAAACTCTGGGAAAATAAGGAAAATTCACAGCATGAGAAGCTCGTGTTCCTCACCCTGCCTTATCTCCAAAAGCTGGGAATTTATCCTGGAATTGCTGATGGATATTGGTACTGGACAGTGTTTTATATTTGAATTTTTCCTCAGTGGCTGAGTGAAGGAGGAAAGTTTTGAAAGCAAATGGTAATTATAGAGCTGGGTCACTATAAATTAATGATGGCAAGAGCTGAGCATCCGGCTGTTTTCCAAAGCTTTCTCCTGTCCTTAGGGAATGTGTCCTTTTAAATCTGAATTGCCAGACTGGCTCCTCTTAACAGACTGCTCTGGGGAGCTGCTGCAGGGCAGGGCAGGGACAGGAGGACAAATGGCCCTGGTGTCACCTCCCCCATGGGTTGGGCTCCTTCCAGCTGGTGCTGGGCTCGGTGTTCCCCTTTCCCAGGAGTTTCCTGTTGGATTGAATCCCTGGATGCATTTGTAAACAGACTCATGGAGATGTCACAGGGTGTTCATAAATGGTGGCTTTGGGTTTGGTGCTGTTTGGTATCGATTTCATCCGGAGCCTCCTCCAGCTCCACGGGAGATGGATAAAAGCAGCAAATGGATTTCTGAGGCAGAGCCAGGGACAGCATTTATGGATTTGGTTTTCCTCTCAGAGACAGCTGGGAACAGAGCAGGAATTATGTCCTCGCCACAAAAAAACCCACAGAGCCCTCAGACAACTCCATTGTCGTGTAAGTGATACTTGGCAGACAAATATCCGTGAATTTGGTGAGGAATCCATGAGGACCAATCCTGCTGCCTCAGGAGATTCCTGTTGGTGCTGAGATCCAGGTGATCCCGTTGGGATAATGGCAAAGAGGGAACAACGGGGAGGAGGTGGGACAGGATGGAGGAGATGGAGTAAGAGCTGGGGTGATAAACAGCCCCCACTCACTACAAACCCAATCTGGAAGGGTTTTCCTGGAGTCCAAACTCTTGGCCAGCTCCAATCTGGATCCAGACTCAGCTTCTGGTTTTTCCAGCTTTTCCTTCCCTATAAACACAACTTCTCCCACCCTGCCTCCAACAATTCCTTCCCCAATCACCCAGACTTCAGCCTTGGGTTTTTCAAGCCGAGCTTGTTGGAAATGTGCTCTGCTGCACTTCCAAGCTGCCTGCAGAAGGAAGGAGGGAAATGCTGAAATGTCAGCCTTTGCTATTTTTACAGCCTTTCCCAGGAAGCAGCTCCGGCCTCGCTGTCTGCGTCCCGACCGGGATCCGCCGGAGCCGATCATCCCTGTTTGGCTTGGCCCTGTCAGTTGTTGTTTTACAGGGGAAAAAGCTGTGGTGGCAACTTGTAAATGCCTCACTTGGTCAGCCCAAGGGAAGGGAATGGGAATAATCCTCAGGTGAAGGGAATGGGAATAATCCTCAGGTGACAGGAATGGGAATAATCCTCAAGTGAAGGGAATGGGAATAATCCTCGGGTGAAGGGAATGGGAATAATCCTCAAGTGAAGGGAATGGGAATAATCCTCGGGTGAAGGGAATGGGAATAATCCTCAAGTGAAGGGAATGGGAATAATCCTCAGGTGAAGGGAATGGGAATAATCCTCAGGTGAAGGGATGGGAATAATCCTCAAGTGAAGGGAATGGGAATAATCCTCAGGTGACAGGAATGGGAATAATCCTCAAATGAAGGGAATGGGAATAATCCTCGGGTGACAGGAATGGGAATAATCCTCAAATGAAGGGAATGGGAATAATCCTCAAGTGAAGGGAATGGGAATAATCCTCGGGTGAAGGGAATGGGAATAATCCTCAAATGAAGGGAATGGGAATAATCCTCAGGTGAAGGGAATGGGAATAATCCTCAAGTGAAGGGAATAATCCTCAGGTGAAGGGAATGGGAATAATCCTCAAGTGAAGGGAATGGGAATAATCCTCAAGTGAAGGGAATGGAATAATCCTCAGGTGAAGGGAATGGAATAATCCTCGGGTGAAGGGAATGGGAATAATCCTCAGGTGACAGGAATGGAATAATCCCAAGTGAAGGGAATAATCCTCAAGTGAAGGGAATGGGAATAATCCTCAGGTGATGGAATGGAATAATCCTCAAGTGAAGGGAATAATCCTCAAGTGAAGGGAATGGGAATAATCCTCAGGTGATGGAATGGGAATAATCCTCAAGTGAAGGGAATGGGAATAATCCTCAGGTGAAGGGAATGGGAATAATCCTCGGGTGAAGGGAATGGGAATAATCCTCAGGTGAAGGGAATGGGAATAATCCTCAGGTGACAGGAATGGGAATAATCCTCAAATGAAGGGAATGGGAATAATCCTCGGGTGACAGGAATGGGAATAATCCTCAAATGAAGGGAATGGGAATAATCCTCAGGTGAACGGGAATGGGAATAATCCTCAAGTGAAGGGAATGGGAATAATCCTCGGGTGAAGGGAATGGGAATAATCCTCGGGTGAAGGGAATGGGAATAATCCTCAAGTGAAGGGAATGGGAATAATCCTCAGATGAAAGGAATGGGAATAATTCTCAAATGAAAGGAATGGGAATAATCCTCAGGTGAAGGGAATGGGAATAATCCTCGGGTGAAGGGAATGGGAATAATCCTCGGGTGAAGGGAATGGGAATAATCCTCAGATGAAAGGAATGGGAATAATTCTCAAATGAAAGGAATGGGAATAATCCTCAGGTGAAGGGAATGGGAATAATCCTCAGGTGAAGGGAATGGGAATAATCCTCAGGTGACGGGAATGGGAATAATCCTCAAGTGAAGGGAATGGGAATAATCCTCAAGTGAAGGGAATGGGAATAATCCTCGGGTGAAGGGAATGGGAATAATCCTCAAGTGAAGGGAATGGGAATAATCCTCAAGTGAAGGGAATAATCCTCAAGTGAAGGGAATGGGAATAATCCTCGGGTGACAGGAATGGGAATAATCCTCAAATGAAAGGAATGGGAATAATCCTCGGTGACAGGAATGGGAATAATCCTCAGTGACGGGAATGGGAATAATCCTCAAGTGAAGGGAATGGGAATAATCCTCAGGTGAAGGGAATGGGAATAATCCTCGGGTGAAGGGAATGGGAATAATCCTCGGGTGAAGGGAATGGGAATAATCCTCAAGTGAAGGGAATGGGAATAATCCTCGGGTGAAGGGAATGGGAATAATCCTCAAGTGAAGGGAATGGGAATAATCCTCGGGTGACAGGAATGGGAATAATCCTCGGGTGAAGGGAATGGGAATAATCCTCAAGTGAAGGGAATGGGAATAATCCTCGGGTGACAGGAATGGGAATAATCCTCGGGTGAAGGGAATGGGAATAATCCTCAGGTGAAGGGAATGGGAATAATCCTCAGGTGAAGGGAATGGGAATAATCCTCAAGTGAAGGGAATGGGAATAATCCTCGGTGAAGGGAATGGGAATAATCCTCAGGTGAAGGGAATGGGAATAATCCTCAGGTGAAGGGAATGGGAATAATCCTCAAGTGAAGGGAATGGGAATAATCCTCAGGTGAAGGGAATGGGAATAATCCTCGGGTGAAGGGAATGGGAATAATCCTCAGGTGAAGGGAATGGGAATAATCCTCAGGTGAAGGGAATGGGAATAATCCTCAGGTGAAGGGAATGGGAATAATCCTCAAGTGAAAGGAATGGGAATAATCCTCAAGTGAAGGGAATGGGAATAATCCTCAGGTGTGCTTGGAATGCGTCGGGAGCTCCGGGGAACAGCCTTGAAGCTTTGGATTGGGATTTTGTGGGTTTGAGTTCTGTAAATTACAGAATCCTGGAATTGTTGGAGTTGGAGTTGGAACCTAAAGCTCATTCCATGGGCAGGAACACCCTCCAGTCCCCCAGGGTGCTCATCCAGCCTATCCTTGAACAATTCCATGGGGAGGCCACACCGCTGGGATTCCTTGGCAACAAGAGCCAGGTCTCCAAGGAAGGTTCAGGAGGAAAAGTCAGAGCTCTGTGGGCTGCAAATCCCTCCTGAGATTTTGTTCTGTGGTGTTTTTTTTGTATTGTTGGGAATTCTCATTTCCCCATCAACAACCTTGAGCAGGGAACACTGGGAATCGCCTCCAGCCAGGCCTGAGGTGGGCTCAGATCAGCTAAAATTCATTAAAAGGACTTAAAAGTTGCTGTTAATCTCAAAGTGAAACTTGAAAAATATTGTGAATTAACCATGGATCTATTGTGTAAGAACAGATGGAAAAATTAGGAATTCTCATGGGCTGGGCTGACAATTGGATTTGTCAGAGAATTCCCGTTGATCCCAATGTGGATCACTCATCCCCATCACTTCTGTCCCTGGACATCATTCACACTCAAACACCATTCATACATTTCAGAGCAGTCTTTTTATTAATTTTACTGTTAATTAACTTATTTTCACTTATTATTTAAATCTCAAAAGCACAATTTAATGGAGAACCAGGATTTGCTTCAGTGCTGGAAGGTGGGAGAGGAACATCAATGGTGGGATTTGATCTTAGAGGTCTTTTCCAACATTTCTGGTTCTGGGATTTTAAGGAGCAGGAAATAATTAAGCACAATAATTAGAGTTGCATTATTAATGTTGTAAATAATGATGGCAGCAAGCTCAGAAATATTTGGGGTTGATGTTTTCAATACTCATTAAGAGTTGCATGCATGGTGATAGGAGGGAAATATTCACAAAATCTCAAAGATGATTTTGTGAATATTTATGAGTTATTTATGAGTTAAATAATTAAGAATTTATGAGTTAAAATTTACAAAACCAGTGACTGGACTGTCCAAACTGGTGTGAACTGGGGGTAACTGGAGAGGTCAAGCTGGAGATTTGAATCTCAGGCATTTTGTTGTCTGTTGGTTGGGTTTTGTATTTATTTATTTAATTTATTGGTAGTGCTTCCCAGTGTATTTTATTATTAAAAATCAATTTTTGGAGTTGTTCAGGATAAATTGCTCTCCTAAACCAGGTCTTGGCTTATCCCTGATTTCTCTTAGTGAAGGCAAAGAGAAGGAAATCTGAATTATTGCAATGCTTCAAAGTGAACATTCCCTGTGCAATCAGCACCCTGGGTGGGTTCACTCAGATGTGCCAAGGTGGGAAAGCAGCAATTTGGGGATTTGGGGATGAGTGGCAGCAGCCACTGTCACCTCCCAGTTCCCTCCTTGGGAAGTGACTGGGGCCCAGTGACCCAAACTGGGAATGGCATTGCCTGAGGCTGATCAGCCCCCATGTCCTGATGTGATTTTGCACAAGCTCAGCTCCAATTTTGCTTTTTTCCGTTCATGGCTCAGGGAGAAAGGGAGGAGGAGAAACTGAAGCAGATTATTAAATGTGAGAAATAATGTTGGCTGTATTATTTCTCCACATGAGAAACTCCATAAGGCACCGTGTGCATGAAACCATTTACAGTTGGCTGGTGACAGGCAGGAGCCACCAATGCTGGTACATAACACTGCACTCTAGAAAATCTGACACAGGAGTTTGAGTTCAATATAAAGATTTGAAAACTGGAGAATGGACAGGACCAGCAATAATCAAATTATCTAGCAGAGAATCTATGTGTTTACTTACAGGTGAACTTCCCAGTTCCCTCCTTGGGAAGGGGATGGGGCCCAGTGACCCAAACTGGGAATGGCATTGCCTGAGGCTGATCCCGATGTGATTTTGTACAAGCTCAGCTCCAATTTTGTTTTTTTCATTCATGGCTCAGGGAGAAAGGAAGGAGGAGAAACTGAAGCAGATTATTAAATGTGAGAAATAATGTTGGCTGTATTATTTCTCCACACGAGAAACTCCATAAGGCACCGTGTGCATGAAACCATTTACAGTTGGCTGGTGACAGGCAGGAGCCACCAATGCTGGTACATAACACTGCACTCTAGAAAATCTGACACAGGAGTTTGAGTTCAATATAAAGATTTGAAAACTGGAGAATGGACAGGACCAGCAATAATCAAATTATCTAGCAGAGAATCTATGTGTTTACTTAGAGGTGAACTTCCCAGTTCCCTCCTTGGGAAGGGGATGGGACCCAGTGACACAAACTGGGAATGGCATTGCCTGAGGCTGATCCCGATGTGATTTTGCACAAGCTCAGCTCCAATTTTGTTTTTTTCATTCATGGCTCAGGGAAAGGGAGGAGGAGAAACTGAAGCAGATTAATAAATGTGAGAAATAATGTTGGCTGTATTATTTCTCCACACAAGAAACTCCATAAGGCACCGTGTGCATGAAACCATTTACAGTTGGCTGGTGACAGGCAGGAGCCACCAATGCTGGTACATAACACAGCACTGCAGTCTAGACAAATCTGACACAGGAGTTCTATTCAATATAAAGATTTGAAAACTGGAGAATGGACAGGACCAGCAATAATCAAATTATCTAGCAGAGAATCTATGTGTTTACTTAGAGGTGAACTTCCCAGTTCCCTCCTTGGGAAGGGAATGGACCCAGTGACCCAAACTGGGAATGGCATTGCCCGAGGCCGATCCCGATGTGATTTTGCACAAGCTCAGCTCCAATTTTGCTTTTTTCCATTCATGGCTCAGGGAAAGGGAAGAAGAGAAACTGCAGCAGATTAATAAATGTGCCTTTTAGCCCGGGATCACTCCAGGCAAAAGTCAGCATGCCTTAAGGAATTTCTGGGAAAAAAAGTGTGGTGTTTAGAGAGAAAAACAGAATATTTAATGTGGTTTTGTTCAGTTGAAAACGGCTGGGGGTTTGGGGAGAGCATTTGGCTAAATAGCTAATGAATAATTCAGGGTTGCTAATTTAGGAGCTCTGTCATATAGATTAAAATCCAGCGGGTTTGGCTGTAAACAAAGAGAATAAACACCCAGCATTTAACCAAACAACAAATTCAGGGGTTGAAGCCTGTGGACCTTTGAAGGGCACCAGCTCGTGGCTGAGAGGGGGACAATTTAATTAGCATGGATTTTTTTATTAGTCAATATTAAAACCCCTGCCCAGAAGCTGTAATTCTAATTCCAGGAGATTATATCCCTAAAGCTCCAGGATTTATGGGGAGAAAAGTTTGGATCCAAGCATGGAAAGGGGAATTTCAGGAGCTTCTCTCCCATGGAATGGTTTTGTTGATGCAAATATCAGAGACATTTTTGCTGCTGTCCCTCTGCCAGGCCTGACAGGGAGCTACAAAACAAAGGGGAAGATGTTCCCTGGTGAGCTCGCAGCCTTAATTAACACAATTAACAAATACAATTACCACAGAGCGAGGTTAAAAAGAGACAGGAGAGATAAAAGCACATCTCCAAGAGGGACAGGAATGAAAGTGGGGATGTTGATGTTCAATCCTGGGAGCAGCAGCCACGGATCCTGATGCTTTTTCCAGCTCCAGGTGCCCCATTTTCATCCCGGATCTGCGTTTGCAGGAATGGAAATGCTGCGGTTCAGGGGGAATTCCTGAGACTGGGAGAACAGAGGGTTGTGACACGTGTCACCTTTCCAGGCAGTTCTGAGGCATTTGGGATTTCCAGGAGTGCAGAAATCTCCAGAATATGTTTGTTGTACTTGGAAATAACCCTTTAGTTCCCATTCCAGTGTGGTCCCAGTAGGGAATTCCCTGACATTCCTATTGGACAAATAACCCTTTATTTCCCTTTATTCCAGTCTGATCCCAATAGGGAATTTCCTGATGTTGCTATTGGACAGATAACCCTTTATTTCCCTTTATTCTAGTGTGATCCCAGGGTAGGGAATTTCCTGATATTCCTATTGGACAAAAAACTCTTTATTTCCCATTCTGGTGTGATCCCAGTGTAGGGAATTTCCTGATATTCCCATTGACAACCCTTTATTTCTCATTTCAGTCTGATCCCAGTCTGATTCCAGTCTGATGTTCCCATTGGACAAATAACTCTTTATTTCCCTTCCTGGTGTGATCCCACTGTAGGGAATTTCCTGATGTTCCCATTGACAAATATTTCCCTTTATTCCAGTCTGATCCCAATATAGGGAATTCCCTGATATTCCTATTGGACAAAAAACTCTTTATTTCCCATTATTCCAGTGTAGGGAATTTCCTGATGTTCCCATTTACCTGATGTTCCCATTGACAAATAACTCTTTATTTCCCATTCCAGTGTGATCCCAATGTAGGGAATTTCCTGATATTCCTATTGACAAAAACCTCTTTATTTCCCTTTCTGGTGTGATCCCACTGTAGGGAATTTCCTGATGTTCCCATTGACAAATAACCCTTTATTTCCCTTTATTCCAGTGTAGGGAATTTCCTGATGTTCCCATTTCCTGATGTTCCCATTGACAAATAACCCTTTATTTCCCTTTATTCCAGTGTGATCCAAATTTAGGGAATTCCCTGATGTTCTTATTGACAAATAACCCTTTATTTCCCATTCCACTCTGATCCCAGGGTAGGGAATTACCTAACATTCCCATTGAAAAATAACCCTTTATTTCCCTTTATTTGAGTCCGATCCCAGTGTAGGGAATTTCCTGATATTCCCATTTTCCATCCCCCTAGGCTGGGAATCCTGTAGTTTGTAAGATTTGAGTGGATGCTCCTGTTCCAAGGGAGAGCTGCTCCCAAATCCCAGTAATTTTACCTGAGACAAAAAAAAAGCAGTGATTATTTAGAATTTCAGAGCTCTCCCTTCAGTGACCTTTTTTGGGGGCAGATGTCTCCTTCCAATCCCTTTTTCCTTGATTCTTGCTGCTCCAGCAGTGGCTTTGGGGTATAATTTTATTGATTTGTTTATTTAGATGGATTTGGGATTTTTTTTTTTAGGATCTGCTCTTCCACAGGGCTTTCCCGTGGATCAGGGAGCTGGGCTGGGAGGATTTTGTGGTGCAGAATTGATCTGTGCAGCTCCACGCTCAGAATTAAATTGATGTGAGAACTGTGACTGCTTTTGTCACCAGTAATTCCTGCCTCCAGCAGGATATTAAAGAGGACAAATGAATTCAAAACAAAACCACCACCAACCACACGTTTTTTATTTGACTTCCTGAACGTTCAATTAATTGTTGACAGAGATTTTTTTAGGGGGGTAGATTGGGTCGGGGCTGTACTTTAAATTAAGCCTTTGTGGGTTTATTTTGCACGCAGGGAAGATCCTGCCCGAGTTTGAAAAGGTCACCACCGTTAATCATTTCAGGAAGGCAAGAAAATACTCGAGTAATGACTCAACTGAAAGGAATAACCAAGATTAAAAGCTTCTTAGTGCTTAATAACTGTGATCTTGATTAGTTCATGTTTTTGTGACAAAGGTTCGATTATCAAGCTGAAAAATATCATTTTTAAGGGGGTGTTACTTGGTTTGAGGGTTTTTGGCTTGATTCCACAATTAAAAAATCAGAGATTGATGAGAAGAAGGAATAACAGGTACCTGATGCAGCCATTCCTGAGCTGGACTTGTCCCAAATGCATTTTCCAGGAGATCATTTGGGGATGGAAAAATTGGCCCAGGTCTCATAGGAACAAGATCCTGTTTTCATTCTCTTTATTTGTCAGCAGTTTTAGTCATCCTTTCAGCACCACTAAGTGATTTTTGAAAATGATCCATCACATTTCCATAGAGCTTGGAGTTTATGTTAAATAGGATGTATGGATATAAAACAAATAGAGAATTTACCATCTTGGAAGGAATTCAGAGTTCCTTGTTCTTGTTCTCCTTCTCCTCACCCCAAAATCTGGGATTTCTGGCTAAATACTGAAGGATTTATCCTCACAATATTCATTTATTGTATTTTTTATTATCTACCCTGTGCTCAAATGTATTTTTAATACACCAAATGATCAGGACTATTCATATTTAGTAAATACAGAGGTCTAGAAGGTTTTTTTTTAATAATCCACTTTTATTCTGCATTTCATTCCATTATTCCTGCTAATACTTTTATCTTTTACGACTCTAAGATGATTTTATTTTTGCATTAATACCTGCAAACAAATGTTGACAATCAGCATAACTATTTTGACTAAAAGAGAGGCTGTTTTCTTATATTAATCCTTCTATATTCTAATCCCATGAGGGGTTTAATGCTGGTTTTTTATTTCCTTTCAAACCCATCTGGTTTCTCACCCACGTTTCAGGTGGGAGCGTTGAATTTCCGTGCCCGGAGTATTCCCATTGTGTTAATTTCTCCTGATAAACAAGGGAATTTGGAATGCTTCAGACACATGATCCAAAGAATCCAATTTCATCCCAGTGTCCTGCTGCTCTTGCATTCTCCCTAATGCATTTTCCTGTAGACAATTTGTTTAGCTGAGGATTTAATCAGCTGGAACATCTATTTTTGATCCTGCTTTTACCAGGCCGGGCCTCATAGGGAGCACATGAATTTGCACTCAAGCTGAGGTGAAAAACGTCGCATTTCCAATCTTGACTTCAGTTTTTAGAATTATGGGGTGCATCTTTATATTTTTCAATATTTTTAAGGCCCTGGCTGAGCTTTTAAAGCCTTTTTCCCTGGTTGCTCTGCTGTAATCCTTGGCTGAACTGGTTTTGATTGGTGTGACACGCGTGGGCCTCCCGCTGCCATCCCTGGATTTACATTCCCTGCACCAGATTAATCTCCAGGATGACCTGGAGAAGTCTCCTGAGGACAGAGCAGCAGGAATTTTCTGTGCTGGATGTTTCTGGATTTCAGGGGTTCAGCAGCACCCGGGTAGTGCCTGTTGTCCCTTTGGAATCCCAGTGGGGTGTGAGTGCTCAGGGGAGGGGACAGAGCTGTCCTAGTGAGGCCTTAGGGTTTTAGCTTTTCTTTTTTCATCTATTTGTAATCCTGTAATTCTTTAGTGCAGAACTCTAAACCCCATATAGAATGTGAGCTGTGCTTTCCCATTTTGGTCGGACACAATTCCTCTCTCCAGGCCTGGGAATCAAGGACACCTCAGTGCCTCAGGCCCTGAGATGTAAAACATAAACAAAATGTGAACAAAAGTGAATTGAGGGGAGGAAATTTGGGGTAAATGACTTCATTACCAAAGTTTTAATTAGGAAATTAACCCAAATATGGACCAAACTGATAAAAGTGTAAAAACTCATGACCCATCATGCATTTTTGAGTGTAGCCTCTTGGGGAAGCTTTGTCTGCCCTAAATGTACCTGAAGGCCCTTCAATAAATAGAATATAAAAAAAGATTTTTATTCTTTTAATTCTATCTGGCCTCTGTTTTTAGGTAAGCCCCAAAAAAGCATCCCTGGTGTCCCAGTGATGTGGTGGCACTGGTCTGTGCTGGCAGGGGACAGCAGCAGGGCTGGCAGTGGCTCCTGTGGGATTTCATTCAGCAGCGAGCTGGGTGATCCCTGGGGTGCAGGATTTGATATTTGGGGTTTGGGATGATTCAGGGGATGGGAACAAGAGCTGTGCTCACTCTGGGTGTGGGGAAGGAGCAGCTCCAGAGGGACAATGGGAGAGGAGATGGAGCAGCAAAGGGAGGCTGATGGCAGAGGGAAGGAGCCACAAGTTAAATATGATCTAAATTAAGGAGAAACGATTTCAGACTGCCAGAGGGCAGAGTTAGATGGGATATTGGGGAGAAATTGTCCCCTGGGGGGGTGGGGAGATCTGGAATGAATTTCCCAGGGAATCTGTGGCTGTCTCTGGATCCCTGGCAGTGTCCCAGGCCAGGCTGGAACACCCTGGGATGGTGGGAGATGTCCCTGCCCATGGCAGGGGTGGCACTGGATGGGATTTAAGGTCCCAACTTATCCCAAGTTGTGTCTGCAAGGTTTTTTTTGGGTTTTCTTTTCCTGCCAAACCAATATTCCAGGACACCACGCTGTGTTTGAAGCAGGAGCAGACCCAATCCAGTAATTACACCCAAAAATGTTCAGGTTCATCTCCTGGTTTTAATTGGGTTTTGGTCCCTTGATAAGCCCCCTGTGGATAATTCTGTGGAAAAGTGCAGTGTGATCACTTTATTTCTTCATTCTCAAAATGTCTTTGCATGGAACCACCACAACTAAACCTGGGGTTGCTGGCAGGGTTTGGATTTTGGAGAGCTGGATTTTATGAGTTTGGGAAAACAATTTCCAATTTCCTTCAGTGAATGCATTAAATTTTAATGGCTGAAAACATCCATAGAGTGTCCTGATGGAGCACAAGTGGAACTTGTTCCAGTTTTGTTGTTGAAATAAGAATTGGAAATTCAGCCACTCCAAATTTTGAGTGGTTGTGTGGTTGAGGGCAGCTGATCCCTGATAAAAACGAGGCTGAAACCCAGGAATTTCCAACATAAATCCCAATTCTCTGGTTTACTTCCAGCACAAATTGGCCAAGGGTTCTTTTCCGTGTCTGTGGGTGAGTTTTGAACTCAGCACAGCACGAGGAGAACCTGCAGTTTCATTTTTATTTTCCTTTTGTATGGATGTTTGCAGCCATCCCATTAATTCTTTCTGGGATTTCAGTAGTTTTTTCCCTACTGGAATGAATAACATTGCAGATAGAAATTATTTGTATCAATGGAAATTATTTGGATCTGTGGGGCTTGGGTGAATGTTGTGGTCAGGATTTATGGGTGCTGAGTGTATCCGGTTTGTTGTTTTCCAGTCCAAACCATGGAAAAAAGGTTTGTGGGATTTCTCTTTGACCTAACCACAATTGCCAAGCTCTGGTGGAAATCATGATGGGAAAAAAGAGGGAAAATACCTAGAATTGGGAGATTTCTGCCTCCTCTTGGCTGCTGATCAACCCCAGAGTGGGGAATTTCCTCTTCCTGGAGGAATGACCACCCCATTATTGTTTTCTGCTGGATTTGGGGATTTTACAAGCACCTGTGTGAAAAACAAGGTTCACTTTCTTGGAAAAATTTAGAAGTTTAATAAAAAATAAAAAGAAGATAGACAATTAGGAAAGACAAAAGCAAAATTCAGTTTTTCAGTTTGTTCCTTAAAAGTATCAGCCTGTTCCATATTTATAAATTCACATGCATGATTCAGACATTCCTTTGTTTAGTCCCAACTCCCCTCCCAACCATTTTATCTGAGATACATCTATGGGTGGTTCCCTTCTGTCTGATAGCACAGGTCCCATAAATTCTTCTCCCGGGGTTCTGGTCATCTTCATTTGGACAATGTGGTGGTTTGCAAGCAAAACCAGTGAAAGACTCTAAGTCAGAAACACAATTTAGTAAAAGGAAAATAAAAGAAATAAAAGAAAGTAAAATAAATTTATAGTAATAGTACAAAAAAACCACTGACAGAGTCAGAATACAACCTGACACCCTGTTAGGGTGGTAGTGGCAGTCCAGATGAGATGGTCTTGTCAAAGCAGTGATTCCTGTAGAAAGGTCTGGTAGTTCTTGTCTCCTCTGGAAGTCCAGTGGATAAAAGCTGCCTGTGCTGTCCCAAACCCTGGATTTATCCAGGTGGGAATGCTTGGCTCCTCCCCCTGGGCGGAGCATCTCACAATGGGATGATCTCATTCTATGAGTGCTGCAGTGGGTCCTTGATGGCCCATTAAACAGAGATAACTGAGGGAATTATCTATGAGTACTGCAGTGGGTCCTTGATGGCCCATGAACCAGAGATAACTCTGAGGGAATTATCTATGTGTCATGCAGTGGGTCCTTGATGGCCCATTAACCAGAGATAACTCTGAGGGAATTATCTATGAGTGCTGCAGTGGGTCCTTGATGGCCCATTAACCAGAGATAACTCTGAGGGAATTATCTATGAGTGCTGCAGTGGGTCCTTGATGGCCCATTAACCAGAGATAACTCTGAGGGAATTATCTATGAGTGCTGCAGTGGGTCCTTGATGGCCCATTAAACAGAGATAACTCTGAGGGAATTATCTGTGAGTGCTGCAGTGGGTCCTTGATGGCCCATTAAACAGAGATAACTCTGAGGGAATTATCTATGAGTGCTGCAGTGGGTCCTTGATGGCCCATTAACCAGAGATAACTCTGAGGGAATTATCTGAGTCCTGCAGTGGGTCCTTGATGGCCCATTAACCAGAGATAACTCTGAGGGAATTATCTATGAGTTATGCAATGGATCCTTGATGGCCCATTAAACAGAGATAACTCTGAGGGAATTATCTGAGTCCTGCAGTGGGTCCTTGATGGCCCATTAAACAGAGATAACTCCCGGAGGAAGTTATCTATGAGTCATGGGCAAGGCATTGTTAGGCTCGTTAACAGAAGATAAGGAAAACACTGCCCCACCTTGGCTCCAACGGCTCATGGGGATAGAATACAAACCTTGGGCACAATTTTACATTGTAACCTAGGACAGACAAGATCCTTGATAACAGAAGTTCAATAAATTCCCTTTTTGTAGCTTTTTGGTCAGCAATTTTCATGCAAAAAAAACAAAAGACCTCAGGCTTCTAACACTAAGTTACAATCATAAAAATATATATTCATCACATTTATAACTTCTATTAATAAAATAAAATACAGCACAATCTTCCTACATTATACATACAATATTAATTTTAATATTTGTGAAAAGCCAACTTTATACAATGCATTTATAACACCTGTGAGGTGAAGCTGCTTCTGTATCAGATCCCAGCGACCACCTGGAAGCTGTGTGGAATTCTGGAAGTCAGGCAGTCCCAGGAATTGATTTTCCCCCGTTATTTCAGCACATTCACGGCTGATTTTTCCCTTTGAGGAGCATGACTGTTGTGATGATTCACGGCTGCTCTCTTGGAGCCATTCCAGCCAGGAATCACAAGCACGCCGCTCCTGTTGCCGCTTGTTTACTGCAGCAAACACGCAGAACGCAAATTGGAATTCATTAATCTGACTGCAGCTCCCCAATTAGAATTGTTAAATTAATTTTCGGGGGTTTAGGAGCTGATTTCATGGGGATGATCTCGGTGTGCACATCACACTTCACCACTGGCCTTGTGCTGAAAGCTGAGCTGCTTTCATACTGAAATCTTGATTTTAGGCCAGCAGAGAGGATTGATATTTTTGCCTCCAGCACTAAAAAACAAAATTATTTTATGCTTTGTAATCTGTTACAACAACAATTTGCTTCTCCTTGCAATACATCTTCTTATTTGGCTGGCTGAGCAATATTTTCATTTGTAACCTCTGTGTCCAGAATGGAAAATGGAACATCAGAGCAGCCTGAGGAAACACCCTCAGAGCAAATAATTTGCATTTTCACAGGTTAATTTTAGGAGAATTTTGCTGTGAAAAAAGTGTGGCAGACAGGAAGGAGCAAAGCAAGATTTTCATCAGGAAAAAAAAAAAAAGGCAGAAATAGCAAAACACCAAAGGGATATTTAAAAATTGGTGTTATTTACTCTCCAGGCAGTTGCTTTCTCTTAGTTCCATGGAAATTGCAGGAGAAGGAAACTTTTTCCCATTTAGGGCAAGGAATAATTACAAAATGTGCAGCAAGGGACACAATCAGGATTTGGGCACTGGGAAAAGTTTTGGAGGGAGGATGGAGAGGACCTGAGCTCCATTCCCTGGGCAGGTTGGGAGATCCTGAGCCTGAATCCTTTGATGGATGAGGCTGGGAAGTTTTGGGTTAATTAGGACCAGCTTTGGATGGTGGAAGAGATCAGAACATTCTGGAAATGTTCCTCACAGGGCTGGATTTCTGCTCACAGCAGAGGGACAGTGGGAATTCCAGGGAATTTCTGTGCGGGACTGAAGGAATTCGTGGAGCAGATTGGGTTGGGTGGGATCTCAGGGATTGTCCAGGAATTCATGGAATCCAGCTTTTCCAACAACCCAGATATCAATATTTGGAGAAGGGAGGAAGGGGAGACACAGCTGCTGCTCCAGGAAAAACAAGGAAAGAATCCTCTAAATAAAATGATTCCCTGAGGAGACCTGGAGGATTTGAATCTTCATGGGGGTCAATAATCCGCTGGGAACAGCCACAGTGAGGATGGGAATGTTGGAGGGCCAAAGAATCCTGGAATGGTTTGGGTTGGAAGGGACCTTCAAGCTCATCCATGCCATGGGCAGGGACAGCTCCCACTGTGCCAGGCTGCTCCAAACCCATCCAGCCTGGCCTGGGACATTCCAGGGATCCAGGGACAGCCACAGCTGCTCTGGGAATTCCATCCCAGCCCCTCCCCACCCTCCCAGTGAAGAATTCCTTCCCAAAATCCCATATAAATTGACCCTTTTCCAGCTTAAATCCATTCCCTGTGTCCTGTCCCTCTGTCCCTTGTCCCAAATCCCTCTCCAGCTTTTTTTTGGAGCCCCTTCAAGCCCTGGCAAGCCGCCCCATAACAACGTAGTACAAATAGTAAAACAACAGCTCTGAGCATAAAGGAACATTTATCTTATAAACCATTACTCATTTATCTATTTAAAGATCTTTTTTTTAATGCAGGTGAGTACAAATCTCATTGTACTCCATAAATCCAGGGAAAAGGAGCCTCTGGCAGCAGTGCCAGGGCGTTCTGTCAGGTGCTCTCCACCTCCCACCTCTGCCTCTCTGGGCTTTGTTGGCCCACACGACTCCAAAGGAATAAAAGCTGGATCTGCTCTTAAAAAAAAAATAGCTGGAGAGGGTTAGAGTGCAGTGGGAAGGGAGGGTTGGAGCAGTCACATCCCTGCTTTGCTTGGAGGGTTTTTTCCATTAAAATCCGTGGTTTTGGTGAATTTGTTGTGTCAGAGCTACCCTGCACAGGCTGATGAGTCACTGCAATTAAAGCTTGAACCTCCCCGGGAAGGCAAAAATCCTCCAATTTCTGTGTGTGCTGTTTGAACTGCGGGTCAGGGAGGGAAATAATTGCCGGCAGATCGATGGCTGCAGTTCCAAAAGGCACGGATCCCTTTTTGTTCATTCCTGCTCTCCTGCTGGGGGACGTTAAATGTGGCAGGAATGTCACTGGGGAGCAGCAGGAAAAGGAGAAGGGGAATTCTGCCCCTCTGCCCCTCTCAGGTGAGGCCCCACCTGTGGAGCTGCCCCAGCCCAACTTCAGGAGGACCTGGAGCTGCTGGAGAGATCCAGAGGAATCCCTGGAGCTGCTGCAGGGCTGGAGCCCCTCTGGAGCCAGGCTGGGAGAGCTGGGGGTGCTCACCTGGAGAGGAGAAGGGAAAACTCCAGGGAGAGCTGAGAGCCCCTGGCAGGGCCTGAAGGGGCTCCAGGAGAGCTGGAGAGGGACTGGGGACAAGGATGGGGGGACAGTGTGAGGTTTTTATTTCCTTTTCTTCTTTGTTAATACACAGGAGTCACAGTTTTGTGTTCACACTGTATATTTATTATTTCTCATCTCTATTTCAGTCTCACAAGCCGTGAGCTCTAACAAGTTAAAAAACAGAGGTAAAATGGAGCACCTCTAACTCTTTCCAAGGTTATTTAAGTGTTAATCATCCAATAACGAGGTGACACCTAAATTATTTTTACTTTTAACCCAATAACCAAACACCCCTGGCCCGCAATGTGGATTTTTCTACCCAATTACAAAATCCCACCCAGAGCCATGGAGAAGTGAAAAAGCAGGACTGGCCTCTGCCCTAAATCCTCCATCTTGCTTTATATCTATTCCTGCATTCTAAACCCTTAAACTCTCAGTTTTGCACCCTGTGATCTCACACACTTCTATCCAAACTGCACACCCACAATCCCAGTGCTGTCACTCAATTTTGGGAGCCTTTTCCACAGCCTCAGGTCAGTGCAGTGTTTGCTTGGGGGTCAGAGCCTGTGAGCACAGAAAGTCTGGAATTCTCAGTGCCCAGGGTTCCAAAGCCTGGAATTCTCAGTGCCCAGGGTTCCAAAGCCTGGAATTCTCAGTGCCCAGGGCTCCAAAGCCTGGAATTCTCAGTGCCCAGGGCTCCAAAGCCTGGAATTCTCAGTGCCCAGGGTTCCAAAGCCTGGAATTCTCAGTGCCCAGGGCTCCAACAGGACAGGACACAGGGAATGGCTTCAAACTGAACAAGTGGAGATTTGGGTGGGAGATTGGGAAGGAATTCCTGGCTGGGACAGAGGAGAGAGGCTGGGATGGAATTCCCAGAGCAGCTGTGGCTGTCCCTGGATCCCTGGAATGTCCCAGGCCAGGCTGGATGGGTTTGGAGCAGCCTGGCACAGTGGGAGCTGTCCCTGCCCATGGCACGGATGAGCTTGAAGGTCCCTTCCAACCCAAACCATTCCAGGATTCTTTGGCCCTCCAACATTCCCATCCTCACTGTGGCTGTTCCCAGTGGATTATTGACCCCCATGAAGATTCAAATCCTCCAGGTCTCCTCAGGGAATCATTTTATTTAGAGGATTCTTTCCTTGTTTTTCCTGGAGCAGCAGCTGTGTCTCCCCTTCCTCCCTTCTCCAGATATTGATATCTGGATTGTTGGAAAAGCTGGATTCCATGAATTCCTTCATTGTGGGCATCCCCTCTCCCTGTGAGACCCTTTTCCAGACATCCCCCAAAGAGGAAATTCCCCTAAAAGTCTTATCCTAAATCATATCCATGTTTATATGGAACAGCAATGGAATTTTTTTAAAAATCCATCAGAACTGTGCACTGGAGCGAGATTGGGTTTCCTTTATTCCAATTATTGCAGTGAGTGGTCTGTGAAATCCAGGAAATTCTTATTTAATTCCATTTTCTGGCTTGAATTGCGGAACTGGCAAATGGTGCAGCTCTCCCAGAGGAATTTCCACCTGGTTTCAGTGCTGGGAAATGGTTCCAGTTCCTATCCCTAAATTCTGTGTATCCAACTCTGTGATGCCAAACCCCAGCAGAGTTTTCCGGGCAGGATTTAATTTTGTGCTTCTCCCTTACTAAAGTATAAATCTTGGTGGTTTTAATCCAATTCTTTGCTCTCTGAATAGAATAAAAGCAGCCCTTTATGTTAGGCAGGACCTGGATCCAAGGTTAATTCGAATTTTATGGATAATCCCTCACTCTCTTCTGGACACAATTGGATAGACCTTCCCAGAATTTGAACATCACATCCTTAATAAGGTTTTATTTTGTTTTTAAAGCATTTTAATGGCAATGGATGAATGTTCCCAGTCAGGTCTCACCTCAGGATTGGTTTATTTTTTATATTTTATTATTTTATTATCCCTTGATTGGTTTATTTTTAATTTATTAGGACATTACTTTGTCTTCACTTAAAAGTTCCTTTTCTTCTTGGGACACTTTGTCCCTTCACCCAGGAGTTCATTCAGTGAGGTGAAGCCACAAAAATCTCTTAAAAAATCTAATATTTAATTATTCTGGGATTTATTAATTTTTTATTTATTCTGGGGTTCAAAGAAAGACGATTTCTTTTTGCTGTTGGCTTCTGTTCTTAAATCCCTCTAAATGTCATTTCTATTTTGTAGGGATATTATGGAATCATGGAATGGGTTGGCTTGGGGTAGAACTGGGTGAGTTTTACGGCCCCTCCCAACCTGAACCAGTCTGGAATTCCATGATGAGGTGAAAAATGAATTTAGGAATGGAGTGAATCCTGTCCTTGGGAATTTCTGCTTTGCTCCACAGTGCTGTCCACTCCTCCCTGCTGGAATTTGCCCTTCCCTGTTTGCTGCTGTGGATGCAGATCTTTATTTTGAACCCAATTCCCTCATTCCCACATTGGCAGGACGTGGAGCAAAGTTCAGTGCCAGCAAATGCAGAAATGATTGGATAATTCCCTGGGTCAAACTCATTCCGGGCAGTTCTGGAGATTGAATTAGGATTTGAAGTGGATCTTTTATTAAGAGCAATTTCTGAGGGTCCCCTATTCCATCAAGCAATAATTCTTAGGGAAAAGCGCTCCTGACACCTAAAACCAGGCACACAAAATGGGATTTTTGGTGCTGTTTTTACAGGGAGCACTGGGAGTTTTGACCTTTTAATATACACAAATTTTTTTACCTTTTTGATATTTAAATCAAACAGGATTTTTTCTTTTCTGTGTTGGGTGTAACACACATTAAAGGAGGTGCCAATAAATAAGAAATAAATAAATAAGAAATAAATAAATAAGAAATAAATACGTTGTAAATAAATAAATGTTGTAAATAAATAAGAAATAAGTTGTAAATAAATGTTGTAAATAAATAAGAAATAAGTTGTAAATAAATAAGAAATAAATACTAATTTGGGGTTGAATTACAGCAAAGAGGACACTGAATGCAGAAAAAAAATTCCTTATTTTAGGGGAATGCAATCAGCAGAGCCTAATAAAGGAAATAAATGCCTACCACTAAAATAATTCCTTTTTTATAACATTTCCATGAGTGGAAATTTCCATTCTGTCCTGCAGTTGTTTGAGTTTGACTTTGAGGTGACTTTGTGAAATGCTGGATGTTATTCCAACCCTGGAAAAAAGCAGGAGCTGCTCCTCTGTAATGATCAGGAACCAACAGATTTTACTGGAAGTCTGACAATATTTATTCCTGACAGGAGTTTTCCATAGGATCTCCTGGCTGGAATTGCTCTTGGAGGTTTCTTCCAATCCAAACAATTCTGCTGGAATCTTCAAACCTGTTTCTGTAGAACTTTAAATGTTTAAATTGAGGGATGTGGAGGTTGTAGCAGTGTTGGGATGTTTTTTCCAGGAATTTTCCTGGTTTTTATTTCAGTGGAAGCTTTGCTTCCCCTCATTTATGGTTCTGTTGTTGTCAGGACTTGGGAATTCAAGCAGCTTTCACCATAAATTGGGAGATTTTAATTGAATTTAATTTAAATTTTTAATTTAATCACACCAAAGACCGAACATCTTTACCTGCAGATTCATCCCAGGCATCCAGCTGATGACTAAAACCCAAATAAAAGGTGGAAAAGGCAAAAAAAAGGCTGAAAACAGAAAGATTTGGAGTTTGGCATTTTCAAATCTGTTTTAATTGGTTTGAGCTCCGTGGATGCTGTGGCAGGGAGTGGCCAATCCCAAATCCTTCGCTGTCATTGCCACTTCATTTCTTGTCACTCACTCATCACTTTAAAAACAGTGGTGGAGGGGGAAAAAACTGGGAAATAATGGGAAAGAGACGCTTGTGTCAAGAAAATTCTGCACTTTAATTATTGCCTGCTGCCATGAAAGGCACGGGTGGGAGTCATTAAATCCAAAATAACCCAAAAAAAACAACACACCCCAAAGCAACCTCTTGGAAAACAGATAATGGGGAAATTACAGGTGAATTCAGAAATGAGAAAAATGAGAAAATTGCATAATAAGGAGAAGATTGACAGCAGGAAAATTGTTCTGGGGAAGGAGAAGGAGGGGGAATGTTTGGAAATCTGAAATTCCGGTGAAGATTTCAGATTGTACACAAGGCCTGAGATAAAAGCAGATATTGTGGGGGAAAACCACAGGAAAGCTCAACTGTGGGAATTCCTGCCTGGAAAAGTGTTTTATCTGCATTCCAGAGCTGTTACTGGGGGCTTAATCCAAGGAATGGTTGGGAATTCCAGTGAATTCCCAATGAATTCCAATGAATTTTGTTGTAATTTCATTTTATGGTACAAGATAATGTAGTGAGGGAAAACCACAGGAAAGCCCAACTGTGGAAATTCCTGCCTGGAAAAGGGTCTCTTATCTGCACTCTTGAGCTGTTATATGAGTATTAATCCAGGGAATTTTTGGGAATTCCAATGGAGATTTTGAATTGCACAAAAAGATTGAGGTAGAAGATAATGTTGTGAGGGAAAACCACGGGAAAGCCCAACTGTGGAAATTCCTGTCTGGAAAAGAGTTGTTTTCCTGCAATCCAGAGCTGTTATTTGGGTATTAATCCAAGGAATGTCTGGGAATTCCAATGAATTCCCAATGAATTCGATGAATTCCAATGAATTTCTTCATAATTTCAAATTATGGTACAAGATAATATCGTGAGGAGAAAACCACAGGAAAGCCCAATTGTGGAAATTCCTGCCTGGAAAAGTCTTTTTCCTGCACTCCAGAGCTGTTATTGGGGTCTTAATCCAAGGAATGTTTGGGAATTCCAATGAATTCCAGTGAATTTTGTCATAATTTCTTAACTCCTGAGCACTTATTTGAGTATTAATCCGGGGAATATTTGGGAATTCCAATGGAGATTTCAGATTATAAGCAAATATTGTGAGGAAAAATCCACAGGAAAGTCCAACTGTGGAAATTCCTGCCCGGAAAAGGGTCTCTTATCTGCACTCCAGAGCTGTAATTGGGGTCTTAATCCAAGGTATGTTTGGGAATTCCAATGGAGATTTTGAATTCTGAGCAAATATCGTGAGGGAAAAACCACAGGAAAGCCCAACTGTGGAGGTTCCTGTCTGGAAAAGAGTTGTTTTCCTGCAATCCAGAGCTGTTATTTGGGTCTTAATCCAAGGAATGGTTGGGAATTCCAATGAATTCCAAATGAATTCCAATGAATTTTGTCATAATTTAAATTATGGTGCAAAATAATATAGTGAGGGAAAAACCACTGCATAGGCCAACTGTGGAGATTCCTGCCTGGAAAAGTCTTTTTTCTGCACTCCAGAGCTGTTACTGGGGTCTTAATCCCAGGGATGTTTGGGAATTCCAATGGAGATTTTGAATTGCACAAAAAGATTGAGGTAGAAGATAATGTAGTGAGGGAAAACCACGGGAAAGCCCAACTGTGGAGATTCCTGTCTGGAAAAGAATTGTTTTCCTGCAATCCAGAGCTGTTATTGGGGTATTAATCCAAGGAACGTTTGGGAATTCCAATGAATTCCAAATGAATTCCCAATGAATTCAATGAATTCCAATGAATTTCGTTGTAATTTCATTTTATGGTACAAGATAATGTAGTGAGGGAAAACCATGGGAAAGTCCAACTGTGGAAATTCCTGCCTGGAAAAGGGTCTCTTATCTGCACTCTTGAGCTGTTATATGAGTATTAATCCAGGGAATTTTTGGGAATTCCAATGGAGATTTTGAATTGCACAAAAAGCTTGAGGTAGAAGATAATGTAGTGAGGGAAAACCAGCAGGAAAGTCCAACTGTGGAAATTCCTGCCTGGAAAAGCCTTTTTCCTGCACTCCAGAGCTGTAATTGGGGTATTAATCCAGGGAATTTTTGGGAATTCAAATAAATTCCCAATGAATTCAATTAATTCGAGTGAATTTCGTCATAATTTCTCAACTCCTGAGCAGTTATTTGAGTATTAATGCAGGGAATGTTTGGGAATTCCAATGGAGATTTTGAATTCTGAGCAAATATTGTGAGGGAAAAACCACAGGAAAGCCCAACTGTGGAAATTCCTGCCTGGAAAAAAAACCTTTTTCCTGCACTCTGGAGCTGTTATTTGGGTATTAACCCAAGGAATGTTTTATCCAAATGGAAAATGATTTGGTTTGGAAATGAGGGAAGATAGGATGGAGAGCAGGCTGGAATTGCAGCTCGCAGGAGAAAAGGTTCAAAGGTTTCTCCTGGGGCTCTCAGGGGTTGCTGAGTGTCCCTGCAGCCAGGAACATTTGCTGGTTGTGTTTTGTGGCACGGAACGGGGACTGTGACAAGTGACAGAATAATCAGGAGAGCTCGGAGCCACCTCGGGAGCTTTTGGAAGTGTTGAGTAACTTTTTTAATAATCAAAGTAATTAAAATTTAATGAGATGTTGGGGGAGGGGGGCTCATCCTGGCTCATCCCCTTGTTTGCTGCTCCATGGGGACAAATTTCCCTGCGATTCTTCCCGGGATATTAAAAAACATTGACTGCCCCATCCAAAAATTGCCCTGGGTGTGGGATCCAGGGTGAGGAGGGGGAAATTTCCCTGGGATTCATCCTGGGATTTAAAACACTGGGATATCCAAAACCCTACTCGATGTGGGATCCAGGATGGGGAAAGGAAATTTCCCTTGGATTCTTCCCAGGATATTAAAAAACACTGACTGCCCCCTCCAAAAATTGCCCTGGATGTGGGATCCAGGGTGAGGAGGGGGAAATTTCCCTTGGATTCATCCTGGGATTTAAAACACCGGGATATCCAAAACCCTACTCGATGTGGGATCCAGGATGGGGAAAGGAAATTTCCCTTGGATTCTTCCCAGGATATTAAAACATTGATAATAAATGCCAGGATATCCAAAACTCTCCTGGATGTGGGATCCAGGATGGGGAAGGGAAATTTCCCCTGGACTCTTCCCAGGATATTAAAACACCAGGATATTAAACACTGGGATATCCAAAACCCCCCTGGGTATGGGATCCAGGGTGGGGAAAGGAAATTTACTTTGGATTCTTCCTGGGATATTAAAACACTGACTGCCCTCTCCAAAACTGCCCTGGATGTGGGATCCAGGATAGGGAAGGGAAATTTCCCTGGGATTCTTCCCAGGATATTAAACCATCAACTGTCCCCTCAAAAAAACCCTGCCGATGGGATCTAGGATAGGAAAGGGAAATTTTTCTGGGATTCTTCCCAGGGTATTAAACCATCAACTGCCCCCTCCGAAAAAACACCCTGGGTATGGGATCCAGGATAGGGAAGGGAAATTTCCCTTGGATTCTTCCTGGGATATTAAAAAACATCAACTGCCCCCTGCAAACTGCCCTGGATGTGGGATCCAGGATGGGGAAGGGAAATTTTTCTGGGATTCTTTCTGGAATATTAAAACACCAACTGCCCCCTCCAAAACCACCCCTGGATGTGGGATCCAGGATAGGGAAAGGAAATTTTTCTGGGATTCTTCCCAGGATATTAAAAAACATCAACTGCCCCCTCCAAACCACCCTGGGAATGGGATCCAGGATAGGGAAGGGAAATTTCCCTGGGATTCTTCCCGTGATATTAAAGCATCAACTGCCCCCTCCAAAACCACCCCCGATTGGATCCGGGGTGGGAAATTTCCCTGGGATTCTTCCCGGGATATTAAAACACTGACTCCCCCCTCTAAAGATCCCCTGGATGTGGGATCCAGGGTGAGGAAAGGAAATTTTTCTGACATCCTTCCCAGGATATTAAACCATCAACTGCCCCCTTTAAACCGCCCTGGATGTGGGATCCAGGATAGGGAAAGGAAATTTTTCTGGGATCCTTCCCGGGATATTAAACCATCAGTTACACTCTCCAAAAAACCACAACTGGCTATGGGATCCAGGATGAGGAAGTGAAATTTCCCTGGGATTTTTCCCAGGATATTAAAACATTGACTGCCCCCTCCAAAGATCCCCCTGGATGTGGGATCCAGGGTCGGAAAGGGAAATTTTTCTGGGATTCTTCCCAGGGTATTAAACCATCAACTGCCCCCTCCGAAAAAACACCCTGGGTATGGGATCCAGGATAGGGAAGGGAAATTTCCCTTGGATTCTTCCTGGGATATTAAAAAACATCAACTGCCCCCTGCAAACTGCCCTGGATGTGGGATCCAGGATGGGGAAGGGAAATTTTTCTGGGATTCTTTCTGGAATATTAAAACACCAACTGCCCCCTCCAAAACCACCCCTGGTTATGGGATCCAGGATAGGGAAAGGAAATTTTTCTGGGATTCTTCCCAGGATATTAAATCATCAACTGCCCCCTTTAAACCGCCCTGGATGTGGGATCCAGGATAGGGAAAGGAAATTTCCCTTGGATTCTTCCCAGGATATTAAACCATCAATTGCCCCGTTTAACCCCCGCCCTGGATGCACGATCCAGGATAGGGAAAGGAAATTTTTCTGGGATCCTTCCCAGGATATTAAATCATCAATTGCCCCGTTTAAACCGCCCTGGATGTGGGATCCAGGATAGGGAAAGGAAATTTTTCTGGGATCCTTCCCAGGATATTAAACCACCGGCTGCCCCCTCCAAAGATCCCCCTGGGAATGGGATCCAGGATAGGGAAGGAAAATTTTTCTGGGATCCTTCCCGGGATATTAAACCACCGGCTGCCCCCTCCAAAGATCCCCCTGGGAATGGGATCCAGGATAGGGAAAGGAAATTTTTCTGGGATCCTTCCCGGGATATTAAACCATCAATTGCCCCATTTAACCCCCGCCCTGGATGTGGGATCCAGGATAGGGAAAGGAAATTTTTCTGGGATCCTTCCCAGGATATTAAACCACCGGCTGCCCCCTCCAAAGATCCCCCTGGGAATGGGATCCAGGATAGGGAAAGGAAATTTTTCTGGGATCCTTCCCGGGATATTAAACCACCGGCTGCCCCCTCCAAAGATCCCCCTGGGAATGGGATCCAGGATAGGGAAAGGAAATTTTTCTGGGATCCTTCCCGGAATATTAAACCACCGGCTGCCCCCTCCAGCCCCTCCCTGGCTGCGGGGCTCGGTGCGCGGCTCCTCGCTGTAACCATGGCTCCGCTCACGTCATCCCGGGCACAGCGCGGGGAGCGGCGGGGAACAAAGCCGGGAGCCTCGGGGAGCGCCGCCGTGTGCGCGTTTGCATTGACATAAACTCTCCAAAATAAAAAATAAAACTGGAAATCCGAGCTGAGATCGCGGCAGGGTCGGGAAGGGGATTGCTGAGGGATGGGATGGGATGGGCACGGGGCTGGTTCATTCCTGCTGCTGCTTCAGCAGAGTTGGTGCTGCCCTGTCTGGGATAATCCTGCTGGGAGCTGGGATGGAAAAGCATCAGAGCCCTGGAAGTGCTGTTAAAGTGGGGATTTATGGATCTGTAAATAAAAACGCTTGGAAAAGAGGAGAACAAATGGAAAATGGGGAGGGATGAAGGAATGCCATGGAGAGGGGAAGGACCAAGGGGAGGGAGGCAAAGGGCCTGACCTCCCTCTCTCCCCTGCCCCAGCACAATTCCCTCCTGCCTGGGTTTGTATCCAAAAGTTCGGGAAGGAGCAGGAACCCCGAGCTCTGGGGTGATCCTCTCTGGATCCTCTCTGGGATGTGGGGCACATTCCCTCTCCTCCCCTTCCCGGCCGTGCTTGGGATATTTCCCACCTGGAAGACCCTAACAAGGCACAGGGATCGTACCTGGTGACTTCCGTGTGTTGGTGCCTTAGGATTTATCATAAAAACACTGAAAATTGAATTTTTGGGGTTTTTTTGTTCATGTCAAGGCCTCCCAGTTCTGTTCCAGCTTTCCCTGGAGCGGAGTGAACAAAAATAATGGGATTGTACAGGAATGATCCCATTGGAAATGGCCAAAAAGAAAATCCCTCCTCGTTTGCAGTGGGGCTGTTTGGCAGGAGGTCAGAGCAACAGGGAATCATTCCAAGGGAATTCCAAGGTGTCCTTTTGAGCTGGAAATCATTCCAAGGGAATTCCCAGGTGTCCTTCCAAGCTGGAAATCATTCCAAGGGAATTCCAAGGTGTCCTTTTGAGCTGGAAATCATTCCAAGGGAATTCCCAGGTGTCTTTCCAAGCTGGAAATCATTCCAAGGAAATTCCAATTTGTCCTTCCAAGCTAGAAATCATTCCAAGGGAATTCCAAGGTGTCCTTTTGAGCTAGAAATCATTCCAAGGGAATTCCAAGGTGTCCTTCCAAGCTGGAAATCATTCCAAGGGAATTCCCAGGTGTCCTTCCAAACTAGAAATCATTCCAAGGGAATTCGAAGGTGTCCATTTGAGCTGGAAATCATTCCAAGGGAATTCCAAGGTGTCTTTCCAAGCTGGAAATCATTCCAAGGGAATTCCCAGGTTTCTTTCCAAGCTGGAAATCATTCCAAGGGAATTCGAAGGTGTCCTTCCAATCTAGAAATCATTCCAAGGGAATTCCAAGGTGTCCTTTTGAGCTGGAAATCATTCCAAGGGAATTCCAAGGTGTCCTTTTGAGCTGGAAATCATTCCAAGGGAATTCCAAGGTGTCCTTCCAAGCTGGAAATCATTCCAAGGAAATTCCCAGGTGTCCTTCCAAGCTGGAAATCATTCCAAGGGAATTCCAAGGTTTCTTTCCAAGCTGGAAATCATTCCAGGGGAATTCCAATTTGTCCTTCCAAGCTGGAAATCATTCCAGGGGAATTCCCAGGTGTCCTTCCAAGCTGGAAATCATTCCAAGGAAATTCCCAAGTTTCTTTCCAAGCTGTCAGGCTCTCCCTGGAAATTTGAAACCCCCTCCAAGGTTTTTTTCCCCTCCTTGAAAATTAAAAGTTTACCAATAATTCCCAATTCTTTTTCCATGAAAACTGAAACTTTGCTGCTAATTTAAAAAAGAAATCCGCAGGAAGATGAATTAAATTAAATTAAATTAATTATAATTTGGAATGTTTGACCTTTTAAAAACGACAGCGTTATCCACGTTTGTGGATAAATATTTTTATCAAGATTTTATTTTATGCTTTTTCATGCATAAAATAAATTGTCAGGAAATAAAATGATATCGAACATTTTTATCTCTTGATGTAGTGAGAGGAAAATGAAGTTTTGAATAAATTTTTAGGTTTTTTTTTTTTTTGTGCTGCTCAGAGAAATCCAGGGAAAATTAAAATTTACTTCAGAGAATAAATTCAGCGGAAATCCTGGAGTTCTTTTCATCCCTGTGGGTTTTTCCAGTCTGAAAATTGGACATCAGCAGGAATATTCCTGCTCTCTTTTAAGCTAAAAGTGCATTTTTTTCCCAGTTTAAAAAAATTCCAATAAATCCTGAAGAAGTTTTAACCCATCCCACATTCCATGAGGGCGCTGCTGTTGGGATTCTCCAGCTGGAAGGAACATTTGGGAATTTTTCCCTATGGATTGAGGGCTCCCAGATCATCTCCAAGAGATCAAAGTCCTTCCTCACGGAGCGATGGCTCTGACTCATCCTCAGCTGAGTCATCCCGAATATCAAACCATCATTCCAAGGAAGGAAATCTGGGAAAACTTTTCACTCCTGGCAACCCCCACACACCCCAGGGACGAGTCGATAAATCCGGCACGGAAGAGGTGACATCAAAGGATTCCCAGTTTTCTTTGGGAAAAAGGAATCAAGGTGAATCCCTTCCCAGACCTGCCAAAATCATGGATCGTCTGTCCTGGGATCAAAGCTCCCTCTCTGCAGAATTGATCCTCGCTGAGTTTTCCAGAATTCCCTGGAATTCCTGCAAAGCCCTGAAGGTGCAGTTGGAGCCACAGGAGGGAGCAGGGAGAGAGGAGGATGGGATGGAATCCCCCGGGAATTTGGGAACAGGGAGAGAGGAGCTCCCCCAGGAATTTGGGAGCAGGGAGAGAGGAGGGTGGGATGAGCTCACCCAGGAATTTGGGAGCAGGGAGAGAGGAGCTCCCTCAGGAATTTGGGAGCAGGGAGGGATGAGCTCCCCCAGGAATTTGGGAGCAGGGAGAGAGGAGGGTGGGATGAGCTCACCCAGGAATTTGGGAGCAGGGAGAGAGGAGGGCAGGGATGAGCTCATCCAGGAATTTGGGAGCAGGGAGGGATGAGCTCCCCCAGGAATTTGGGAGCAGGGAGGGATGAGCTCCCCCAGGAATTTGGGATCAGAGGAAGCGGCTGCTCTGCTGCAGGGATTCCCCTGTGCTGGGGATTCGCTGGATGCATCCCTGGATTTGTGCTGGGTGTCCTTGTCCAAAGGGATTCCTGCCAGCCTGGAAGGAGGCGTTTGTCACTGTAGGACACAAAATAAAGATGAAGAAACTCCAAAATTCAGAAGGCAAAAGCACAGAAGGATTTATTTTCCAAATCTTCCTACTTATTTATCAGCTGTTCGATACAGACCCACCATGGTTGGTGAACAGGAACAACCTCTCTAATCCATTGGTTAAACTGGAGAAACAGCAAAACACCACCTGGGGAAGATTGTTTGGAGAAGGAATTGTTGTTTTTCCAAGGTTGTTTTGAGAAGGAATTGTTGTTTTTCCAAGATTGTTTGGAGAAGGAATTGTTGTTTTTCCAAGATTGCTTTGAGAAGGAAACTTTTTTGAGAAGTTTTCCCTTGGAAAGAGCCAGCAGCTGTCAGCAGGCTCAAAATTCTCTCAGGAATATCAGGCCCAAGGTGTTGGAGTGAGGAACATCCTGGGTGCAGCTCAAATGTGGATTTGTGGAATGGGTCAGGTGGAAGGAGCTGAAATCCCATCCCATTCCACTGGGACACCTTCCACCATCCCAGGCTGCTCCAACCTGGCCTTGGACATTTTCAGGGATCCAGGGGAAGCCACAGCTGCTCTGGGAATTTTGTTCCACCCTCCCAGCCAGGAATTCCTTCCCCATATCTGTCACTGTTGGACACAAAAGAAAGAGGATTGACTCCAGAGTAATTCTCAGAAGGCAAATGAGCATAGAAAGTTTTATTTCCATTTTTCCCCTATTTTATAAGGTATTCTGATACAAAATTAACATGATTGGTGAACAGGAATGACACCTCTCTAATCCTTTGGATAAACTGGAGAAACAGCAAAACATCAGCTGGGGAAAAATGTTTTGGAAAAGAATCTTATTTGCCAGGATGGTTTTGAGAACAAGACCTTGGTGAGAAGTTTCCCTTGGAAAGAGCCAGCAGCTGTTAGCAGGCTCAAAATTCTCTCAGGAATATCAGGCCCAAGGTGTTGGAGTGAGGAACATCCTGGGTGCAGCTCAAATGTGGATTTGTGGAATGGGTCAGGTGGAAGGAGCTGAAATCCCATCCCATTCCACTGGGACACCTTCCACCATCCCAGGCTGCTCCAGCCTGGCCTTGGACATTTCCAGGGATGGAGAAGCCACAGCTGCTCTGGGAATTCTATTCCAGCCCCTCCCCACCCTCCCAGCCAGGAATTCCTCCCCAATATCTGTCACTGTTGGACACAAAAGAAAGAGGATTGACTGCAGAGTGATTTACAGAAGGCAAATGAGCATAGAAAGCTTTATTTCCATTTTTCCCCTATTTTATAAGGGGAAAACATGATTGGTGAACAGGAATGACATCTCTGTAATTCCATTGGTTAAACCAGAGAAACAGCAAAACACCAGCTGGGGAAAATTGTTAGGAGAAAGAATTGTTGTTTGCCAAGATTGTTTTGAGAAAGAAACTTGTTGAGAAGTTTTCCTTTGGAAAGAGCCAGCAGCTGTTAGCAGGCTCAAAATTCTCTCAGGAATATCAGGCCCAAGGTGTTGGAGTGAGGAACATCCTGGGTGCAGCCCAAATGTGGATTTGTGGAATGGGTCAGGTGAAAGGACCTGAAATCCCATCCCATTCCACTGGGACACCTTCCACCATCCCAGGCTGCTCCAACCTGGCCTTGGACATTTTCAGGGATCCAGGGGAAGCCACAGCTGCTCTGGGAATTTTGTTCCACCCTCCCAGCCAGGAATTCCTTCCCCATATCTGTCTCTGTTGGACACAAAAGAAAGAGGATTGACTCCAGAGTAATTCTCAGAAGGCAAATGAGCATAGAAAGCTTTATTTCCATTTTTCCCCTATTTTATAAGGGGAAAACATGATTGGTGAACAGGAACGACACCTCTGTAATTCCATTGGTTAAACCAGAGAAACAGCAAAACACCAGCTGGGGAAAATTGTTAGGAGAAAGAATTGTTGTTTGCCAAGATTGTTTTGAGAAAGAAACTTGTTGAGAAGTTTTCCTTTGGAAAGAGCCAGCAGCTGTTAGCAGGCTCAAAATTCTCTCAGGAATATCAGGCCCAAGGTGTTGGAGTGAGGAACATCCTGGGTGCAGCCCAAATGTGGATTTGTGGAATGGGTCAGGTGGAAGGAGCTGAAATCCCATCCCATTCCACTGGGACACCTTCCACCATCCCAGGCTGCTCCAACCTGGCCTTGGACACTGCCAGGGATCCAGGGGAAGCCACAGCTGCTCTGGGAATTTTGTTCCACCCTCCCAGCCAGGAATTCCTTCCCCATATCTGTCTCTGTTGGACACAAAAGAAAGAGGATTGACTGCAGAGTGATTTACAGAAGGCAAATGAGCATAGAAAGCTTTATTTCCATTTTTCCCCTATTTTATAAGGTATTCTGATACAAAATTAACATGATTGGTGAACAGGAATGGCACCTCTCTAATCCATTGGATAAACTGGAGAAACAGCAAAACAGCACCTGGGGAAAAATGTTTTGGAAAAGATTCTTATTTGCCTGGATGGTTTTGAGAACAAGACTTTGGTGAGAAGTTTCCCTTGGGAAAGAGCGAGCAGCTGTTTGCAAGCTGAAAAATTCTCTCAGGCTCAGCAATGTCAGGCCCACAGGTATCCATGTAAATCTTCCCATTTTCAACTCCCAGCCATTCCCTGTGTCCTGTCCCTCTGTCCCTGTCCCCAGTCCCTCTCCAGCTCTCCTGGAGCCCCTTCAGGCCCTGCCAGGGGCTCTCAGCTCTCCCTGGAGTTTTCCCTTCTCCTCTCCAGGTGAGCACCCCCAGCTCTCCCAGCCTGGCTCCTGGAGCAGCTCCAGGGATTCCTCTGGAATCTCTCCACATCCTCCTGATCCCACATTCCTGGTGTGTGCAGCTTTAAAACGGAGCTGGATTGCCTCAGATCCCTTCCCTGGGATGTGTGGAAGTGAGATTTGTACTACTCCATCTGCTGCCTGAGGAGGAGGGCGAGAAATGTAATGAGGAGAACTTTGGGAAGACAAACACGGACTGGGGAATTGGATGGATTCCTTTTAATAGTTCAGAGCTCTCCGAGTGAGGCTGAAATCATGATAATTCCCAGGAAAAAAGGCACTGGGAACAGCAGCTCCTTAATTGGACCTGAACAAGGTGATGGGAATGGGAAACTGGGAGCGCTGAGTTCCCGTGGTGGATTCTCCATCAAGGAAAGGGATTTTTGCAGTTCTTCCCTCCTAAATCAACAGTTTAGGTTAAAAGCCCAAGAATTCCTCAGCTGGATTTTGAAGTGTAACAGGATTGTAGAAATTGGGGGAAATGGAACAACTGGGGACTCCCAGCATGGTTACAAAACTCACACTGAGCTGGTTTTATTCCATATCCAAGCAGAGTGAGGTGGAATTACAGGGAGGGAGTTTGGAAACGGAACAGATCCATTGGGAAGATTTATTTGCCTCTTGTAGTTTTTTTCTTTGCTTCCACCTTTCCTAAAAAAAATTCCCTTTGGATGGGAGGTCAGAGCCAGCAAAGCTGCATTCCCACCTCCGGATTCCTCTGCATCCCACCTCAAATTTTCCAGGTTTTTCCTTCCCTTTTCTGGCTTTCCCCCAGAAATTTCTGAGCTTCTTTAAAGCCTTTAAACCAAAGTTTTAATTAAATGCAGATAAAGCAGAGTTTATTCTAATTTCAATTTTAAGAATTCATGGAAAACATTCCAAACTTAGGGAATACAGCAGTGGTGTTGCCACAGAATTCCAGTGGTGCTTTTTATCTTTATCCTCTTCCAGACATTTATTTTTAAGGATTCTGATCCATAGGCACTGAAGGAGCTAAAATTTGATGTTTTGTTCTCTTAGATGATTTAAACAACTTTGGAAAAGAGCTTTGCCCTAAATTATTCAAGTAATAAATATATTTGGGAAGGTTGGATGGGACTTGGAGCAACTTGGAGCAGTGGTTGGAAAACTTGGACAGGAGGAATCCCTGTCCATGGCAGGAGGTGGAATGGGATGGGATTGAAGCTCATTTCCATCCCAAACCACTCCACAAAATACAGATTTTATCTTTCCATACTAAATGTGAAATCTGTGTTTTTATTGACTTGATATATTTAACATTTTCCCTGAATTTCTTTCATTTATGGAAAAGTTCCTAATTTCCAGCTGTGGGATTTGATGGTTTCCTTGAGTTTGTTCCCAAAGAAGTCTGGGAAAATACAGGATAATAATTAGGTGTTGTTTTCTTATCTAGAGATATTAAAAACACATAAAAATATAAATATGGATCTAAAATCCTGGAATGACAAACACATCCACAGCCAGGATGCAGCTGTTTGGGATAAAAACATCCCTCAGTCACGGGAACAATCAGGAAAACAAATCCTGTGCTGTTTTTAGGCCATGTCCAGAGGAGAGCTCATCAAATCTGCATGAATTCCAGGCCAGGAGTGCTCCCAGCTCTCCCTGTGCCTGTTTTCTCTGGAATTCTGTGTTCTGCACATCCAGGCAGGGTTCAGGAGGGTCAGTGCTCCCAGCCTGCAATGATGGATTGAACTTGGCAGCTCCACAGCCTCAGGGCTTCCTTGGGAGCTTCCTTGGGAAGCAGGTGAGCTGCTGGAGAACAGGAATCAGCCTTTGTGTCCCTCCTGCAGCTTTCTGCTGGAAGTTTCCCTTTTTTTTTTGCATTTTTATGGATTGGTGATTTGAAACATCCATGGAAAAGGTGGAGGAGCTGTGGGACACGGGGTCAGAGGTGTCTTTGGGTTCGTCCAACACCTGGAGGTGCCACCAGGGCTCCTTTGGCTCATCCAGGCACGGGGTTGGATTTATTCCATGGGATTCCAGCAGAGAGAGCCAGGCTGGGAATTGTCACTGCTGGTTCTGAGGGAATGGGAATGGCACCGAGAGCTGCTGTCAGCATCTCTGCCACCAAATCCACAGGGATTGGAGAAGGGAAGGATCCAGGGAGAGCTCAGAGCCCCTGGCAGGGCCTGAAGGGGCTCCAGGAGAGCTGGAGAGGGACTGGGGACAAGGGCTGGAGGGACAGGACACAGGGAATGGCTTCAAACTGAACAAGTGGAGAATTGGGTGGGATATTGGGAAGGAATTCCTGATCTTGAGGGTGGAATGGAATTCCCAGAGCAGCTGTGGCTTCTCCTGGATCCCTGGCAGTGCCCAAGGCCAGGCTGGACAGGACTTGGAGCAACCTGGGACAGTGGAAGTGTCCCTGCCACTGGGTGGGATTTAAGGTCCCACCCAACCCAACCCATTCCCAGATTCCATCTGCACAGCTCAAGCATTCCAATTTTTCCTGGATTTTTTCCCTGAAAACAGACGTGATCCATCCCCTCAAGGTGGGAATGGATCCTGGAGTTCCCGAGCTGCTGCCTTCTCCTGGCACAGCTTTGCTGGGATCAGCACTCCTGGAATGCTTTTTAATCTCCTGCAATCAAATCCATCATCAACATCATGAATTCCCATCCTGCTCCTCTCCTGCTTCTCATGGAAAACCATCCCAAACTGCTCAAACGCTCCTGAATCAGGATTTTCCTGAAGTATTCCAAGTAATTCTCTTTTGATCCAAGTGTTAATCGCTAATTTTGATGGCATTTGTTTCACCTTTTCCCAAAGTGTGGAAAAGCTTTGGCGGGGAATTCTCTTGGCAGAAATTTAAACCAGGAAAGGATTTTCCTGAACATGGAATTTTTCATGGTTGTGTTGGAAGCTTTCCACAATCAGCTGGGGCTGGAATTTCACGTGAAGGGCGAACTTTGCGTTCTCATTTAGATGTTATGATTTTAGTTGAATGCTAATGAGCCTTTAATTAGCATTTCTGAAAGTTAATGACTGAGCTAACGGGCTTGGGGCTCCGTGGGGGATCTCCAGATCCCTGCACATCCTGGGGAGGAGCAGCTCCAGGCTGGGAACAAACCCTGCTTCCCCCAGGCCGGGTTATTTGGGGAGGAATGGAGGCACCAATCTCCTCTCCACAACCAGGGACAGCATCCAGGGAATTCCCTGTGCCAGGGAAAGTTGAGGTTGGATGTTGGGAAAAGGGGGTGAGGGAGCACTGAATGGGCACATTCCCAAGGTTTCCAGAACTCCAGGAATGGTTGGGAAACGCTCAGGATGGGATTGTTGGTGTGTGATCCCTGTGGATCCTTTCCAGCTCAGGATGATAACAGCGGGTGAAATTTTAGTAGCATAGGGATAAAATGTTTCTAAAATCCTGGGAATGGATTCAGGTTGGGCCTGGGAAAGAGAACTGGGACTGGGAAAGAGAGCTGGGACTGGGAAAGGGAACTGGGACTGGGAAAGAGAACTGGGACTGGGAAAGGGAACTGGGAAAGGGAGCTGGGACTGGGAAAGGGAGCTGGGACTGGGAAAGGGAACTGGGACTGGGAAAGGGAGCTGGGAAAGGGAGCTGGGACTGGGAAAGAGAACTGGGACTGGGAAAGAGAACTGGGACTGGGAAAGAGAACTGGGACTGGGAAAGAGAACTGGGACTGGGAAAGAGAACTGGGACTGGGAAAGAGAACTGGGACTGGGAAAGGGAGCTGGGACTGGGAAAGAGAACTGGGACTGGGAAAGAGAACTGGGACTGGGAAAGAGAACTGGGACTGGGAAAGGGAACTGGGACTGGGAAAGGGAGCTGGGACTGGGAAGGAGAACTGGGACTGGGAAAGGGAGCTGGGACTGGGAAAGGGAGCTGGGACTGGGAAGGAGATCTGGGACTGGGAAAGGGAGCTGGGACTGGGAAAGGGAGCTGGGACTGGGAAGGAGAACTGGGACTGGGAAGGGAGCTGGGACTGGGAAAGGGAGCTGGGACTGGGAAAGGGAGCTGGGACTGGGAAAGGGAGCTGGGACTGGGAAAGAGAACTGGGACTGGGAAAGAGAACTGGGACTGGGAAAGGGAGCTGGGACTGGGAAGGAGATCTGGGACTGGGAAAGGGAGCTGGGACTGGGAAAGGGAGCTGGGACTGGGAAAGGGAGCTGGGACTGGGAAAGGGAACTGGGACTGGGAAAGGGAGCTGGGACTGGGAAAGGGAGCTGGGACTGGGAAAGGGAGCTGGGACTGGGAAAGGGAACTGGGACTGGGACTGGGACTGGGAAAGAGAACTGGGACTGGGAAAGGGAGCTGGGACTGGGACTGGGACTGGGAAAGAGAGCTGGGACTGGGAAAGAGAACTGGGACTGGGAAAGGGAGCTGGGACTGGGAAAGAGAACTGGGACTGGGAAAGGGAAAGAGAACTGGGACTGGGAAAGAGAACTGGGACTGGGAAAGGGAGCTGGGACTGGGAAAGGGAACTGGGACTGGGAAAGGGAGCTGGGACTGGGAAAGGGAAAGAGAACTGGGACTGGGAAAGAGAACTGGGACTGGGAAAGAGAACTGGGACTGGGAAAGGGAGCTGGGACTGGGAAAGAGAACTGGGACTGGGAAAGGGAGCTGGGACTGGGAAAGGGAGCTGGGACTGGGAAAGGGAGCTGGGACTGGGAAAGGGAGCTGGGACTGGGAAAGGGAGCTGGGACTGGGAAAGGGAGCTGGGACTGGGAAAGGGAACTGGGACTGGGACTGGGACTGGGAAAGAGAACTGGGACTGGGAAAGGGAGCTGGGACTGGGACTGGGACTGGGAAAGAGAGCTGGGACTGGGAAAGAGAACTGGGACTGGGAAAGAGAACTGGGACTGGGAAAGAGAACTGGGACTGGGAAAGGGAGCTGGGACTGGGAAAGAGAACTGGGACTGGGAAAGAGAACTGGGACTGGGAAAGAGAACTGGGACTGGGAAAGGGAACTGGGAACGAGGGGTTGGCTTTGTCTTTGGTAGATCGTGTGAAACTGCACCTGCACAATCGTAATGTGATAAATGATGTGATTGTTAAATGTAACGATCATTGATAATTGAATATAATTATTGTTTGATCGTAATAAGAAAATCAGAATCATGAGAAAAGATGTTTGGAGGTCTGGTGGATTCGGGGTTGGATGAAATCAGTGCACACAATAGAACAAGAGGGGTTTAATCATTAATTTATAGTTATGTAACAAAAAAGAATATAAAACATTTTCATTTCAAATCCATGTCGGAGTCAGATTTGGGGTTCACCCCTGATTCCTGAGCTCTCCTCAATAAAAGCACCTGGCACAGAATCATTCCATGATTCTACACCAACAAGGACATTCCATGATTTTATATTTGTGTATTTTATTTTTATGTCCCTGACGTTCTGCTCTGACCCCACCTCGCTCCTGTCCCTCTCCACCCCTGCCTGGTTCTCCCTGCACTTGGATTGATCCCAGGGCTGGACAAACCCAACTTCCCATCCTCATCCTCACATTCCTTGTGAAAATTCCCCAAACCTGTCGAACTGGGCTGATCCAACCCAAATTTTGAATTCTTTTCCTCAAGATTGTGGCGCTCGTTCTGCTGTGGCTGCCGCAGACCCAACTCTGCCTTCCCCAAGTTGTTTTCTTGTTGCTTTTCTATGGGAAAAGAGGATTATTCTGGTTGCAATTTCCATGGAAACAATTACCATAAAGTATTGATCGCCCAGGATAGATTGGGAAGCATGAAAGGATAGAGGTTGTCTCCATGGAAACACGGACATTTCGAGCTTTTTATTCCTTTTGAGAAAAGAATTCTTACGGCTTTCCTTTAAACAAGTTTCTGGTCCGGTTGAAAAGAATTGTGTGGTTTTAATTAAAATTGTTGGTGTAATCAGGGGTCTGTTTTAATAGCGTTCCTAAATTGTGAGGAAAAGTCTGGAATGGCATTTTCCTAAAAAAAAATAAAGGATTTGCAGCATTTGCAGAGCATTTTTCACATTGAAAAGTAGCTGAGCCACACCATTAAGTGACCATGAAAAACAGGGAAAAAATCGGCCTTTTCCTTCTGGAATTTAGGGATTTTTTGGTAGGATTTGACTGTTTTCAAGGATTTTGATGGATTGATAAAGGAATTCTGGGACAGCTGCAGGTGGCAGAGGGAGTTCAGCTCCTCAGGCTGGATTTGGTTCAGGAAGGGCTGAGGTTGGACTTGAATTCTTCTGATTTCAAATCTTTCATTCCTCATCTGAGAACCTTCAAGGCTTCATTGCCGGGGATGTTTTGGGCACTTCGGAAATTCCTCCAGGGAAATGATGGGAGAATGGATTGATCCCATTTATTGTTTCAGGAATGGTTTGGATGCTCCAACCTCAAATCCCAGAATCCCAGACTGGTTTGGGTTGGAGGGACCTTCAAACCCATCTTGTTCCTACCTGGACACCTCCCACCATCCCAGGCTGCTCCCAGCCCTGTCCCTGGACACTTCCAGGACGCTTCCACGACTTCTTTGGATGAAAAATCCCCAAATCCCCAAATTCCCCATCCTAACTGCCAGCCTGGAAATCATTCCAAGCTTTTCCCTGCATGGTTTGGAACCAGTGGAGACTTTGCAGGAGCCTTTAAAGGGATTTGGAAATCTGGTGGAATTAAAAGTTTTCCCAGAGGAAAACCCTTGGAACATCCAAATCCCTGTGGAGGAGTCTGGGTTTGGAATGAGGTGGGCTTGAAGGTCCCTTCCAACGTGGAATCATGGAATCATGGAGTCATGGAATCATAGAGTCATGGAGTCATGGAGTCATGGATTCATGGAGTCATGGGATCATGGAGTCATGGAGTCATGGAGTCATGGAATCATGGAGTCATGGAATCATGGAGTCATGGAATCATGAATTCATGGAATCATGGAGTCATGGAGTCATGGATTCATGGAGTCATGGAATCATGGAATCATGGAATCATGAATTCATGGAATCATGGAGTCATGGAATCATGGAATCATGGATTCATGGAATCATGGAATCATGGAGTCATGGAGTCATGGAGTCATGGAGTCATGGAGTCATGGAGTCATGGAATCATGGAATCATGGACTCATGGATTCATGGACTCATGGAATCATGGAATCATGGAGTCATGGAGTCATGGAGTCATGGAGTCATGGAATAATGGATTCGTGGAGTCATGGAATGATGGAGTCATGGAATGATGGAGTCATGGATTCATGGATTCATGGATTCATGGAATCATGGAATGATGGACTCATGGAATCATGGAATCATGGAATCATGGAGTCATGGAATCATGGACTCATGGAATCATGGAATCATGGAGTCATGGAGTCATGGAATCATGGACTCATGGACTCATGGACTCATGGAATCATGGAGTCATGGACTCATGGAGTCATGGATTCATGGAGTCATGGATTCATGGAGTCATGGAATCATGGAAGGGTTTGGGTGGGAGGGACCTTCAAGCCCACCCAGCCCCACCCCTGCCATGGGAATGGATTTTTTCTGTTTCCAGCTGAACACCCCTAAAAGCTGATTTTTGTTTTTATGGCTTTTATCCACGTTTCTGTACCAGACTCCAGGGAGTTTTTCATAATTCCCTTTTTTCCAAGCAAAGGTTCAGAGCTGACCTCACTTCCAGATCCCTGCATCATTCCTTGTGTTTACATCTTAATTATTCCCAGCAAATCCAATACTTTTCCAATATTTATCCCTTAAAACTCTTCCTCTCTGTGCTCTGCCTTCGTGCTCTGGTTCCCTTCATCAGCGTGAGGGCTGATAAATATTTAGTGTGATATAAATAAGTACCTCGATACCACATTAAACATTCCATCAATTAAAATTCCAGCTAATTGAAGGCAAAACGTGTCAGTCTGATGAGAAACGAGTCCATTAAGGCAGGAAAAACAACATTTAGGAAGGAATGGGATTGTTTTGGCAGCTACGAAACAATTGCAGCTTTTTCAGATTATATTTAATTCTTTTCTACTCTTTTTAAGCTTTTTTCTGTGCAAATTGAGGGTGAGACCTTGCTGGGGATTTGGGAATTCCATAAAGGGGGATTGTGAAACAATCAGGCTGTGGAGACAAAACAAAGATTTTTAATTTTTTTTTTTCATTCCAGGATTTTTTTTCCACCTTTTTAGTGTCATCAGGAGTCTCTGGGTTTTGTAACTTGAATTGTTTCTAGTTGTACTTGGGTTTATGGAGTTAATCCCTGGTTGGAGTCACAGAATCCTGGAATGTTTTGGGTTGGGAAGGACCTTGAGGATGATCCCATGGGCAGTGACACCTTCCCACCATCCAACCTCAAATAAAACCGGGAATACTCCGTGTTTAATTCAGGAAATGGGGGAAAAGCAGGAATGACTACACAGCAGATCTGCTGGAGCAAGGGGGAAGTGAGAGGATCCAGGGAAAGCTGAGGATGACGGAGCAGAGGAAAAGCAGGAGCTGGAAGATCCACGAGTGTGTGGGCTGGCAGAAAATGTGGATCAGCAGGAGATGGAGCAGTCTGGGGTGTCAGCAGGGGTGGGGGATGACAAGGCAGGTATATATAATTTATATAGATATAATTTATATAATTATATATATAATAATATAATATTTTCTATATTATTATACTATATATAAATAAAAATATAAAATAATATTTATATATATAATTCATCAATCTATAAAATATATTATACATATTTAGAATATATTGTATATTTATAATATATTGTATATATTTATAATATATATTTATAATAGATTGTACATTTTTATAATATATATAAATAATATTATTTTTATATATTTATATATATATATATATATATAAAATATATTTTAAAAGTCATTTTCAGTGTAAGTATCAGCCAGATGCCAACTTCAAAATAAGAACAGAGTTCTGAGAAAGTCTGAAATTGATAAAAGAATAAAAATACCAAAGTACCACTGGAAATACCGAAAAACCACCGGAACTGGGATTTGCTTCCCAAATCCCAGCCTTAGTCCAGAGTTTAGTCCTGGTTTAGTCCCAGCTGCTGACGTGTGGCTGGAAGCAGAGTTTGGATTGGGAAGGACCTTAAAGCTCATCCCACCCATGGGCAGGGACCTTCCATAGACCAGCCTGGATTTGGGCACTGCCAGGGATCCAGGGGCAGCCACAGCTGCTCTGGAATTCCATCCCAGCCAGGAATTCCATCCCAATATCCACCCAAATCCTCCCTTTTCCAGCTTACAGCCATTCCCTGTGTCCTGTCCCTCCATCCCTTGTTCCCAGTCCCTCTCCAGCTCTCCTGGAGCCCCTTGAGGCCCTGGGGAGCTCCACAAAGCTGGAATTCCTGGAGCAGCACCCATGGGAGCATTGCTGCAGCTGGAGCTCCTCTTTTCCACCTGCTCTTCCTCGGGATCTGTGGAACCCCGGGGACAGCTGGAGGTTTGGAGCTGAGTTTTCATTCCAGGGATCTCTGTGATCCCAATCCCATTTTGGTGTTCCCAAGGCAGGGACGCAGCAGCTCAGTCACCACAGCCCCAACAAATCCCCTTTTTATAAAGTCAAACCTTCCCTGTTTGTTCTGAAAACGCTGAGGTGAACATTGCAGCATCCAGAGAAACATTGGAAAAGGGAATGTGTCCCTTATCGGGCTCAGCAGAATTCCAGGATCGGGGATGTCAGGTGGAAAAGAAACTTTTATTATTATTATTATTGAGGTCTTCATTGATGTCTTTAATTTCCCTCTGCACCTCTTCCATCTTTTATGGAAAAGGAACAATTCAGGTGCACAAGGTGCACAGCAAATCCCTGCCTTGCTTCCACATCCTTCCCTCGGATCCCTCAGCTGGAATTCCAGCCCATTCCCACTGCCCCGTGCTGCAGGAAGCACATCTGGAAATTTTATTTTTTTTTAAATTCCAAGCAATCCCTTTAATCTTGTTGAGGGGTTATTTTGTGTTAGTTTGGAAGGGATGTTTGGAAAATTCCGGGATGTTTTCTGTCTGTGAAATTCCAGAATCCCAGAATCACCGAGGCTGGAAAAGCCCTGCAAGACCATCGAGTCTTTTCATGGAATTCCAGAATGGTTTGGGTTGGAAGGGAATTTAATCCCTGAGTGCTCCAAACCCTTTCCAGTCTGGCCTTGGACACTTCCAGGGATGGGGAAATCCTGCCCAAAATCCCCAAATTCCCAAAAAACCCATCCTAACAGCCAGCCTGGAAATTCCAATTAATTTCCAAACTGGAAATTCCCATCACTGCAAGCAGCTGCAATTATTTCAAGGATAATCCCAAATTCAAGATTCCATCCAGGGAGACTTTTATTCCTCTGGGAATCAATCTTGGAAAAACACTGGGAGAAAATAAAATCTCCTGCACTTTGTCCCTGCTGTTATTTTCATTCCTTTGTGTTCTGTTTGCACAGAAGCTTCACAATTCCATTTGCTGCCTCCCACACGGAGCTGCAGGTTCCTGTGGAGCCGGGAGCAAATCCGCCTGGATTCCCAAAAAAAAATGAGGAATTTTCTTTTCCTGCTGTTACCTGAATTGCCAGCCAGGGATCAGGATCTGTTTGGATTTTGGGGTGGGATTTGCCTCTGGAAAAGGCTCTAAATTCATTTTAGGTGTTGGATTTGGAATGGAATATTTGTGCTTTCCCATAAAACAGGAAATTTATTAAAAGTATGGAGGTGTTGTTTAATCCAGGTTTTATCTCCCACTGCCCGGCTCACATCGAATTATTTGGGAAAGAACTTTGGATAAAAGAGTCGGATTTTGGGGTTTGGGAGTTTTGGTGCTTTCCTTGCGTGTGGTTTCCATTGTTTTATCTGGAATTTCATCGTTTGGAATAACGAAATGAATGTAAAATCTTCATTTAATGCCGTGACATTGAAAGGTGATGGTTTATCCTTGGGTTTGACTGAAGGTTTGATTTAGATTTAATTGAGAATTTTAATTGAGAATTTTAATTGAGAATTTTAATTGAGAATTTTAATTGAGAATTCCTGCTCCAAGTGCAGCAGCTCATCCCAAACGTTGGGAATTGACCAATTCCGTGGGATCCTGGGAGTGGCTGCCGGGTTGGAGAAGCCAAACTCGTGGATCCCACAAAATTGGGGTGGGAATTACATCCAGAGCTTTTGCATGGATGCAAAACCAGAACCTGAGGCAGGTGAACAACATTCCTGGCAAGGAGAAGCTGCAGATTTGTGCAGTTGGAATTGACTTTTCCTGGAATTCCAGCCATTTGAGGAGCTGTTCCTGGGAATATCTTTAATATTCCTGGCACATTTTATGTTCCAAGAACAGCGTTATGGACATGGGAATTGTAAATTACAGTGTTGAGCTGGGTGAAATTCCTAATTAACGCCCTAACGAGCTGCCAGGGCAATTAAAGGATGAGGGGAGAGCTGGGTTTTGTGGATGGGGGTGGGGAAACTTGGCTTGGAATGAAATCTGGAAAATCCGGAATTTATTGACCAGTGTTTCATGCATCCCATCCTGTGGGATTATTTTTTAGGAAAACAAGATTTTTCCTAAAAAATCCCAGCAGTTGCCTTTGGTCACATCTCCAACCATTCCTGATTGATCAATTCCTCATTTTTAGCTTTCCTGTGGTGGATTTTCTGGGATAGGCTTGAACCTGAAGGGTTAAATGGGATATTGGGAAGGAATTCCTGGCTGGGATGGGATTCCCGGAGAAGCTTTGGGTGCCCCTGGATCCCTGGAATTGTTCCTGGGGTGGGAATGGAGCTTTAGGGTCCTTCCCACCCAAACCCTTCCAAGATTCCATGATATTCCAACAGCATTTAATTGGACTCCAAATTTAATTTAATTAATCCCAACTAATTGGATTAATTAGCTTCCCTCAGATAAAAAGAGTTAAAAACTTCAACAAACCAACTGAAAACACAACAAATTCCTCCTTTCACTTTTCCACACGGGCAGGACAAAATTCCTCGTGAAAATTGGGACTAAAATCCATCTTTAGGAAGATTTGTCCAACAAACTGAATTATTCATGGCGGCTGCAATGGCAGGGAGATTAATTAATTAATAAATTAATTAATTACCCCCCTCAGCCTCGTTAGGGCCACTGGAAACCCCCTGGGTGGAATTCCTGTCGTGTCCAATTAGCAGCTCATTAATCCTGAGGTGGCTCTTCCCTTGAGGAGGGATCCCATCCCATTTCTTTGGCTCTGGTTTTATTCTTCGGGGTCAGATTTTATTCTTCGGGGTCAGATTTTATTCATTGGGATCTGATTTTATTCATTGGGATCTGATTTTATTAATTGGGATCAGATTTTATTCATTGGGATCAGATTTTATTCATTGGGATCTGATTTTATTAATTGGGATCAGATTTTATTAATTGGAATCGTTTGATTCTGATTTTAATGATGTGGTCCCATTTCCAGACAAAATAGTCTCCAGTTGCTCTCCAAATCCCCTAAAAATAAAAATAAAAAATAAAAAAATAAAATAAAATAAAATAAAAATAAATAAAATAAAATAAAATAAAAATGAAATAAAAATAAAATAAAATAAAAATGAAAGAAAATAAAATAAAATAAAAAGAAAAAGAAAATAAAATAAAAATAAAATAAAAATAAAAATAAAAATAAAATAAAATAAAAAATAAAGAAAATAAAATAAAATAAAAATAAAATAATAAAAATAAAAATAAAAAATAAAATAAAATAAAAATAAAATTTAAAAAATAAACAAAAATAAAAATAAAATAAAAATGAAATAAAAATAAAATAAAATTAAAATAAAATAAAAATAAAATAAAAAATAAAATTAAAATAAAATTAAAATAAAATTAAAATTAAAAAAAAATTAAAATAAAATAAAATAAAATAAATAAAATAAAAATAAAAAAATAAAATAAAAATAAAAAATAAAATAAAAATAAAATAAAAATAAAATAAAATAAGATAAAAATAAAAATAAAATTTAAGAAAATAAAATAAAATAAAATTAAAAAAATAAAATGAAAATAAATAAAAAATAAAATTAAATTAAAATAAAATTAAAATAAATATAAAATTAAAAAAATAAAATAAAATAAAATAAAAATTAAAATAAAAATAAAATAAAAATAAAATGAAAATAAAATAAAATAAGATAAAAATAAAAATAAACTTTAAAAAATAAAATAAAATAAAATAAAAATAAAAATAATAAAATAAAATAAAAATTAAAAAAAAAATAAAAATAAAATAAAATAAAAATAAAATAAAAATTCCCTAGCCTAAAACCCCTAAAAATCAGTTTTCCCAATTTTTATGCCTGAACACACCAATATTGGTGCCCGGGGGTTTCCTTGATGGGCTCCTCGTGTGGAAAATTTGGGAAAACAATGAGGCTCAGGCCAAGTTTTTGTTCTCCTAAATTCAGGAATAATTTTCCAGCTGGGTCTGCTCCCCCTGGAGCTGCTCCTGGGAGGTTTCCGAGCTTCCCAATGGAGCTGTTGGGGGAGCTGGTGGAAAATTTGGGTGGAATCCGTGTGGAATATGTGTGAGAATCACAAAATCATGGAATATCCCAGGCTGAAGGACACCCAGGGATCATGGATCCAACTCCAACCCCAAAATCCCTAAAATCCCCTAAGAGTTTTTCCTGGGATTTGGGAGCTTTGGGAATGTGCCCTTCCCTGGCCTGACTCGCTCCAGGGGAGGAATTTCTGTGATATTCCCAAGGGAATCAACTCCAAACTGGGCCAAACTGGGCCAAACTGGTGCTGGTTTTGTTCTTCCAGCATCCACATTTCCCTTCCCTGCACATCCAGGGTTTTATTTGGTTTCCAGCCTTCTGTTTCATCCAGATGAGGTCACCCATGGCACAGATCCCGAGGGAATTCCTGACATTCCAGCAGCCCAGCAGCTCATCCTTCACCAAAAAAATAAACCCAAAAATATCAGGGTTTCAGTAAAAAAAAACCCAAAAATATCAGGATTTCAGTAAAAAAACCCCAAAAATATCAGGATTTCGGTAAAAAAAAATCAGGATTTCAGTAAAAAAAAACCCCAAAATTATCAGGATTTCAGTTTAAAAAAACCAACCAAAATTATCAAGATTTCAGTTTAAAAAACCCCAAAATATCAGGATTTCGGTAAAAAACCCCCAAATATCAGGATTTCAGTAAAAAAAAACCACCAAAATATCAGGATTTCAGTAAAAAAACCCCAAAAATACCAGGATTTCAGTAAAAAAAAACCCAAAATATCAGAATTTCAGTGTAAAAAAAACCCCCAAAATATCAGGATTTCAGTTTAAAAAAACTTACCAAAATTATCAGAATTTCAGTAAAAAAAGAAAAACCGAAATTATCAGGATTTCAGTTAAAAAAAAATCAGGATATCAGTAAAAAAACCCCCAAAATATCAGGATTTCAGTAAAAAAAAATTCAGGATTTCAGTAAAAAAAAAACCCCAAAATCAGAATTTCAGTGTAAAAAACCCCCAAAAATATCAGGATTTCAGTAAAAAAAACCCAAAAATCAGGATTTCAGTTAAAAAACCCCCAAATTATCAGGATTTCAGTTAAAAAACCCCAAAATATCAGGATTTCAGTTAAAAAAACCCCAAAATATCAGGATTTCAGTAAAAAAACAAAAAAATATCAGAATTTCAGTTAAAAAAAATCAGGATATCAGTAAAAAAAACCCCAAAAATATCAGGATTTCAGTAAAAAAACCCAAAAATATCAGAATTTCAGTAAAAAAACCCAAAAATATCAGAATTTCAGTTAAAAAAACCCCAAAAATCAGAATTTCAGTTAAAAAAACCCCAAAATATCAGAATTTCAGTTAAAAAAACCCCAAAAATATCAGGATTTCAGTAAAAAAAACCCAAATTATCAGGATTTCAGTAAAAAAACCCCAAATTATCAGGATTTCAGTAAAAAAAGAAAACCCCAAAATTATCAGGATTTCAGTTAAAAAAACCCCCAAATATCAGGATTTCAGTTTAAAAAACCCCAAAAAATCAGAATTTCAGTAAAAAAATACCCCAAAATATCAGAATTTCAGTTTAAAAAACCCCCAAAAATCAGAATTTCAGTAAAAAAAAACCCAAATTATCAGAATTTCAGTAAAAAAAACCCCAAAATATCAGAATTTCAGTTAAAAAAAACCCCCCAAAATATCAGGATTTCAGTTTAAAAAAAACCCCAAAAAAATCAGAATTTCAGTAAAAAAAAACCCAAAATATCAGAATTTCAGTTAAAAAAACCCCAAAAAATATCAGGATTTCAGTAAAAAAAACCCAAATATCAGGATTTCAGTAAAAAAAACCCAAAAAATCAGGATTTCAGTAGAGTTTTATATTTCCAAAATGGTCATTCCACATTTGACTCCTCTCCATAACTGGGATGGTTCCCAGGGCACTTCTTTGGTGCTGAAGAGATTAAAACTCTGTTTTTAAGAAGAAAATTTCAGCTCATTTTCAACCTCCTTATCCCTAAATCCTGAAAATTCCCTGCCCTGTGCTTCACCTCAGCTGCTTCCACTCCAAAATGTCGGGATGCTTCCTTTGATTGGAAAATTCCTCTATTTATGATGGAAAAAAACCCCTAAAATGCAATATTTAATCCAAAACGTGAAGGGAAGAGGATAAATCTTCCTCATTTCAAACATTTTGACAAAGAAAAGGAAAAATCCATCCAAATCCAAAGGAGAGAACAAATAAAACTTGGGGGCTGAGGAAGAATTTCACTCCTGGGTTGGTTTTTTTTTGCTGTGTGAAACACAAAGTTGTGATTTGTAGCTCTTGTTTTTATCTGGTTCTTAATTTGATCAATTTGTTTTTCGTGTTTTTATTTCCCCGAGCAGCCCAGCAGTGGAATTGAACAGAAATGTTTTGATGAGCTGCTCAGTGCACAGCAAAAAATACCCCGGAATTTAGAAAAGCATCCAAGGATCAAACCCAGCAGTGGAGCTGGAGAATGAGTCAAATTACAGATTTAGGGAGGAAATAATTCTGTGGTTTTGAGATTTCTTCTGGGGAGAAAACAGTGAATTCATGGGAGAATTTCAGAGTGAATTCTTTTAAATTTCAGAGTGGATTCTTTTAAATTTCAGAGTGAATTCTTTTAAATTTCAGGGTGAATTCTTTTAAATTTCAGGGTGAATTCCTTTAAATTTCAGGGTGAATTCTTTTAAATTTCAGGGTGAATTCCTTTAAATTTCAGAGTGAATTCTTTTAAATTTCAGGGTGAATTCTTTTAAATTTCAGAGTGAATTCTTTTAAATTTCAGGGTGAATTCTTTTAAATTTCAGGGTGAATTCCTTTAAATTTCAGGGTGAATTCTTTTAAATTTCAGGGTGAATTCCTTTAAATTTCAGAGTGAATTCTTTTAAATTTCAGGGTGAATTATTTTAAATTTCAGGGTCAAGTCTCTTAAATTTGAGGGTGAATTCCTTTAAATTTCAGAGTGAATTCTTTTAAATTTCAGGGTGAACTCTCTTAAATTTCAGGGTCGAGTCTTTTAAATTTGAGGGTGAATTCTTTTAAATTTCAGAGTGGATTCTTTTAAATTTTAGGATGAATTATTTTAACTTTCAGTGTGAACTCTCTTAAATTTCAGGTTGGATTCTTTTAAATTTCAGGGTCAAGTCTTTTAAATTTGAGGGTGAACTCTTTTAAATTTCAGAGTGAACTCTTTTGAATTTCAGGGTAGACTCTTTTAATTTTCAGAATGAGTTATTTTAAATTTGAGGACAAACTCTTTTAAATTTCAGAGTGAATTCTTCCAAATGGATCTTTTCAGGTGATTTTTAACTAGAATTCCATTGGCACTTTGATGAATCAATTTCCCCTCCTGATTTTTCAGCTTTGTCACCTGAAGGTTTTCTTTGATTCTCTCAAATTTGTCACCTCAGGTTTTGCTTTTAACCCTGGCTCGGAGCATCCCAAAACACAAATATTCCAATTTATTTTCCTTCCCAAAGGCCAAGCAATTTTTCTCCTTGGCACAATTATCCTTTGTGAGATTTCCTCCTCCAGCAATGAAGGGAAGCAGCCCATCCATGGAATTCCAACCTTGCCATTCCCAGGAAATTGGGAATTTTGGGGGTGGCAGAGGGGTGAGAGCTCCCCCCACATCCCAGGAATGTCTCTGGCATTTTCCTGCAGGAGCCAGGGGCTGCACGGTGAGTGCAGAGCATTTTTGTTTCCTTGGAAACAAAACCCTGCCAACCTCCAGCGCACACAAATCCTGGGGAAAAGAAAAGTCGGTAATTAAACCCAAGGCCCGGCTATTTTTAGTGAAATCCCAACTGTTTCATTGGGAGCAGAACCCAAGGAAAACACATTTATCTCCAGGATTGGAGGAGGAAAGCTCTGTGTCCACCCAAACAATAAACCCACGGAACTGTGCTGAGGGAAAGGATTGCTTGGCCTTTGGGAAGGAAAATAAATTGGAATTTTTGTGTTTGGGGATGCTCCAAGCCAGGGTTAAAAGCAAAACCTGAGGGTACAAACCTGAGAGAATCAAAGAAAACCTCAGGTGACAAGCTGAAAAATCAGGAGGGGAAATTGATTCATCAAAGTGCCAATGGAATTCTAGTTAAAAATCACCTGAAAAGATCCATTTGGAAGAATTCACCCTGAAATGTAAAGAATCCACTCTGAAATTTAAAAGAATTCATCCCTGAAATTGAAAGAATCCACCCTGAAATGTAAAAGAATTCACTCCAAAATTTAAAAGAATTCTCTGAAAATAAATTGGAATATTTGGATTTGGGATGCTCTGAGCCAGGGTTGAAAGCAAAACTTGAGGTGACAAACCTGAGAGAAGCAAAGAAAACCTTCAGGTGACAAAGCTGAAAAATCAGGAGGGGAAATTGATTCATTCAATTGATTCATCAAAGTGCCAATGGAATTCTAGTTAAAAATCACCTGAAAAGATCCATTTGGAAGAATTCACTCTGAAATTTAAAAGAATCCACTCTGAAATTTAAAAGAATTCACCCTCAAATTTAAATGAATTCTCTGAAAATAAATTGGAATGTTTGGATTTTGGGATGCTCCGAGCCAGGGTTAAAAACAAAACTTGAGGTGACAAACCTGAGAGAATCAAAGAAAACCTTCAGGTGACAAAGCTGAAAAATCGGAAGGAGCGGAAATTGATTCATTCCCTGGAGGTTTGGCTTTAAGATCCCTCCCAACCCAAACCATTCCAGGATTATTTTGGGAATAATTTGGGAGCCGTTGTTTTTATGGGTTGCAATGTGGGAAAGGGCAGAGACTTCCCAATTCTATCCCTTGAAAATCAGGGAAATGGGAGCACTAAAAACAATCTGAAAATCCTGGGAATGGGAAAACAACTTGGGAAGAGTCCGGATGCCAGAATCCAAAATTTTTGTGTGAGTTTAGAGAGGTTTTTTGGGAAAATCTTTAGGATGAGCCTCTCCTCTCCCTGTTGTGAGATAAGGATATTTAGAGGGTGGGGAATTGCAGTTAAATCCGTGGAATATTCTGGGATTTGGGATTAAATCCCTCAAAGACCTTGAAAATTCCCTGAAAGCTGCTCAGGGATCATCATTTCCCCACCACATCCAAGGGAGCTCCTGCAGAGCTGCAGGGACATCCCAAAGCCAGTGGAGGCTGAGGGGGGTAATTAATTAATTAATTAATTAATTAATTAATTAATTAATTAATTAATTAATCTCCCTGCCATTGCAGCCGCCATAAATAATTCAGTTTGTTGGACAAACCCACCTGAAGATGGATTTTAGTCCAAATTTTCATGAGGAATTTTGTCCTGCCCGTGTGGAAAAGTGAAAGGAGGAATTTGTTGTGTTTTCAGCTGGTTTGTTGAAGTTTTTAACTCTTTTTATCTGAGGGAAGCTAATTAATCCAATTATTTGGTATTTTTGAAACTTCTTGTTGAACCTCCTTGGAAAACAGCTGCAGCTAGGTGGAATTTGATGGAATCTCCACTTTTATTCCCAATGGAACAGCTCCAAGGCTCCGTTTTTCCAGGCTCTGCGTAACAAAGCTCAGCTTAACTGCGTGCAGTTCACCCTGGGGAATGTTCTGGCACATCCACCCTTCCCCAATTATTTAAAAATTAGTGATTTTTTGTTGAAATGTTGTCAGTGTTCCCACTTCCCAACATGCCAAAATCCCCTGGCTTGGCTGAGTGCACGGAGGAAGGAATATCAATGTGCTGCTGGGGGTTGGAATGGGAGTTGTTTTCCATTTAACTGCTGTCCAGAGGAGTTGATTTTGGTGGCAGAAATTCAGGGTGTGATTGAGAAGGGGGAGCTGCAGCGTGTCAAGGGAATGGAAATCCCAGAATTCCAGACAGGTTTGGACTGGGAGGGAGCTCGAGGTTGATCTCATTCCATGGGCAGGGGATGATATCTGGGAGAACAAAGTTGGACAGGATGGTGATGGGATGAACAGAGACAGAAGGCAAGAAAATAGAAGGTTTTATTTAACTTATTTCTTTTTATTTTTTCAATAGTTATTATAAACTTTATTTATTTATTTACTTTTAAAAAAATTCTTCCTGCTATTTTATAAAGTGCTACGATGCAAAATGAACATGATTGGTGTGTAGGAATGACACCTCTCCAATTCCATTGGTTAAAGTCCAAAAATAGAAAACATCAGCTGGGCAGAGTTGTTAGGAGAAAAAAAGTATTATTTACCTCGATTGTTTTGAGGAAAATGGTATTTTTTACCTGGATTGTTTTGAGCAAAGAGTATTTTTTACCTAATTGTTTTGAGAAAAGAGTATTTTTTACCTAGATTGTTTTGAGAAAATAGTATTTTTTACCTGGATTGTTTTGAGAAAATAGTATTTTTTACCTAGATTTTTTTTGAGGAAAAAACCTTGCTGGGAATATTTCCTTTGGGAAAGAGTTAACAGTTACTAGCAGGCTAAAAAATCCTCTCAGGCTCAGAAATTCAGGCCCACCTTGAGGTTTCCTCCTTGCCACCAGATCCGATGGAAGGGGAAATATTATAAAATATTTCCATGCAGATGGATCTGTGCTCCCAGGAACTCGAGGGATGGTGGGAATGAATTAGGGGAGAGGAGAAAGGAGCAATCCAAGGGAAGTGCTGCTTTCCTGGCAGGAAATCGCTCCTTAAGTGGCGCTCCCGAATTGTCAGCTTGCTTGTTTTAACAGCAAATGTGTAAAAACCCAGCCCTGCTTCTCTCCAGGAGATGGGAAAGCTCTGGAGAGCTTCAGGGAAAATAAAAAAACCTGTGGGGGTTATAAGTCATAATATTGTGACCTATTCCAGAGGCAGAGATTTTATTCCCGATAAATCGGTGCTGTGGAGGAGGCGCAGGGAAAGCAGGGAAGGTTTGGGATGATCGGGGTCTGCCCAGCCCCATCCTGATCCTTGTGGGGAGATCCAGATCTTTGTGGTGGGGTCTGAACCCAAATCCACCTGGGGATGCTCCAGGCTGGGTTTGGGGTCGGATCCTACCACAAAGGGTCGGATTTGGGGTCAGATCCTAACACAAAGGGTCGGATTTGGGGTCAGATCCTAATAGAAAGGATGGGATTTGGGTTCAGATCCTACCACAAAGGATGGGATTTGGGTTCAGATCCTACCACAAAGGATGGGATTTGGGTTCAGATCCTACCACAAAGGATTGGATTTGGGTTCAGATCCTAACACAAAGGATCAGATTTGGATTTGGGTTCGGATCCTAACACGAAGGATGGGATTTGGGGTCAGATCCTACCACAAAAGGATCAGATTTAGGGTCAGATCCTACCACAAAGGATTGGATTTGGGTTCAGATCTTAACACAAAGGGTCGGATTTGGGGTCAGATCCTAATAGAAAGGATTGGATTTGGGGTCAGATCCTAACACGAAGGATTGGATTTGGGTTTGAGTTCGGATCTTACCACAAAGGATCAGATTTGGGTTCAGAACCTAACAGAAAAAATCAGATTTGGGTTCAGATCCTAACAGAAAGGAAACACCCCGTGGGGGTTTCTCACTCACCCAGGAACATCCCGGGGCTCAGTTTCCCTCCTGGCCTGGAAAAGGGAAGAGAATTCCAGTGCCAGCGTTCCTTTGGCAGCTGCTTCTCCAGAGGGATTCCCTGGGGGAGAGCCAGAGCTTGGAGAGCTGGGGAAGCCTCAGGGTGCTGGGTAGGAGAGATGGATCATCCTGGATCATCCTGGATCGTCCTGGATCATCCTGGATCGTCCTGAGGGGTCCTGAGGGGCCCTGAGGGGTTCAGAGGGGCCCTGAGGGGTCAGGAGGGGTCCTGAGGGGCCCTGAGGGGTTCTGAGGGGCCCTGAGGGGCCCTGAGGGGTTCTGAGGGGTCCTGAGGGGCCCTGAGGGCTTCTGAGGGGTCCTGAGGGGCCCTGAGGGGTCCTGAGGGGTCCTGAGGGGTCATGAGAGGCCCTGAGGGGTTCTGAGGGGCCCTGAGGGGTTCTGAGGGGTCCTGAGGGGCCCTGAGGGGTTCTGAGGGGTCCCAAGGGGCCCTGAGGGCTTCTGAGGGGCCCTGAGGGGCCCTGAGGGGTCCTGAGGGGTCCTGAGGGGTCATGAGAGGCCCTGAGGGGTTCTGAGGGGCCCTGAGGGGTTCTGAGGGGCCCTGAGGGGTTCTGAGGGGTCCCGAGAGGTCCTGAGGGGTTCTGAGGGGCCCTGAGGGGTCCTGAGGGGTCCCGAGAGGCCCTGAGGGCCCTGAGGGGTCCTGAGGGGTTCTGAGGGGTCCTGAGGGGTCCTGAGGCACTGGGAATTTGCAGCTGGAGAAGAGGAGGTTTGGGAGGGACCTTCTGGATCTGCACCAGTCCCTGGCAGGAGGGGCTGGATGGGATTAGGCTCTGCTCCCAGGGACGGCCTGAGGGAAGGGTCAGCTTGGAGATCAGCAGGAATTTCTGCATGGAAAGGGTGTCAGGCACTGGGAAGGGCTGGAATCCCCATCCCAGAGGTGTCCAAGGAATTCCTGGGGATGGGACAAGGCAGGGGTTGGGCACAGCTGGGACTCGATGACCTTGCAGGGCTTTCCAGCCTCACTGACTCATGAATTCCAACACTTTTCCCCTGTTTTGTTTCATTTCATTTCATCCAGCACTGCTGCTTCCCTACCTGAGGGAATATCTGCTCTCCCAAGACATGGAGCACCAAAGAAATTTCACTTTAGGCCCCAAAGTTTGTGGCATTTTCTGCTCCTGGAATTGTTTCCATGCTATGAACCCTGCAGCGGCTTCTCCCCAAACCCTGAGAGCTCCAGGGGCTGGAAGGAGCCACAGTGGGATATAAAACCCCATAAAGCTCCCTGAGGATGCAATAAAAGGGGAGGGAGGTCAGGATTTCATGCAGCTGGGGAGGTGGGAATGTGCTGGGAGCAGGCGCTGCTCATTCCCAGCTCCGGGGGCTCCATCAGGGAATGCTGGAAGGGTGTCAGCAGAGCTGGTGTTGATGGAAAATAGATCCAAACATTCATTAATTGCCAGCTCAGCCAGCCCCAGACCCCTCTGCACGAAGCAGCTGCTGCTGTTGAGTCATTGGGTTGGAAACTCTTCAGGAACTTTGCAGGGATGAGATTTTTTCCTTCTCTTTTTATTTCCATGTTTTCGTTCCCTCTGCTCCTGGGACAGCTTTTCCTGCTCTGTCCCACTCCCCCCACCCCAGTCTGGCAGCTCTGGCTCCCAGTTTGGCCCCTCTGAAGGTGGTGAAGGGATTGCTTGGGAACTCCTCTCTCCCACACTGAATTCCTGGGATTGAGCGTTACCCGCCGGAAAATGGGATTTTATTTATGGGAAGAGAATTGGTGGGAAGGGTGGAGGTGATGAGTCTGCCTGGGGAAGGGGAATGGTCCTGGGGAAGGGGAATGGTCCTGGGGAAGGTGAATCGTCCTGGTGGCACTTTGGGGTTGGATTTGTGGAGCAGAGGTCAGGGTGGGCTGAGAGCAAAGCTCCAGAAATGACAAATTCCCACTGAAAAATGACTTTGAGGGATCCCATTTCTGGAAAACACCAAGTGCTTTGTGCCATCTCCTGAGAGTTTTTATCCAGAGCTCTGGAAACTGAGAGGAACCTTCTGGAATGAGTCCAGAGTCTCCGGAGCCAGGCTGGAAGCTGGGAGCTGGGGGTGCTCACCTGGAGAGGAGGCTCCAGGGAGAGCTGGAGCCCCTGGCAGGGCCTGAAGGGGCTCCAGGAGAGCTGGAGAGGGACTGGGGACAAGGCCTGGAGGGACAGGACACAGGGAATGGCTGGAAGTTGAAAAAGGTAGATTTAGGTGGATATTGGGAAGGAGTTCCTGGCTGGGAGTGTGGAAGTCTGGAATAGAATTCCCAGACAGCTGTGGCTGCCCTTGGATCCCTGGAATGTTCAAGGCCAGGTGGAGCAGCCCGGGACAGTGGAAGTGTCCCTGGAAGGTTGGTTTTTAATTTCCCTTCCCACCCAAACCATTCCAAGATTCCAGGATTTAATGCTGCAGCACCTGGCACACAAATCTCCTGCAGGTTTCAAGCCACCCTACTGTCGGGTACAGCTCTTATTTACCCGATAGAATTCCCAAATTTCTGAAAAATCCCATAGATTATCTGGAAATGAGGATTGATGAGCTAATTATTGTGAGTGGATCTGTGTTTTGGGATCTGAAATAAGTTTATTTTTCACTTCACAGAGAATGGTGGTGTTTATTGTCAAGGTTGGCAAAAAATATTCCTGGAGCTCTTGGGCAGCCTGTTTCAGGAAAAAAGATGGAATTAGAATTGCAAATCAGGATTTCATCATCCTCAATCAGCGTGGCCAGCCAGGAGGGATGAATGAGGAGCTGCTCAGGAGCCCCAGCAATCGCAGCCACCCCAAATCAGAAATTCCTTTGTGCTCCCTGCAGGGGAATGTGGCAAAAAAACCCAGGAATTTCAATATTGAGGAAAGGGTCGGAAGGAAAATGTCAGGAGAAGTGTGGGGGAAGCTCCTTTTGGGGTGGGTTTTGATGATCAGCTGGGGTGGTTGTGTGTGTTATCCCAATTATTCCAGAATTAGCAATGACGGGGAAGAAAAATATCCCTGAAAACATAATTAGGGTTTATTTAATTAGGGTGAAACCCCAATATCCAGGGTGAAAATAATACCAATAATAACCCAAATAATACCTCCGTGCAGGTCTTGAATGTGGGAAGGCAGAGCAGGGAATGAACTCCTTTTTACATTCTGTGCTTCTGGTTTATCTCAAAACTCCCCAAATATCCCCTGCTGTTTGTCAGGCACAGGGAACATTCCTGAGCCTCTCCAGGAGGGAATAAAGGTGCCCGAGCACGGGAGGCCTGGAGACTTTCAAGCTGCTGCCTTATGTAACTTTGCTGAAAGATGTGGAAAAAAAAATTACAAAAAAAAAAACCTGTTCAGGGTTGGTTTTCCGGTTTGTGTGCGATTTTTCAGGAGATGTTTGAAGTTTCCCTGGAGGAGCAGCGATGTTGGGGCTGCCAGCATGGCCCGGTGGGAGGAGGCTCCTCGTTAGCACGGCTTGCAGAGGCTAATTAATAAACAGACAGAATCTGGAGAGCCAAATGAACAATTTGGGGATTTGGGAAGTGTGTGGGAGCAGGAGTGAGGCCTGGTGGGTTCTGAGCTCAGCCCTGGGATTTTATTCCTTTCTGTCCCGTTGATCCTGCAATTCCTGGGGTTTCACTTGGAATAATTATTGAATTGTCCAAGAAACTCCAGGGGGAAAATCCCAGGGAATGATTATTGTCCTTCCCACCCAGGCACTCTGTGATTACTGCAATCCTCCACCTCAAATTCGGGGTGCTGGATGCAGGGAAAGGCTGGATTGTGAAGGGAGACGCCAGAAAAATGGGAATGGGGAGGGAAAATGCTCAAACTCAGCATGGTGGGGCTGGAAAAACCAACAGCTCATGGATGTGGCCACTGCAGAATTAGCAGAGAATTAATTTTGGCTTTTTACCCCAAGAATAATGAGGAGAACTGGCAGATGTTCCTTCCACAAGGTGGGGTTCCACAGGGACAGGACACAGGGAATGGAATTAGATGGGATATTGGGATGGAATTCCTGGCTATGAGGGTGTGGAGGAGCTGGAATAGAATTCCCAGAGCAGCTGTGGCTGCCCCTGGATCCCTGGAATTCCCCAAGGCCAGGCTGGAGCACCCTGGGACAGTAGGAGCTGTCCCTGCCCATGGCAGGGATGGGATTTAAGGTCCCTTCCATCCCAACCCATTCCATGATCCCATGCTTTGGAATGTCTGTGTGTATTTACCTCCATCCATGGATGTTGGACACCTTTTCCATGGATAAAAGGCAGAATTCCATGGTCTCCACAAAATTCTTCACCACTGAGAGTAAAACTGGCTCCTGCCAAGCCAAAGTGGAGATGGAGCAAAGCCAAGGAGAGGTGCAAACTTTTGGGATATCAATCATCCATGCCCCATCCTGATCTTTTCCTCATACCTTCCATTTTCCCCTATTTTTATAAAGTTTTTTTTTTTTTAATCAATAAATAAAAATACAGATTTGTCAATAGAATAAAAATACGGATTTATGCCTCATCTCCCAATTAGGGGAGAGAACCCCACAGGTTTCTCCAGTCTGGAAAAGCTTTTCCTCAGCTTGGAGTGTGTCAGAGCAGCTGGGGATGGAATGGCACCATCACTCTCCCCCTTCCCGGGATTTTTAAATTGGATTTGGCATCTTAACTGCTGAACCAGCTCGGGGTGAACTGCAGGGAGGGGGCTTGGATTGTCCCCCTGCTCTGTCCCCTCCTGCTGCTTTGGGAATCTCATTCCTGAATGATTTCTCCCAAATCTGGCAGAGAAATGGGGGAAATATGGGGGGGAAATAGAGGGAAAATAGGGGAAAACATAGGAAAAATATGGGGGAAAACATAAGAAAAATATGGGGGAAAGGGGGAAAAATAGGGGGAAACATAGGAAAAATATGGGGGAAAATGGGGAAAAATTGGGGAAAACATAGGAAAAATATAGGGGAAAACATAGGAAAAATATGGGGGGGAAAGGGGGAAAATGGGGAAAAACATGGGGGAGAAATGGGGAAAACATGGGAAAAATATGGGGGGAAATGGGGAAAAATAGGGGAAACATAGGAAAAATATGGGGGGGAAATGGGGGGAAAGGGGGGGAAATGGGAAAAAATATGGAAAAACTATAGGGAAAAATGGGGGAAAACATGGGAAAAATATGACAGGAAATGGGGAAAAAGAGGGAAAACATAGGAAAAATATGGGGGAAAATGGGACAAAGGTGGAAAAATGGGAAAAAAACATGGGGGGGGGAAAGGGGGAAAATGAGAATTACTGATGGCTGATGAAATTTCTCCATCACCTGTAAAATCCCGTTTATCCATCACCTATAAACCCCCATTTATCCATCACCTCTACAAATCCATCCCCCATAAAAACCCCCTTTATTCCCTTTTCCCAACGCCTCTGATCCCAGCTGATGGATCAAATCCCTCCCTTCAGTTGTCAAGGTGAAACGTGTGGACACTTCAGGAGGGGGGAAAAATAAAAAACCCAAACAACCCAAACCCGGCGAAGGGAAAAAAGTTGCGGTGCCCGCCGCGCCTTGGGTGCCGCTGAACTTTGTCCTTGCCCGGCCCCCTGGGGTCCCTTTGTCACCTTGGTCACCCCCGCAAGGTGCGGGCGGGGCAGAGCCCTGCTGGGATTGCTGATCCATCGCTGGATCGCTTTTCTTGTCATCCATCCATCCATCCATCCATCCATCCATCCATCCATCCATCATCCATCCATCCATCCTTCCATCCACCCAATCCATCCGTCTGTCCATCCATCATCCATCCATCCATCCTTCCATCCATCATCCATCCATCCATCATCCATCCATCCATCTATCATCCATCCATCATCCATCCATCCATCATCCATCCATCCATCATCCATCCATCCATTTATCATCCATCCATCATCCATCCGTCCGTTCGTCCGTCCATCCATCCGTTCGTCCGTCCATCCATCCATCCGTCCGTCCATCCATCATCCATCCATCCATCCATCATCCATCCATCCGTCCGTTCGTCCGTCCATCCATCCATCCGTCCGTCCATCTATCCTTCCATCCATCCGTTCATCCGTCCATCCATCATCCATCCATCCATCCATCATCCATCCCTCCATCCATCCCTCCATCCATCCATCATCCATTCCATCCATCCTTCCATCCGTGCTCGGCGCTGCCAGCTCTCCCTTTGTCCCCGCGTCCCCTCCCGGCGTGCGGGGGGTGCCGGAATTTCGGGAGCGGCTCCGGGGCGGATGCGGCCCCATCCCCACCCACCCACCCCGGCAGCCCTGACGTGTGGCTGAACCGCGCCGGGTTCCGTGTGGAGCGGCGGCTTTGAGATCTCGTCAATCTTGTAAAATTCCATTTTATGCAGAGAGAGGAGGGAGAGAGAGAGAGACGGGCACACGGATCCGGCAGCGCCGCGCGGGGCGAGGCTGCGGCTGGCCGGGATTTTCCCGCAGGAGCAGCGGCAGCAGCAGCACCTGGATGGGGACGGACAGGGCTGGGAGGCCGGGCGGAGGCGCAGCCCCGCGGGCGGGGGACAGCGGTGACAGTGACAGGAGCGCCGAGCACTCCGCTCTGGGCTGGCAGTGACCCCTGGCACAGCGTTCCTGCCTTCCCTGCTTTGGCGGGATGGAGGATCCCGGCCTTTTCCCAGCCCAGCCCGCTCCCCGCTGCTTGTAGCCGCATCCCGGGAATCTCATCCCGGGAATCTCATCCCTGATCCCCGCGGATGCTCCGCGGGAGGGACCCGCCAGCAGCGGGGGTTCTGCAGCGTCACAAAACTTTGCCTCGGCTCCGGAGAGGAAGGAGGGATGTGACCTGGAAAGGAGGAACAGGAAAAAAGGGGATGTTGCTGCAGCTTGGAAAAGCTTTTTTTTTTTTTCTTCTCTTGTCTCAGGATCACTGCAAGGGATTATACAAATGAGAGCAGGAAGCTGCAGTCGAGGGGGGTGCCAGAAATAGATTTATTTTTTTCTTTCTCCTGCTAGAAATGAAGAGATTTGGGAGTCCGTAGAGGCTGTTCCAAAGGCACCCCCACTTTTTGCATTCCTCTAGAAAAGTGACATCCACCTGCGAGGGGAGCTGCCATGTAATCCCAAAGAGCCAAAACTCCGGGAAACATCTCCAACTCCAGAGAGACCCAAGTTTGGGATTAGCAGGACATGTCCTGACTCTTTCCGGGCAGTGGAGGAGCAGGAGCAGCTGGGAAAATGTTAAATATCAATATTTTACCCAATCGCCGCCATTCGTGGATTTGGTGAGTATGCCACGGGCTCACCGGGCACAAAACCTTGGGAATCAGGATTTTTCCTGGCTCAGAAGCAGCTGCTGGATGGGAACATGGATCAGGGGATCCCTGGAGCTGTGGGTTTGCTGGATATTTCCTTCTCTGGTCTCCCCTTCCCAGAGTTTGATTTGGGGCACCCTCGCGACGCCTCCGAGCGGGGACTGTGGGCACAGGGTGGGGAAAGGATGGAAAATTTCCTCTTGCCCTGGTTTATTTTCCTTCTCTCAGGTGTTTATGAACCTCGATTTTCCTTTAAAAAATTAATGAGTCCCTAAAACGTCCTTTGCTGGAGCTGTTCCACGGTGCCACCTCGGCTCCTGCTCCCTGTTGCATTTTAATGAGCAGATGGAGCAGCTGCTGCTCTGCTCTGGCTGGGGCAGGGGGACAGGGACAGCACTGGGACATTCCAGAGGCATTTCCCAGCTTGGGATTGGGAGATGGCACCAAAACCTCTTTTTATAGGCAAAGGTCCTCTGGTGGAGTTCAGGGCTGGACTCTTGGGGTGGTGTGATCTTCCAGTGTGGATAATCTATGGAATTTTTAGGAATGTAGAGATTATTTTATATCCTGGTTATTCCAATCCTGCATTCTGTGATCTCACCTGCACACAAATATTCGGGTTTTACAGAGAATTGAGTCTCTGTAATCTCATTTTGGTTTTTAATCGTGTAACCGTGGCTCTGGGATCAAGCTATGGGTCAATGTTTGTACATGGGAATGAAAATATCCAGGCTCTGAGCCTTGGAATGGTGCTGGGTGCTGGGATTGGGTTCTCCAGGGCACATCCTGCTGCTCCTGTGTGCATTCCAGGGATAAGAGAACGGGAAGGGAAAAGGAAAACGCAGAGCCTGAGTTAAAATGACGGAATCCTGGAATGGGTTGGGTTGGAGATCATCTCATTCCATCCAGGGACACCTCCCACTGCCCCAGGCTGCTCCCAGCTGGCCTTGGGCACTGCCAGAGCTTCCCTGGGAAATCCATCCCAGGGAGGAATTCCTTCCCAATTCCTTCCTAACACCCAGTTTAACCCAACTTATCTTGGAATTTTTCCCCTGGTTCCACCTCGATGTGTCCTTGGTTTGGTTTGCAAAGTTCCTCCTGAGGAGGAGCCCCAATAAGAAAGAGGAATGAGAGTTGGGAAGTGTTGGTTGATTTCCCAGATTTACAAATGAAGGGAAGAGTTAATTATGAGTTAATTAAGGGAAGGGGAAGAGTTAATTAAGAGTTGTGTGTTAATTATGGACAAAATCAGGGCCCAAAGAGCCCAGGAAGTTATGGGAAAAAATGCATTTCCTTTGGAGAAAGGAGAACCCCATTCCTGTGGCTGCAAGAGGACAGAGATAATTAATTTTAGCTCTGGGAGCTGAAACAAACTCAGAGCAGCCCCGAAATCCCAGCAGGGGAGATTGTCAGGGACAGGCCTGGGACAGATCAGAGCTGTCAGATCAGGCAGGGGAGTTTCAGGTGATGGAAACTGAGCAGCTCAAATGGAGCCTTGGCAGGGAGTGGATTTATGGAGGAAGGGATAAATTATCCCAAAAAATTCACTTCACCCGTGCCCAGGTGAAAGCAAAGCCAGTTCTGGCCTAGCTGGAGTCAGGCTGAGCCTTGCTAAACCAGACCTGTGTAAGCTCACGGTGGGTGAGAGTCGTGAATTCCTGCTTGAAATGTTCCCAGGGATTTCTTTCCTCTGGAATCAATGTTTTGGGCTCCCTCAGAGCTTCTCCCTGCTCTGTCCCATCATCCAAAGGAGATTTTTAGCTGGGTTTCCCCCTGGCCTAGGGGAAGCTGTGCTGCCCATGGCAGGGTTGGATCAGAGGAACTTTCAGGCTCCATTCCAAACATTCCATGATTCCATGGATGGATTTATCTTCCATGCTCTCCCCCAAGCCCAGGAGAGGAGCTGTGGCTTCCATCCCCTCATGGACAGGGTGGGACCTTGGTCCCTGCTGCTGTGGGGGTGCAGAGGGGAGGGATCTGCTCTGTGCTGGGGGATTGGGGTTTGGGACAGATTTTGGGGAAATGGGAACTGGGATTGCACCAGCACAGCAATTCCTGCTGGAAAAATGTGGGAATTCCTTGTGGGAATTTGTGGGGACTGCTCCAAACTCAGGCCTGGGCCCTGCACTGGAGCTGCAGAGGCTGAGCTCTGTCCTGACAGGAAGCAGTGGGACCAAATCCCAGGATTTCTGAGGGCTCAGGAATTTTGGGGAGGTGCTCCACAGCTCCCGGGTGGCAGCTGCAGTGACAGGTCCTGCTGGAACACAAACAGATTTATCAGTGCTCTGATAACGGTGGCATCACAGTCACCCTGACCTTGACTCCCTCAGGCTGAGCTGTTGCCCTTGGATGTGAGGCTGGAGGGATTTTCCATGGGTTGGTACCATAATCATGGAATTACTGGCCTTGGAAAAACCCTCAGGGACCTCTGAGCCCCCCAGCACTGCCCCGTGTCCCCAAGTGCCACATCCACAGGGCTCTGAAACCCCTGCAGGGATGGGCACTCCCCTCCTGCTCTGGGCAGCTGTGCCAGGCTGGAAAGGAAGAAATTCCCCCAAATATCCCATCTAAACCCCCTCTGGGACAACTTGGAGCTGCCTCCTGTTCCCTGGGAGCAGAGCCCGATCCCCCCCTCACTGCAGGGACAAATCTCACTTTGATTTTTATATTGACTTTCAAAATACTCAGGGTTTGCTCTGGGAATTAAAACTCCCCAAACCTGCGGGTTAAACCTCCCAGCCACCTTCTTTCCACGGATTTCAGCTGGATCTTAAACCATTTTGGTTTTCCTGACGGATTAATTCCGCAGCCTCCTATAAATAGGCAGGATTTCCAAGGGAGCAGGAGGTAGATTGGAGAACTCTGAAATCTGCAGGCACAACTCAGAAAGGAGAGGCCAAATATTTCCCCTGTGCCTGGAGGAGCACAAAGAGCTGCAGCAGAGACAGGGAGAGGGAACTGGGGAGAAAAGGATGGGATTTAATTGGCAGTGGGGATGGAGGGGCCTCGGTGCAGGAGCAGGGTTGGTATTTAGTGACCTTTCCCTTCTCCTCAGGCTGGGCCCTTTCAAGTCCTTCCTGGCTGTGTTTTCCCGCTGCTTTTGAAAGGCAGGAGATAAGAGTTCCTGACGTGTTTACATTTCCACATTTCCATTCGTTATCTTCACTTCCAGGGAAGGAATCTGGGTAGCCTCAGTGGGATGGGAAACTTTTCAGCTGAGCTCACAGACATCTCTGCCTGTCATGCACACAGAGCTGTTTTTCCAGGTTATTCCTCCTCCTGCTGCTGCTCCTTGCCTGGCCTGAGTCCTCCCTGGCTGCAGAGACCCCTTGGGATGGGCCTGGATGGAGGAGCTGCTCCCCAGCCTGGCTTTGGTGTCCCCAGTGAGGTCCCCTGGGAGAGGTGACAGCCAGGGATGAGCAGGAAGCCCCAGGGTTGCTTCCCCTGGGTTCTTGTGACTCCAGGAGGGCCTGGAGCTGCTGGAACAACTCCAGAGGAAATCATAAAGGGAATGGGTCGAGGGATGGGATGCAGGGAATCCAAAAGGAGGAGACTGACCAGGCTGGGAGAGCTGGGGGTGCTCACCTGGAGAGGAGAAGGGAAAACTCCAGGGAGAGCTGAGAGCCCCTGGCAGGGCCTGAAGGGGCTCCAGGAGAGCTGGAGAGGGACTGGGGACAGGGACAGAGGGACAGGACACAGGGAATGGCTTCAAAGTGAACAAGTGGAGATTGGGGTGGGATATTGGGAAGGAATTCCTGGCTGGGATGGTGGAGAGGCCCTGGAATAGAATTCCCACTGCCCCTGGATTCCTGGCAGTGTCCCAGGCCAGGCTGGAGCACCCTGGGACAATGGGAAGTGTCCCTGCCATGGCAGGGATGGAATCAGGAATTCCTTGAGCCTTTTCCAACCTGAGCCATTCCTGCATCCTGTGAATTCAAACTCAGCTCTCAGCACCTCTAAGAAGTTCTGGAGCTTTTTCCACTCTTAGCAGGCTTAGGGATGCAGATTCCTGTTGGGAAAGCTTGAGCAGGATTTCTCTCCTAACCCTCTTCTCCAGGGGATAATAACTGGGATCTGGATTTCTCTTAGCTCCAATTCCCTGGCAGATCAGGCAATCTCAGGCACTCAACAGCACCACGATGCAAAAAGGAATTTCTTTTCTTCTTTCCAGCAGAAATTTAATAAAAGGGAAATTTGGGCTTCCTGCTGGCCTGGAGTTTGTCACGCACAGAGAATCCCAGAAGTTGAGGGAATTGTTCTGTTCAAACACGGCCTCCAGAGCCTGTGATTTCCATCCTGAGAGCTCCCACTGAGCCAGGCCCCTGCAATTTATCCCCTGGGAAGGTGGGAATGATGGAAGAGCTTTTCCAGGGGCTGGGCAACACTCAAGGATAAATCTGGGTGCCCCCAGTGTCCCAGAGCAGGGCAGGGGGAGGTGGGAATTCCCTCTGCTCCCCTAAGCTCAGCCTAAGTTTAATCCTAAGAACTAAACAAAGGATTTTCCCGTGCTTTTCCCCATCCTGGCTTCCACAGGAGCATCCCCAAAGGGATCCAGGTGTGATTAAAAACAAAAAAAAACCAAACCTGTCATCATCATCATCATCATCATCATCATCATCATTCCTGTGCTGTCCCAGTGCCCCGGGAATTCTGGGTTCTGAGGGATTCAGATCCCACCAGAGCAGAGCTCTGGGGTCGGACAGGGAATGTCTGGGCTGCTCAGTTTGAGGGCAGCCGCTACAAAAGGAAAGATTCTGGGGCTTGGAATTGTGGGATAATAGAATTATAGAGTCGTGGAATTGGGGAATAATGGGATCAGGGAATCACAGGATCATGGGATCATGGAATAATAGAATCATGGAATTGGGGAATAATGGGATCAGGGAATCACAGGATCATGGGATCATGGAATAATAGAATTATAGAATCATGGAATTGGGGAATAATGGGATCAGGGAATCACAGGATCATGGAATAATAGAATAATAGAATTATAGAATCATGGAATTGGGGAATAATGGGATCAGGGAATCACAGGATCATGGAATAATAGAATAATAGAATTATAGAATCATGGAATTGGGGAATAATGGGATCAGGGAATCACAGGATCATGGGATCATGGAATAATAGAATTATAGAATCATGGAATTGGGGAATAATGGGATCAGGGAATCACAGGATCATGGGATCATGGAATAATAGAATTATAGAATCATGGAATTGGGGAATAATGGGATCAGGGAATCACAGGATCATGGGATCATGGAATAATAGAATTATAGAATCATGGAATTGGGGAATCATGGAATCATGGAATCACAGGATCATGGGATCATGGAATAATAGAATTATAGAGTCATGGAATTGGGGAATAATGGGATCAGGGAATCACAGGATCATGGAATAATAGAAAAAGAAAATCATGGAATTGGGGAATAATGGAATCATGGAATAATAGAATCTTAGAATAATGGAATTAGGGAATAATAGAATTATAGAATTATGGAATTGGGGAATAATAGAATCATGGAATCATGGAATAATAGAATCATGGAATCACGGAATTAGGTGATAATAGGATCAGAGAATCATGGAATTGGGGAATAATGGAATCTTGGAATAATAGAATCTTGGAATAATGGAATTAGGGAATAATAGAATTATAGAATTATGGAATTGGGGAATAATAGAATCATGGAAAAATGGAATTAGGGAATAATAGAATCACGGAATTGAGGAATAATGGAATCATAGAATCCTGGAACTGGGGAATAATGGAATCACGGAATCTTGGAATAATGGAATCAGGGAATAATAGGATCATGGAATTGAGGAATTAGGTGATAATAGGATCAGAGAATCACAGAATTGGGGAATAATGGAATCTTGGAATCATGGAATTAGGGAATAATAGAATCACAGGATCTTGGAATCATGGAATTGGGGAATAATGGAATTGCAGAATCATAGAATCCCAGAATCATGGAATTAGGAAATAATGGAGTCATGGAATAATAGAATCCTGGAATCATGGGATTGTGGAATAATAGAATCATGGAATTATGGAATAATAGAATCATGGAATCACAGAATCATGGGATCAGGGAATAATAGAATCATAGAATCATGGAATCGAGAAATAATGGAACCATGGAATTAGGGAATAATAGAAGCATAGAGTCATAGAATTAGGGAATAATAGAATCACAGGATCTTGGAATCATGGAATTGGGGAATAATGGAATTGTAGAATCATAGAATCCCGGAATCATGGAATTAGGGAATAATGGATTCATGGAGTCACAGAATCCTGGAATCGTGGAATTGGGGAATAATAGAAGCATAGACTCATGGAATTAGGGAATAATGGAATCATGGAATCACGGAATTGGGGAATAATGGGATCATGGAACCACAGAATCCTGGAGTCATGGAATCAGGCATAATAGAATCCTGGAATCCCAGAATATCCTGATCTGGAAGTGACCCAGAGGGTTGAGCCCATCTTTTATCACAGAACACCTTCATTCCATGCACTATGAATTTATTTTTTTTTAAATGAGGGTTGGAAAACCCTTCCCTAAACCGTGCAAACTCCAGTGGAAAGCTCCATCCCATCCCTCCAGGAGCTCACAGTGTCCAAAAGCTCCATCCCATCCCTTTGGGAGCTCACACAGTGTCCAAAAGCTCCATCCCATCCAGGAGCTCACACAGTGTCCAAAAGCTCCATCCCATCCCTCCAGGAGCTCACAGTGTCCAAAAGCTCCATCCCATCCCTTTGGGAGATCACACAGAGTCCAAAAGCTCCATCCCATCCCCTCCAGGAGCTCACACAGTGTCCAAAAGCTCCATCCCATCCCTCCAGGAGCTCACAGTGTCCAAAAGCTCCATCCCATCCCTGTGGGAGCTCACACAGAGTCCAAAAGCTCCATCCCATTCCTGTGGGAGCACACACAGTGTCCAAAAGCTCCATCCCATCCCTCCAGGAGCTCACACAGTGTCCAAAAGCTCCATCCCATCCCTCCAGGAGCTCACACAGTGTCCAAAAGCTCCATCCCATCCCTCCAGGAGCTCACAGTGTCCAAAAGCTCCATCCCATCCCTCCAGGAGCTCACACAGTGTCCAAAAGCTCCATCCCATCCCCTCCAGGAGCTCACACAGTGTCCAAAAGCTCCATCCCATCCCCTCCAGGAGCTCACACAGAGTCCAAAAGCTCCATCCCATCCCCTCCAGGAGCTCACGCAGTGTCCAAAAGCTCCATCCCATCCCTGTGGGAGCTCACACAGTGTCCAAAAGCTCCATCCCATCCCTCCAGGAGCTCACACAGTGTCCAAAAGCTCCATCCCATCCCTCTGGGAGCTCACACAGTGTCCAAAAGCTCCATCCCATCCCTTTGGGAGCTCACACAGTGTCCAAAAGCTCCATCCCATCCCTGTGGGAGCTCACACAGTGTCCAAAAGCTCCATCCCATCCCTGTGGGAGCTCACACAGAGTCCAAAAGCTCCATCCCATCCCTTTGGGAGCTCACACAGAGTCCAAAAGCTCCATCCCATCCCTTTGGGAGCTCACACAGTGTCCAAAAGCTCCATCCCATCCCTTTGGGAGCTCACACAGTGTCCAAAAGCTCCATCCCATCCCTTTGGGAGCTCACACAGTGTCCAAAAGCTCCATCCCATCCCTCCAGGAGCTCACACAGTGTCCAAAAGCTCCATCCCATCCCTCTGGGAGCTCACACAGTGTCCAAAAGCTCCATCCCATCCCCTACAGGAGCTCACACAGTGTCCAAAAGCTCCATCCCATCCCTCCAGGAGCTCACACAGAGTCCAAAAGCTCCATCCCATCCCTCCAGGAGCTCACAGTGTCCAAAAGCTCCATCCCATCCCTTTGGGAGCTCACACAGAGTCCAAAAGCTCCATCCCATCCCTCCAGGAGCTCACACAGTGTCCAAAAGCTCCATCCCATCCCTTTGGGAGCTCACACAGTGTCCAAAAGCTCCATCCCATCCCTTTGGGAGCTCACACAGTGTCCAAAAGCTCCATCCCATCCCTTTGGGAGCTCACACAGTGTCCAAAAGCTCCATCCCATCCCTTTGGGAGCTCACACAGAGTCCAAAAGCTCCATCCCATCCCTGTGGGAGCTCACACAGAGTCCAAAAGCTCCATCCCATCCCTCCAGGAGCTCACACAGTGTCCAAAAGCTCCATCCCATCCCTCCAGGAGCTCACACAGTGTCCAAAAGCTCCATCCCATCCCCTCCAGGAGCTCACACAGTGTCCAAAAGCTCCATCCCATCCCTTTGGGAGCACACACAGTGTCCAAAAGCTCCATCCCATCCCCTCCAGGAGCTCACACAGTGTCCAAAAGCTCCATCCCATCCCTTTGGGAGCTCACACAGTGTCCAAAAGCTCCATCCCATCCCTGTGGGAGCTCACACAGAGTCCAAAAGCTCCATCCCATCCCTGTGGGAGCTCACACAGTGTCCAAAAGCTCCATCCCATCCCTCTGGGAGCTCACACAGTGTCCAAAAGCTCCATCCCATCCCTGTGGGAGCTCACACAGTGTCCAAAAGCTCCATCCCATCCCCTCCAGGAGCTCACACAGAGTCCAAAAGCTCCATCCCATCCCCTCCAGGAGCTCACACAGTGTCCAAAAGCTCCATCCCATCCCCTGTGGGAGCTCACACAGTGTCCAAAAGCTCCATCCCATCCCCTCCAGGAGCTCACACAGTGTCCAAAAGCTCCATCCCATCCCCTCCAGGAGCTCACACAGTGTCCAAAAGCTCCATCCCATCCCTGTGGGAGCTCACACAGTGTCCAAAAGCTCCATCCCATCCCTTTGGGAGCTCACACAGTGTCCAAAAGCTCCATCCCATCCCTCTGGGAGCTCACACAGTGTCCAAAAGCTCCATCCCATCCCTCTGGGAGCACACACAGAACAGCAAATTTCCATTTCCAAATCCTTCACAGCATTTCCATTGTCTTGGCTCGGTTTATCACAGAATTCCAGCCCGGATTGGGGCTGGAAAGAACCTGAAACCCCCCTGATCCACGGGCAGGGCTGTGCCCCTCGCTGCTTGTTTTAATCGCCTTCACATCCATTGAAAAACTCACTGAAGGGTGTGAAAAAAAGCGAACAAAGCAGCAAGAGAGGAAAAAAAACAAAAAAAACCAACCCAGGAGGCGCCAGGTTTTGCAGCCTCTCCTTGCTGAGTTCACCAGACGCGCTTTGAAAGCTCCTGCTGACGTCAATGGAGCGGCGGAATGGGAGCATCCGCACATCCCAAAAAAAACCTCCCAAAAACCTCCCAAAAACCTCCCAAAAACCTCCCCGGCACTCTGGGAATCGCCTTTGTCCAGCCCCATTAACAACAGCCCTGGTAGGGATGAGCTAAAGCGTTAATGCTGCTCGTTAAATGCTGGAGTTTTTAATATTTTTTAATTTTTTTTTGCCAGGGATAAAAAAAAAAGCGAATTTCAAAGTGACCAAATTATTGCTTGGCTTCAAAAAGGGTTTAATAATCGTTTTATAGGGTCTGATCATCGTTTTATAGGGTCTGTTTCTCCCCAGCCCCGGTGATTTGGGTGCTTTTGTTGCCTTTTTTTTTTGATGTAAACTCTTATTTATGAGTCTCATTTTTTTTTATGTAACTCTAAATTCTAGGGCAGAAAATGCCTGCGAGCTTTTCAGAGCAATTTTTCCTTTTTTTAGCTTTTTGTTGGAAGGAAAAGCCTGGGAAAAACGCATTAATTGTGTCCATGTGGGAATGCTGCAGAGGAGCTCAGTGGGTGACACTGAGCTGATGGATTATTTGGAATTAACGTGGAAATATAAACAGCAAAAATTCCTTAAAACTTCCCACTGCAATCCCAGGGATGATGCCAGAGCCGGGCCAAGCTCCTCCTGCTCGGGATGGAGTCTGCCTGGAAAGTTCCTGGAGAAATGGAGGTAATTTGGGAATAAACCAGGAGCTGAATCCTCCCTCCTGCCGGGATTCCTGGATGAAGCAGGATTCCTGCTCCATCCCACAGATCCCGGAGGTTTTTTAGGGATTGTCCCACTCCAGCCAACATTTCTGCTTAAATCTGAGCATGGGACAGCCCCCACGGAGCACGGGAGTGGGAAATGATGGGAAAAATGGGAATGAGGTGTTGGGATACAGCAGGGAATCATATAGGGATAAATTAAATTATTTTCACTCTCTGTAGCACTGTGGGAAATGAAACTCCCGAGTTTGTTCAGGCTGGGATAGGGAAGGAATCAGGAGAACTCTGCAAACCCACTGGATGCCCCTGGTTGGGATGAAAGCATCCCAAAATCCTGGAATGGTTTGGGAATGCCCTGGGAGCTCCTCCTGTGGGCAGGGCCGGCCCCCAGCACCCCTGGGAATGCTGAGGAGGCTCCAATCCCTGCTTGGGTTCCCTTCCAAAAACCCATCCGGGAGTTTTCTGGGGAGAGGCTGAGCCTGGCTGACCCCGGGCTCTGCTGCCAGGGGGAAATGGAACTTGACAGGAGAGAAAACAAAAGAATCCAAAGCCAGGGGCAGCTCGGGAGGAGCAGGTGGGGCTGTGGGGCTGCAGCTTTGCCACGGGTTTAATCCCAAAATTAATTAACTCCTGGGTTTAATCCCAAAATTAACTCCTCAGTTTATTCCCAAAATTAACTCCTGGGTTTAATCCCAAAATTAACTCCTGGGTTTAATCCCAAAATTAACTCCTCAGTTTATTCCCAAAATTAACTCCTGGGTTTAATCCCAAAATTAACTCCTGGGTTTAATCCCAAAATTAACTCCTGGATTTAATCCCAAAATTAACTCCTGGGTTTATTCCCAAAATTAACTCCTGAGTTTATTCCCAAAATTAACTCCTCAGTTTAATCCCAAAATTAACTCCTGGGTTTATTCCTGAAATCACCTTCTGGGTTTATTCCTGAGATCAACTCCTGGGTTTATTCCCAAAATTAACTCCTCAGTTTAATCCCAAAATCAGCTCCTGGGTTTATTCCCAAATTTACTCCTGGATTTATTCCTGAAATCAGCTCCTGGGTTTATTCCTGGAATCAGCTCCTGAGTTTATTCTCTAAATTAGCTCCTGAGTTTAATCCCAAAATCAACTCCCAGGTTTATCCCAAAATCACCTCCTGGGTTTATTCCCAAAATCAGCTCCTGGGTTTATTCCTGAAATTACTCCTGGGTTTATTCCTGGAATCAGCTCCTGGGTTTATTCCCAAAATCAACTCCTGGTTTTATTCCTGAATCAACTCCCAGGTTTATTCCCAAAATCACTTCCTGGGTTTACTCCTGAAATCAGCTCCAAATCCTCTCCATTTCTCCAGGAACTTTCCAGGCAGACTCCATCCCGAGCAGGGGGAGCTTGGCCCAGCTCTGGCACCATTCCTGGGATTGCAGTGGGAAGTTTTAAGGAATTTTTGCTGTTTATATTTCCACGTTAATTCCAAATAAACTCGAGCAATTCCTGTAAGGAGCAACAACAAAACCAAACCTAAATCTGTGGTGGTTTCCACAACTCTGAAACTCCGTAAGAATTCCCACTTTTCTGATGGAAGATTCCCACATTTCCATTTTCTGTCTGTTTAGGTTTGCCTGGATTGGGGATCAGCAGGAAATTTGGGGTGTGGTACAAATGGCACAGGTGGGATTTGGGATTAGGGCACATCCATTTGCTTCCCAAGGATCTGCTGGATCCCAGGGATTGGGGGATTCTAGGAAATGTCCCAGGCTGTGCTCCCTGGGAGGAAATGATACTCCAGGATATTCCAGGCTGATGTTTCTCCCTGGTTTTTTTGATGGAGGCCATAGGTGTAGGTTTGCTGGTGAAATAGGAGTAAAATTAATCAATCCAAAGGGTTGCATTCCTTTATAAAATATTTTTAGGAGCCGTGGATGAAGCACAGTGGGTTGATGATAAAAACTCCTGGAATTATTGTATTTTTGATGATTTTTTGGTAGGAACACAGGAAAAACAGAGGATTGGGAAAAGCAAATATGGTTGGAAAAGGTGCCCGGGTAGTGGTGGGGGTTCTTGCCCCCCCAGGATTGAACTTTTCCATGGGCAGCTGCCAAAAAAGCAGATTTGCCTCACTGGGGGCAGCAGATTCCGTGGAGCCTTTGGATTTCAGGGGTTTGGAAGGCCCAGCAGGAGCTGGGATCAGTGGGATTGTTCTGGGAGTCAGGGAATTGGACAGACAGGATATTTTTGGCTTTCAGGAGAGCACAAAATACAACTTGGAGTACTCGAGCTGAGGCTCCCAACTCGAGGGGAGCTGAGGAGGAGAGTGGGCAATGCAGGAGCACCCATGGGATCCCACAGGGCCTGGCAGCTCCAGGATCCCCCAGGATCATCCCAGGGATGGATTTGGGTCTGCAGGGAGCTGAGGAGAACTCCTGGTGTGGAAAGGTTGGAGAAGTGATAAATAAACACTGGGGCTGCTGCGTGGTGGAGAAGGGGAGGGAGCCGGGAAGGGCTGGACGTGGGTGGAGGGAAAGGTGAAATGAGGATGAACCCAAAAGTGCCGGGAATAACGTGAGAAATGAAGTGGAAGTCTGGGAAGGACCCCCCGGAGCAGCAGCCGCGGTATCTAGGGCAGCACTGACGTCTTTGCTGGGAAGGCAGAGCCGCCCGCAGGAGCTCCGGGCTGGAGCAGCAGAGGAGGCTGGGGGGGCTGGGGGGCTCTCAGGTGAGGCCCCACCTGCAGAGCTGCCCCAGCCCAACTTCAGGAGGGACCTGGAGCTGCTGGAAAGAGCCCAGAGGAGGCCCTGGAGCTGTTCCAGGAGCCAGGCTGGGAGAGCTGGGGGTGCTCACCTGGAGAGGAGAAGCTCCAGGGAGAGCTCAGAGCCCCTGGCAGGGCCTGAAGGGGCTCCAGGAGAGCTGGAGAGGGACTGGGGACAAGGGATGGAGGGACAGGACACAGGGAATGGCTTCCCAGAGGGCAGAGATGGATGGGATTCCTGGCTGGGAGGGTGGGGAGACCCTGGGATAGAATTCCCAGAGCAGCTGTGGCTGCCCCTGGATCCCTGGCAGTGCCCAAGGCCGGGCTAGATAATAAATAAATCCAGGGGCAGCCACAGCTGCTCTGGGAATTCTATCCCAGGGTCTCCCCACCCTCCCAGCCGGGAATTCCTTCCCAATATCCACCTAAATCCAGCTCAAAGCCATTCCCTGTGTCCTGTCCCTCCAGGCCTTGTCCCCAGTCCCTCTCCAGCTCTCCTGGAGCCCCTTCAGGCCCTGCCAGGGGCTCTCAGCTCTCCCTGGAGTTTTCCCTTCTCCTCTCCAGGTGAGCACCCCCAGCTCTCCCAGCCTCCTCCTTTTGGATTCCCTGTATCCCATCCCCGGACCCGTTCCCTTTATGATTTCCTGATTCCATGATTATTCCCTCTCTGGATGGTTTTACTGCACAGGGACTTCTCTGCTGCCAGGACCAGAAATGTGGGATGGGGGAATCATTCCCTGAACCCCCCTGGGGTCACTTTAAACCCTGTGGGATGGCAGCAAACCCTTCCAGCCCCCATTCCCTAAATTCCAGTGAAACATTCCCATTCCCTGCATTCCAACCAAACCTTGGCCGGGTTTGTTTTTGACCCCAGCGCTGTTGGGTTTCACAGCGAGCCCCTGGCGGCTGCTTTTCCATGCAGCGCACACAGGAGCGGGATATTCTGGGATCAGATCCCGGGAACAGCCGTGACTCATCAGCCGCAGCAGCAGCCAGGAGATGAGGAGCTATTTATTACAGCTCTTCCAGGCTGTGAATTCTTCTGAGCAGCCAGTTCGGCTCTGGGAATTATGTAATTTATTCCTCCTGGATGATTTCTCTTATTGGTTTGTAATTACAAAAATCTTTCGCAGCGCGCTCCTGGATTTTTAGATGAATTCTTGGGAATGACTTAATGCGAGGAGAAGGGAGAGATTCGATCTTGCCTTGTTTATGTTTTGGTTTGTTTGGCTTTAGCGGGGATGGCTTTGCACAAACTTCGCTTTTTTAAATTTTTTTTTTAACTTTTTTTTTCCTGGTGAAACAGTTTCACTCCTCGTTTACTGGTTTGGAAAGTTTATAAACAAATGTTTGGGATGAGATCATCTGGCAGGAGGGGAATTCCGTGTGGGAGTTCCCGGCTCGCTGGGTCTGGAGCTGTTGGAGTTGTTCCTTATGGCTTTTCCCAGAGTGGGATGAGGAGATCCCGGAGTTTTTAGGGAGGGGCTGCTGCCCTCCCCCAGCTCTCCTGTTCCCAGGAAAAGCATCCCCGCCACTCCCAGCAGGGAGAGGAAGGTGATTGGCAAAACCTTTTCCCTAAAAAAGAGAGGGAAGCGGTGTGAAACCTCTCAGGGTGGAAGAGGAGCTGGGGATGCTCCCGGTGCCCCCTGGAGCTCTGGATCAGCATTCCCAGGCTGCCGTGTCCCTTCCAGCCCCGAGGGAAGCAGATTTCTGCTCACTGGAACCAGGATCGTGGCCTCCAGGAGAGCTGAAATCAGGGAATGCAGATCTGTTGAACCTGCCAGGCTCCACTCGTGCTTTGCTGAGGGGTTGCATGAATATTTCTGCGTTTTAATCCCCAATAAAAGAGAAAAAAGCCACATCCTTCGATTTATAATCTCAGAACTGAGCTATAAACTCATCACAGGCTGAGGATTCCAGAAGTCGCACAGAGGGTGAGCTGGCAGAGCTTTTGGAGAGCTCTAAATCACATTTTAGTGGCCAGTTAGCTTCAGCAAGTCTGTTATTTTTACACTGATCGTGGATAATTTGGCTTTAATCTTTATTCTATGCTCAGTTTTGACTTTGCTGGTCAATTTTTAGCACTCCCTCAGGAGGGGACGTTTAAAGATGGTTTACAGTGAGTTTAAAAGGAGAGATTAATTCAGAATCTGCAGGCGGTGGTGGAATGGGTCTGTCTCAGGTGCACCATTCGAGCTCCTCTTGGCTGTTCCAAATTGGATTTTTTTTTTCCCCCTAAGATCCTGTAGGATCATGGAGTGGTTTAGGTTGGAAAAGCCCTCTCAGACCATCGAGTCCAGCCTTGCTCCATGTCCCCAAGTGCCACATCCACATGGATTTTAAATCCCTTCAAGGATGGGGACTCTGGGCAATGTGCCAGGGCTGGAAAACCTTTCCATGAAGGAATTTCCCCAATATCCCAATTGGATAAGGAATGAGCCATCCCATTCCTGATGGTCTCAGAGTCCCTGATCCCTGCTGTTGGTTTTTTTGGGAACCATTCCCTTTGCAAGTCCCTTCTCCCACCCATGGGATCAGTGCCCCCTGCCCGGCTGTGTCCCAGCTCCAGAAACCTCTGGAACATTCCTTGGCCCGGCTGGATTTGGGGGATGGGAACAGGACAGGCTGAGCCCTGAACAAACTTTACCGGAAAAATCCCCGGGGAAAGAGCCCGAAGGCAGCCGGGGGAAGCGCGGGCAGGAATTTCTTATAACTCATCCTTACGTCAGCTAAAAGGAGAATTCCCAAAAACGTCAGCGCTTCCCGGCTCCGGCTCCAGCCCCGGGGGCGTTGGAGCCGGGTGACATCACAAGGATCGGGGAGGAATTGGCGAGGCTGAGGCCAGGAAAATTCCGGGTTTGAGCTGAGCTGAGCAGGAAAATTCCGGGTTTGAGCTGAGCCGAGCCTGGCAGAGCGGGGCAGGAAAATTCCGGGTTTGAGCTGAGCCGAGCTGGAAAATTCCGGGTTTGAGCTGAGCCGAGCCTGGCAGAGCGAGGCAGGAAAATTCTGGATTTGGGCTGAGCCGAGCCTGGCAGAGAGGGGCAGGAAAATTCCGGGTTTGAGCTGAGCCGAGCCTGGCAGAGCCGGGCAGGAAAATTCCGGGTTTGAGCTGAGCCGAGCCTGGCAGAGCGGGGCAGGAAAATTCCGGGTTTGAGCTGAGCCGAGCCTGGCAGAGCCGGGCAGGAAAATTCCGGGTTTGAGCTGAGCCGAGCCTGGCAGAGCCGGGCAGGAAAATTCCGGGTTTGAGCTGAGCCGAGCAGGAAAATTCCGGGTTTGAGCTGAGCCGAGCCTGGCAGAGCGGAGCTGGAAAATTCCGGGTTTGAGCTGAGCCGAGCCTGGCAGAGCAGGGCAGGAAAATTCTGGGTTTGAGCTGAGCCGAGCCTGGCAGAGCGGGGCAGGAAAATTCCGGGATTGGGCTGAGCTGAGCAGGAAAATTCCGGGTTTGAGCTGAGCCGAGCTTGGCAGAGCGGGGCAGGAAAATTCCGGGTTTGAGCTGAGCCGAGCCTGGCAGAGCGGGGCAGGAAAATTCCGGGTTTGAGCTGAGCCGAGCCTGGCAGAGCGGGGCAGGAAAATTCCGGGTTTGAGCTGAGCCGAGCCTGGCAGAGCCGGGCAGGAAAATTCCGGGTTTGAGCTGAGCCGAGCCTGGCAGAGCCGGGCAGGAAAATTCTGGGTTTGAGCTGAGCCGAGCCTGGCAGAGCCGGGCAGGAAAATTCTGGGTTTGAGCTGAGCCGAGCCTGGCAGAGCGGGGCAGGAAAATTCCGGGATTGGGCTGAGCTGAGCAGGAAAATTCCGGGTTTGAGCTGAGCCGAGCTTGGCAGAGCGGGGCAGGAAAATTCCGGGTTTGAGCTGAGCTTGGCAGAGCCGGGCAGGGCAAGGCTGAGCTCGGGGAGGCGCGGGGGGTCACTCGCCTTGAGCTGAAGCTGCTTTGGGAACCAAAACCTTCTAAAGGAACCTTTCCTGGTGTCCCCGAGTGATTCCATGGCTCTGTGTGATCCCAGCTCAGTCCTGGGGCTGGGGAAATCCTCCAGTCCCTGGGAGTTGTGGGACACTGAAACTGGAGGGAGCAGCTGGACCCCAGATTTTGGGGACATTCCTGGGGACAGAGATTTCCAGGACAGGGTGGCACTGTAGGAAATGCTCTGCCTGTGTCCCTCCATTTAAGTGCATCCAAGAACTCTCTGGAAAACGCAGGGAATAAATATTGGCTGTGAGTGAAGGCTTGAAGTGGGGCTCTATTGAATGTCCCAGTTTCCCTCAGATCACAAAAGGCTGCCGACATTTTTCATCCATAAAGACATTAAATTGTTTGGAGTGGAGGCTGCAAGAACAAGCTGACCCCCTTTTGCTTTGCTGCATCCAAATTGTGCAACGTAAGAATTATTCCATTAAACTCTGCCCTCGCTGCTGCTCTCCCAGACCAGTTTAACTCCGGGAAAGAAAGCCCAGCTGATGACAGATGGAATATGATGGGTTTATTTCAGATTAAAAGCGTTAAAAAGTGGATTCTGGCAGGAAAAAAAAAACCCAACACATAAAATTGTCAAAGCTCTAAGAAATTGTCACATTCCATGAGATCTGAGCTGGCAGCACAGCAGCTGGGGAGGGTAAAATGTGTGAGGCTGACAAAGGTCAGTTCTGCATCCAGGCTGGGAGGGGCTGGGGCTGTGGGGATCCAGAGGCAGGGGGAGCATCCCATGGAATCATGGAATCATCCTGACCATGGCAGGAACACTTCCAATGTCCCAGGGTGCTCCAGGCTGGCCTGGGACACTGCCAGGGATCCAGGGACAGCCACAGCAAATCTGGGAATTCCTGTGCCAGCCATTCCCCACACTCCCAGGGAACAATTCCTGCCCAATATCCCATCTTCTCCTCTGGGAAACCATTCCCTGTGTCCTGTCCCTCTGTCCCTGTCCCCAGTCCCTCTCCAGCTCTCCTGGAGCCCCTTCAGGCCCTGCCAGGGGCTCTCAGCTCTCCCTGGAGTTTTCCCTTCTCCTCTCCAGATGAGCACCCCCAGCTCTCCCAGAGGGGCTCCAGCCCTGCAGCAGCTCCTTGGATCTTTACAGAGTAAGACATGGAGTTTCTCAGTATTGCCCAGCCCCTCATGAAACCCTTCAATAAACTCTGGAGTTCCATCCTCCCTTCAGAACAGCTGGAATTTCTCAGATGTGCTGCACAGAGGCAGCCAGGAGTGCCAGCCTGGATCCTGTCTCTCCCTGCTTCTCCAAGTTTGTAAATTTGCCCGTCACCTATTTTTATGCAATTTAATATCGTTTCCACGGCTTCATTTTCTCTGCTGTTGTTAGAGAAGCAAAGGAAAAGCTCTCCTGGGCACGGATGAGGAGCTGTGTAATGGGCTGCAATGGCTCCATCCAAACCATTGTGCTCCTTCTCGTGAATATCTATTTAATCAGTGGTTTTAAAAGAGCTGATTTGTGCTAAGTGATCTTTCTTTCTTCGACTGCAGCAAGAATCTCATCCTCTGGTGAGGATGCAGCACAGGCAGCCCGGCTATTCTGGGCTTCAATGGCTCCATTGAGCCGGCGAGAGGCTCAAGGAGATGCATTGAGATGATTGTGGAGCTGCTGGGAGGAAGGAGCACGGCAGGAGGCTCTGCTGGGATGAAGCACCAGCGTTTATTAACTCATCCATCCTGCTCAATCAGGAGCTGCGTTGTGTTTTCTGCTCCATGGATTTGCTGTGCTGTAGGGGTTAGGCTGTCAGAGCCCAGGACATCTCTCTGGCTGCCCTGGGTGATCTGAGACCCTGGCAAGGGGTGCAGAGACCCTGGCACAAAGTCAAAAATACTAAAATACTTCAATTTTAGCCCATGGGAGCAGTTACCAACCCTGTATGAAGAATTACAAACCACAAGAGTTTGATTAGAGTAATAATTATTGCCAGGTGATAATGGAGAATTTTGGGGTTTAATGGAGGTTCAAGGAGGGAAGATGGAGGGATCTGGGTGTGCCCCTGTCCTTCTTCTTCTTGTCCTCCATGTTCTGCTGTGGTGGTGGCACTTTTGGATTGGTTTAGTGTAGAGTTGCACTGTCTAACACAGGTGATAGGTACTGGTATCCTACTATAAACACAGATCACGGAATATTTGGTATAAAAGATTACAGCTGCCCTCAGGGTGGTCAGTCAGGGATGAGCAGCACTGCAGCAGCACCCAAGGTGGGTGAGAACAAAATGTACCAGATCAGAAACAAAAAACAACCCTGAGAACCTGAACTGACACATCCCAACTCTCTTCTGGCACCAGGGCTTGGGACAAGGACTTTTCAACAAATATCTCAGGGGTTCTCAGCCCAAGAACCGAGATTAGGGCAGCTCTGGATGTCTGGGAGGCACCCAGGTTTCAGGTGTTGCTCTCAGCGTGTGTGCCTGAGGTGGCACTGAGCCTCTCTGCCACCTCAGGGCAGTCACAGGGGGACAGGAGCCACCAGTGTGGCCGTGGTTCTGTGCTCAGGCTGTCTCAGTGGCTTTTTGCATCCTGCTCATGAAACAGGGTTGGGGTTCATTGTGCCTTTGCTCACTGCAGGTACAACTTCAGACAGAGTTTGGGGTTGTGAGTGGTGAGTTAACAGCACTGATGGGTTTAGATTCGATCCCAGAGAGCATTCCTTGCAAGAGCACAATAAAAATCCCTCATGAACGTGTTCTGAGCCATGGCTCTGTTCTCAGGCTGTCTCAGTGGCTTTTTGCTTCCTCCTCATGAAACAGGGTTGGGGTTCATTGTGCTTTTGGGGTTGTGAGTGGCGAGTTAGCAGCACTGATGGGTTTAGGTTCAATCCTAGAGAACATTCCTTACAAGAGCACAGCAAAAATCCCTCATGAAGGTGTTGTGAGCCATGGTTCTGTGCTCAGGCTGTCTTAGTGGCTTTTTGCTTCTCCCTCATGAAACAGGGTTGGGGTTCATTGTGCTTTTGCTCACTGCAGGTACAACTTCAGCTGGAATTTGGAGTTGTGAGTGGCCAGTTAGCAGCACTGATGGGTTTAGGTTCAGTCCTAGAGAACATTCCTTACAAGAGCACAATAAAAATCCCTCATGAAGGTGTTGTGAGCCATGGTTCTGTTCTCAGGCTGTCTTAGTGGCTTTTTGCTTCCTCCTCATGAAACAGGATTGGGGTTCATTGTGCATTTGGGGTTGTGAGTGGCGAGTTAGCAGCACTGATGAGTTTAGATTCAATCCCAGAGAACATTCCTTGCAAGAGCACAATAAAAATCCCTCATGAAGGTGTTGTGAGCCATGGTTCTGTTCTCAGGCTGTCTTAGTGACTTTTTGCTTCCCGCTCATGAAACAGGATTGGGGTTCATTGTGCCTTTGCTCACTGCAGGTACAACTTCAGCCAGAGTTTGGGATTGTGAGTGGTGAGTTAACAGCACACAGAGAAGCACTGATGGGTTTAGATTCAATCCCAGAGAACATTCCTTACAAGAGCACAGTAAAAATCCCTCATGAACGTGTTGTGAGCCATGGTTCTGTTCTCAGGCTGTCTTAGTGACTTTTTGCTTCCCGCTCATGAAACAGGATTGGGGTTCATTGTGCATTTGGGGTTGTGAGTGTTAACAGCACTGATGGGTTTAGATTCAATCCCAGAGAACATTCCTTGTAAGAGCACAGCAAAAATCCCTCATGAACGTGTTGTGAGCCATGGTTCTGTGCTCAGGCTGTCTCAGTGGCTTTTTGCTTCCCACTCATGAAACAGGGTTGGGGTTCATTGTGCCTTTGCTCACTGCAGGTACAAATTTAGGCAGAATTTGGGGTTGTGAGTGTTGAGTTAACAGCACTGATGGGTTTAGATTCAATCCCAGAGAACATTCCTTGCAGGAGCACAGTAAAAATCCCTCATGAACGTGTTCTGAGCCATGGTTCTGTTCTCAGGCTGTCTCAGTGGCTTTTTGCTTCCTGCTCATGAAACAGGATTGGGGTTCATTGTGCTTTTGCTCACTGCAGGTACAACTTCAGCTGGAATTTGGAGTTGTGAGTGGCCAGTTAGCAGCACTGATGGGTTTAGATTCGATCCCAGAGAACATTCCTTGCAAGAGCACAATAAAAATCCCTCATGAAGGTGTTGTGAGCCATGGCTCTGTTCTCAGGCTGTCTCAGTGACTTTTTGCTTCCCGCTCATGAAACAGGATTGGGGTTCATTGTGCATTTGGGGTTGTGAGTGTTAACAGCACTGATGGGTTTAGATTCAATCCCAGAGAACATTCCTTGTAAGAGCACAGCAAAAATCCCTCATGAACGTGTTCTGAGCCATGGTTCTGTGCTCAGGCTGTCTTAGTGGCTTTTTGCTTCCCACTCATGAAACAGGGTTGGGGTTCATTGTGCCTTTGCTCACTGCAGGTACAACTTCAGCCAGAGTTTGGGGTTGTGAGTGGTGAGTTAACAGCACACAGAGAAGCACTGATGGGTTTAGATTCAATCCCAGAGAACATTCCTTACAAGAGCACAGTAAAAATCCCTCATGAACGTGTTGTGAGCCATGGTTCTGTTCTCAGGCTGTCTTAGTGGCTTTTTCCATCCTGCTCATGAAACAGGGTTGGGGTTCATTGTGCTTTTGCTCACTGCAGGTACAACTTTAGGAGACTATGGGGTTGTGAGTGTTGAGTTAATAGCACTGATGGGTTTAGATTCAATCCCAGAGAACATTCCTTGTAAGAGCACAGCAAAAATCCCTCATGAACGTGTTCTGAGCCATGGTTCTGTGCTCAGGCTGTCTCAGTGGCTTTTTGCTTCCTCCTCATGAAACAGGGTTGGGGTTCATTGTGCTTTTGCTCACTGCAGGTACAACTTCAGACAGAATTTGGAGTTGTGAGTGGCCAGTTAGCAGCACTGATGGGTTTAGATTCGATCCCAGAGAACATTCCTTGCAAGAGCACAGTAAAAATCCCTCATGAACATGTTCTGAGCCATGGCTCTGTGCTCAGGCTGTCTCAGTGGCTTTTTGCTTCCTGCTCATGAAACAGGATTGGGGTTCATTGTGCATTTGGGGTTGTGAGTGGCGAGTTAGCAGCACTGATGGGTTTAGGTTCAGTCCTAGAGAACATTCCTTGCAAGAGCACAATAAAAATCCCTCATGAATGCATTGTGAGCAGCAATAAATCCCTCACCTGAGCAGGGTGAGCCCTGCCCAGCCTCCCAGGCTGGCACACGCTGTTCCCTCACTGCTGTCCCTGAGCCCTGCTCTGCCTCCCTTGCCCAAACTCAGCAGCACCTTGGCAGAGGGCAGAACCCCGACTGCTCTGTGCCCAGTGCTGAGCACAGGAGGCTTTTGTTGCCCTCTCCTTATCTTGTTTGCTCCTGGCATGATCTCCAGCAGGCCCTGGCTATCGGTGTGGCATTTGCTGTCCCCTGGGTCAGCTGTTCCACTGGGTGACACCGGGGTATTTATAGAGTGTCACACTGGGTTCTGGCTGAGGGATATCAGGAGAATCCCGTTGTTTTCCTCTCACCCTTCCCTGGATGTTGATGGTTCCCAGAGGCTGTCAGGGATCAGCCCCTTGGCCAGCAGCCAGCCCCAGGAACATCCACACGGTGCCACAAACTTTTCCTGACCTGGGAACCCAGGGCTGGCCCAGGAAGGACAAAAAGAGATGGATTCCTGCTGGAGGCTGGGTCCCCCAGAGCTGTGACACAGGGACACATCCAGGGGGTTCGGAATGTCTCCAGACCCCCCTGGGCAGCTGCTCAGAAGAAGAACTCAGAAGTTCTTCCCCACGTTCAGGTGAAATTTGTGTTTTAGTTTGTGGCCATTGCTCCTTGTGCTGTGGCACTGAAGGTCTGGCACCACAGATTCCAGCAGCTCCTTACCAGTTTCAGGTGTTTTTACTAAATCCTCACTCAATTCAGGTGTTTCCAGCAGCTCCCCACCAGTTTCAGGTGTTTTTATCAGTAATTTCAGATGTTTTCATTATATCCTAACTAATTTCAGGTGTTCCCAGCAGCCCCTCACCACTTTCAGGTGTTTTTTCAGTAATTTCAGGTGTTTTCATTAAATCCTAACTAAATTCAAGTGTTCCCAGCAGCTCCTCACCAGTTTCAGGTGTTTTTTCAGTAATTTCAGGTCTTTTCACTAAATCCTGACTAATTTCAGGTGTTCCCAGCAGCTCCTCACCAGTTTCAGGTGTTTTCACTAAATCCTGACTAATTTCAGGTATTTTCTCTCCTGTGTTCTATCAGTGAGCTCAGACATCTGTTCCTCCTCCCTCAGTGCCTCCTCTCCACAGGTCTCACCACACCAAACGTTTCCACAGGGTGAGTCAATATTTTTAAATGGATCCACTTTGGCCATCGATTACCTCTGCCCACTCCTTCTTCATTAGCTCGGGTCAGAGCCTTTATCAATACCCTTTATCAATACCCTAAAACACCCAGGATGGCTCAATTCCTGTTAGCTCAGGAATGAAGCTTGAACTGCAATCAGATACAATGATTTTGTGCCAGGCCCACACATTTGTGCTTACTCACACTGCAAACTTCACCTTCTGTGTAATTAAGCAGTAATTAATCGTAGCAAGTGCTCTGCTCGTGTTTATTCCAAATTTCCAGGTGGCTGTGGCTGCTTTGTTGGGTTGTTTGATGCTCCTGTACTTGATGACTTGTTTCAGATTTTAGTTTGGGGCTGATTTTGCTCAGTGCCCCCACATCTCTTTATTTCTTTTGAAAAGCTTTATGGTTTGGAGGAAGTGGCTCCAAAACAGTGATTCCAGCAAGTGATTTTCAACATGAAACAGAGCTTCTAAAGCATCATTAATTAAGGAAGATCAAAATAAGCCCTGGAGCAGGTCTGGAGACGATTTGCAGGTCTAGGGAACATTAACAGTGTTATTAAATGATATTTTGGGTGCCAGCAGCGCTCTATCTGTTCTCACATCAGCGAAATCATCCCAAGAGGGTTTGATTTGCTGCCTGACCCCAGCACTTGGCACAAAGCACATGAAATGTGCTGCAGGGTTTTTGCCCAGCCTGGATTTCTGGCCTCACAATCGTTCCTTTAAAAGGGTTTGTTCTTGCTGCTCACCACCTCTGACTTCTCTCCACGCTGGAGAAGCTTTTCCTTCTGCTAAATCCAGTTTGCTGTCCTGAGTGATTACAGCTCATGGCAGGCCGTGTGATTTAACAGCAGAAAATGAAAATCTGGGGTTTCACTTGCCCCTCTTTCCCCCCGTTTTGTTTTGTAGCTGCCCGAGGAGGAGGGGAGGCAGCGTGGGCAGGCAGAGCTGTCCCTGCCGCCTCACTGGCCTTAGGAAAAATGCAAATTTATGGAAATGCTGTCTGGGCTGGCAGGCTTTGTATTCCCTGGCTCTGCCTGTGCCGGGGCTGGGCATTTCACAGAACTGTGGAATCATGGAATGGTTTGCTTGGGAAGGGATCTTAAAGCTGTCATGGGCAGGGACACCTCCCACTGTCCCAGGGTGCTCCAAGCCCCAGTGTCCAGCCTGGCCTGGGACATTCCAGGGATCCAGGGGCACCTGTGCCAGGGCCTGCCCACCCTCCCAGGGAACAATTCCTGCCCAAAATCCCATCTGACCTTTGTCACTGGGAAGCCATTCCCTTGTCCTGTCATTCCTTATCCCAGGTGCCTCTCCTGGAGCCCCTTTAGGCCCTGGGAGGGCCTTTAGGATCTCCCAGAGCAATGCTTCATGAGTTACATTATTAATCCCACCAGGAATAACATCAAGTTGGTGTTTACCCCCATCACTCCCACGGGAAAGCTGTTCAGTGCTCTGGCTGCTCTCGAGGCACAGATTTCCCTCATTTCCATTTTATCCCCTCTTGTTTTTAGCACAAAGCTCCCATTCCCCTTGGTGGCCTTTGCCTGTGGCCCTTGTGCCTCCCCTGTGTGGGGGAGCAGCAGGTGCCATTCACATCCATCCCTGTGATCCACGTGCCAAACCCCTCAGACACAGCAAACACTTTGTCCTAAAGGTTTTTCCAGGGTTTTCCATCCTTCCTATCTTCCCCTCAAACAGCAGCAGGTGGCAGATGCTCATGATTTGGATGAGGCAACTTTTGTGTTGAGCCTCTGCTGGCCCCAAAATGATCAATGAGAGGTCTAAAAAAATTGCCCTTGGAATCACATCCGTGGGCTCTGACATTTCCTATCCCAGTGTCCTTTCCTGTGGATAGGAAAGATGGAGAGTGCAGGCGTTTGAGGGATGTGAGGCAATGAAAATGTTGCTGAAATGTACCCAACTGGATTAATTATTGTTAAAGGCCAAGTCTCCAAAGGATTTAATGATCTGAATACCATCTTAGGGCATTTCACTGTCTTTTTACTGACAGGCTCCACAGATCCCAATTATGGAGATAAATCCAAAAACCAGGTCAAATAATTATTCCATGAATCAAGTGGAAAGGCTGGATGTATTTCTGAGCACAGCAGCTTTCCATTGCTGGACTTTTGGATACCCTGGAAGGGCTGGGGGGAATTTAAAACATTAGTGCAGGAAACGTGTAAATCTTCCACCTCAAAGGCTGCCTGTCCAGCTCAGGTGAAATGGAAACTCGGTGGTGTCTGTGAGTTGTCACCACGGTTGTCACTTTGTTCCTGTCTCCAGTGTGGCTGACAGCAGATGAGAGGGGCTCTGTGAAGTGGGGCTGGATAGAACGAAGCAGCTCAGAGCTTCCCCCCTGCCTGAAAGGGCAGAATTGCCTCTGGAGCTGTGCCAGGACGCTGTGTTTAAGGGCAGGATGGAATAAAGCCTGGCTCTGGCCAGCAGCCTCCTGATGTTCCAGCTCCAAGCAGATCCAGGAATGCTTTCCTGAGTGCTGTGGTCATCCTGGGACCCTTGGGACCCCTGCTGAAGGCTTGGCTTTGTGTCAGTGCTCTGGGAAGGGAGTGAAGTGCAGATTGCACTTAAGAGGGGTAGGAGAGGCTTGAAGGTGCATCAATAAAAGATGGAATACAGGACTGGAATTCCCCTTCTGTTGCTGGTAATACCCCATGGGGAAAAGGCAGGGCTGGACCCCGTGTTCCCACTTTGCTGTGTGGAATTATCCCCCCCCTGCTGGTTCTGGACAGGGATCAAGGCTTGTCCAGAGGCAGAAGGGCTGGAGGTGTCCTGGAGCACCACCAGGAGCCACCAGTGTCCCTGTCACATGAGCCAGGCCACCGCAGGCAGCTCCTCCCACGGGAGGCAGCGTCTGTGTGCTGTAGATTGGGAGAGACAGGCTGAGAAATGCCACAGGGCTTGGCTGGAGCTGGGAAAGCTGGAGAAGCTGAAGTGACACTGAGCAGACAGAGCAGCCAGGCCAGGCTGGGATGGAAACATCTGTGCCATGGGACAGCAGAGTGTCACCGAGCAGGTGCTGCCCAAACCCCGTGTCTGCTGTCCCTGTGCCACCTGTCCTGCTGGCTGCCAGCCATTCCAGCACTTCCCAGCAGGGAAAAGTGGCAGATTTCCCCCTGGGGGAGGCTCAGCTGGGTTCTTCCATGTGGTGTGCTGGAGGTTTGGTGCTGGGGAGCTGTGGGAGGGTGGAGGAGGCTGAGCTCAAATACCTGGAGGGGGAGCAGGATCACAAAATCCTGGGATGTTTTGGGTTGGGAGGGACCTTCAAGATCATCCTGGGCATGGGCAGGGACACCTCCACTATCCCAGGGTGCTCCAAGCCTGGCCTTGGACATTCCAGGGATCCAGGGGCAGCCTCAGGTGCTCTGGAAGCTGTGCCAGTCATGCCTTGTTGTACCTTAGCTGGGTAGGAAGGGAAGCGACTGCTCCATCAGTTGTTAGCTGGAATATTTTCAGGAGGAAAAAGCCCTTAGGAAATGGCATTGGTGCTCATGTTGGGAATGATCACACTCACATCCATATGTCTTTCCAAGCTCTGGAAGTAAAAATAGAGGTGGGGTGTCTGCTGTGTTTGACTGTGCCTTGCATGTTCCAAAGGTTAATGGCAGAGAACCATTGGAAGAGGATAAAATAGCCCAAGGTGTACATTTGGAAAAATAACAACTGGATTTTAGCACTCAGGATTCCTTCTCTGGGGGACTTAAACAACCCCATGATGTTCACTTGTTACAGGATAATGCCGAGCTGCTTATCTGTGGTAAACATGAAAAGGATTAAGGGTTTTTTGGAACCTTTCATGCTAGGAGAGAATCCAAACTCATTTTTACCTCCTGCTGTATTTTTCCAACCATCTCCTGGTGGCTGCTCCAGCCCAGCACGGTGCTGGATACAATCCCTGACATTTGCTGTGCAAACCAGGAGCCTCCCCAGGGTGCTGCTGGATGAGGTCTGAGGGCTGGGAAGGCTCTGGAGACTCATTTTTATCTTGGGGCTCTGCTGAAGGTGGATTTGGGTTGCAGAGGGAGCAGCAGCAGCAGCTCTTGGGTCTGTTTTGTGCTCCGGGTGTGAGCAGGGCAGGGGCTCTGGTTATTCTGCCTCTGAGCAGAACAGAAACAGAGAGTGAATTTAAGTCACAGAATGGTCTGGATTGAAAGGGACCTTTCAATCACCCAGTGCCACCCTCTGCCAAGGGCAGGGACACCTCCCAGCAGCCTGGTTTGCTCCAAGCCTTGTCCAACCTGGCCTTGAACTTCTTTATTCAGAGAAGACAAAGTCAAGTAAACAGATATTTTTGCTTTTGGATACACGCAGAGGCTTAATGATGTGTTTAGCAGCAGCTGACAGCTTCTGTTGCAAACACTTCAGTCGCTGCTGCCGGGTTCCTGTGCCAGGCAGCTGTGACAGCACTGGGAGGGGCTGCTGGCTTTGTGTGGGGACACTGAGCTCTGGAGATTGAGGGATCATGGAACCACAGGCTGGTTTGGCTTCCATGGGACCTTAGAAATCGTCCCACTCCACCCCTGCCATGGCAGGGACAATTCCACTGTCCGAGGCTGCTCCAAACCCCATCCAGCCTGGCCCTGGGCACTGCCAGGGATCCAGGGGCAGTGGGAATTCCATCCCAGCCCCTCCCCACCCTCCCAGCCAGGAATTCCTTCCCAATATCCCACCCAAATCTCCACTTGTTCACTTTGAAGCCATTCCCTGTGTCCTGTCCCTCCATCCTTGTCCCCAGTCTCTCTCCAGCTCTCCTGGAGCCCCTTCAGGCCCTGCCCGGGGCTCTCAGCTCTCCCTGGAGTTTTCCCTTCTCCTCTCCAGGTGAGCACCCCCAGCTCTCCCAGCCTGGCTCCAGAGGGGCTCCAGCCCTGGAACAGCTCCGGGGCCTCCTCTGGGCTCTCTCCAGCAGCTCCAGGTCCTCCTGATGCTGGACCTCAGGGCTGGGGCAGCTCTGCAGGTAGGGCCTCACCTGGATAAAAAAGTCAGGAGCCACATGAGGGTCAAACCCAGCAGGGGAATTTGAACTTTTAAGAGTTCTCTAAGAGTAACAATGTTTTCCCTGAGTGGGAGAAGGTCAGAAATGCCTGTGGAGCTGGGAGCTGTCACCCCAAGGAGCCCTGTGCCCGTGCCAGGGCTGTGCTCTGCTCCCTGTGTCCTATCCTGGGCTGTTAAGTGCTGATGGTTTCAAGCACAGCCCTTTCCACATGGAAGATTATTTAGGAAAAGCAGCAAGCTGTTCGGATAATGGGGAACAGGTGCACAGCGTTAGAGGGCAGCCAGGCAGTGGAAGGAACAGCATTTTTCCTCCTTTTTGGTTTTAAGAATCCTGAGGGATGCCTTGGTGAGATTCATGAATCTCAAAAAGGAGCTTTATAATTAACAAACCTCTGGAAATATTTTGGAAACATTTGATGTGATAGAGGTGGTACTGTAGTTGGGAGATGGGGAGCAATGTCCTCAGGAACGACTCTGAGAAGGCAAAGCGGATGGTGAACCTTCTTGGAGAGTCAGTGCTGTCATCCTCGGGAAAAGTATAAATTCCCAACATAACCAGAAATTCCCGAGCCTGCCTGGTCTGCTGGGCTGAAATGTGTTTGTGTTTCGTACTCCAGAGCAAACTGTGGGGCTGCGTGGCTCTCATGGAAACCACTTGACTGGCAATGACTGCTCGAGTGACTGAATTACATCCAAATCATGGAACATTCCTGTTCCTCAATCCTTTTGCCAAATTTTGCCACTTCCCAAGACTACTGGTGGGCAGTGCTGATCCAGGGACATCGGTGCCTGAAGCTGGTGAAGGGTCTGGAGTGGAAATATGAGGAAAAGCTGAGGGCACCTGGCTTGTTCCTCATGGAGGAGACTGAGGGGAGACTCACCGGGGTCTGCAGCTCCTCCCGAGAAATGTAAATAATATTTACATTTATTGGTAAATAAATCTGGCAGTGCAGGGGCAGGCACTGATATATTCTCTGTGACAGGGACAGGAGCCAGGGAAGGTTTAGGTTGGATTTTGGGAAAGGTTCTTCCCCCACAGGGACACCAGGGAATGGTCACAGCCCCCAGGCTGCCAGAGCAGCTCCAGGAGGGTTTGGACAGCACTGCCAGGGATGCCCAGAGTGGGATTTTGGGATGTCTGTGCAGGGCCTGGGGCTGGATCGATGATCCCTGTGGGTCCTTCCAGCTCAGGAGATTCTCTGATCCTGTAGCTGTTCCAGTAACGCTGCAGCATTTGAGCAGCTGGGGGTTGCTGTTATGAATTCTCTTTGTTTGCAGAGTGACTCACGGAGCCTCGCTGTGTTTTACAATGATTTCTCCTGGCTCGCCGTTGTCTGCTCATTACCGTGGCTCAGGCACAGCTTTGCACAGGTCCAGGGCCGGTGCCCGCTCGCAGCTGACTCCTGCCACCTGCTGTCTCCTTCCTTCTCGCTTCCCTAAGGTCCTGGATTTTGGGATGCAGAGGGATAAGGGAATGGAGCTGCCTGTGGCCCGTGCTGAGCGTTGCTGTGCAGCCCCTGCTCCTTGCTCTGCCCTCCCTGCGCCTCCCCTGCTCCTCCATCCCAGTGGGGATGCCAGGGAGCCGGAGTCTGCAGGGAAATCCAGGAAAGGCCTCCTTCCTTCCCAGCTCTGCACTGCTGAGAGCACCAGCATTTCCATCGCATTTCCATCCCATTTCCATCCACTTGGAAAAGATCTCCAACGCTATCAAATCCATCCATTCCCAGCACTGACCATGTCCCGAGTGCCACATTTACGTGGCTTGAAATCCCTCCAGGAATGGAAATTCCAGCAGTGCCCTGGGCAGCTCTGCTGGTGCTGCTGTCACCTTTCCTCCTCTGGAGCCTGTTTGACTCTGGCAGGGCTCAATTCCCTGGAATCCCTTGGTGGGATCCCTCCGGACACACGGTCACCCCTGAGAGTGTCCAGCACTGGGAAATGTTGGTAAATAGATCTGATTACACAGGCTGGAGGCAGGCAGGGAATGCTGGCAGCTCCTACATGTCCAGAGAGATCTCCCATGGACTGTGGAAGGATTTATAGGGACCTTAGATATCAAATTTCTGGCCCATATGTTTAGATAACACATTTATATCACAAATGGGGTGTCTTGCTGGGAGTGCTGTTACTTGAGGATAAACTGGAAAGGAAATTTTGGGGGTTTTTTGTGCTTTGTACTCCACCATCCTTATTTTTAAGTAGGCAAATGCAGCTTTTTTTCCACTTGGACAAACTATGGGGTGTGCAAACTTTGGAGAGGACCCCCACAGTCTGTGCATTGTTCTGAACATGGTGATGAAATTTTTCCAGCAGAGCTCAGCAGTTAACTTCCAGTAGAAAAAAAATAGTGGGAAATTCAGCTCTGAGAGGGCAGCTTTACAATCCCATTGCTGTTCTTACCAATTCCAGCACATGTTTGTTTGGGGGATATTTTTGGCATCAGGACACAGTTCCAGGTGGGTGTTGTGCAAACCAGGAGCAACTGGTGACAAACACAGGATTAAACTCTTGCTCTGTGTGTCTCAGGTCACATTTTCCTAATGCTGGATCATCCATGGGGAATGTTTTCCCATATCCCAGTTCTTGTAACTATTAAAAAGCAGTGACAGCAGATTTATTCCTGGGTTTTGAGGATCTTGCTCACAGGCTGTACCTCTGGGGGTGCCTGTTCACTCCTGGCAGAGGTAACTCCAGACTCTGGGATTGGTCAATTTTGGGGAATTTTCTGTAAATTCTGGCTGAGCACATGGGTGGCTGAGTGCTGGATCAAGGCCAAGGAAAAAGAGTCTGTGAAACGCTGGCGTGGCTGCACGTTGAACTTGAGGGAAGGAATAAAAGCACTTTTCAGTTGGATTAACCACGTGATCCCTACGGCAGCATTCCAGGTGCTGGAACAGGGAACATGGGAAGCAGGCAGCAGCCACGATATTCCCAGCTGGGCATTGGCTGTGCCAGCTTCCCACCAAGGCAGCCTGAATGTGTCCAGCTCATGCCAGTGATGGAGAAATCTGGAAAACTCATAGAATCCAGGAAAGTTCAGGCATTAATACTTTATGTGCTCCTGCTGTCACAGTTAAAGCTCTCTCTGCAGAGAGGAGACACAGCTGGGGTCTCCTCTGCCACTGTGCACAGGGAATCTTGTGGATTAAGGAGTGGAGGGATGGAGAAAGGCATGGCAGGGACCTGGTGGGACAGCATCCAGCATGGGATGAGGCACTGGAGCAAGCACTCAGCTCCTGCTGCAAGGAGACAAAACCTGACTTCCAAAGGCAAGGAAATTCCTGAGTGTGGCTGTACCTCACTTGGCTTTCTGGGCCGTGGTCACACATCTGGTGTTTCCATCAGGCCCAAGTGCCCAGGCACAGGAGGCCAACCTGCTCATTTTCAGCATTTACGAGGGGTGTCACTTGCTAGAGTGGCCAGGGTGACTTCAGCCACAGGCTGCAGCAGCCAAGTTATGAAACCACAAGAAAGTGGGTGTAAAATGGAAAAGGTGACAAAAAGTTGAGTGCTTTTTTTTTTTTTTTTTTTTTAGTTTTTAAACAGCCCCTTTTTTTTTTTTTTTTTGCAGCACAGCTGTTTCAATTGATACTGATACCTTGAATGGCTAAAACAGTTTGGGCATCCAGCTCCCACAAATGCCAAGCGCTTGCAAATCTTCCAGGATTTCAAAAGTTTGCTTCCAGAGCAAATGGGGACAGGGCTGGGCTGGAGAATGTTGTCACATTGTGATGCCTTTAGTCTCTGTTGTGCTCCTAAGACTTGGTGTGAGGTTTGGCAAATTGAACCCCAGGGCTTGTGCAAAAGACCTTGAGGGTGGAGTGGAGTGTTCAGAATCCTGGAATCCTGGAATGGTTTGGATTGGGAGGGACCTTAAAGCCCATCCCATTCCATCCCATGCTATGGGCAGGGACACCTTCCACTATCCCAGGTTGCTCCAAGCCCATCCAGCCTAGCTTTGGACACTTCCAGGCATCCAGGAGCAGCCACAGCTGTTCCAGGGCCTTCCCACCCTCACAACGATGGATTCTCCATCATCTCCAATCCATCCCTGCCCTCTTCAGCTGCTGCGTGCTGGTGCTGAGCTGCAAGAAATTCATGCTGAAGGAAGCACGAGCAGAGGCAGTCAGGACAGGAGCCTGGGGAGTGATGTTTGTGGTCATACAGGGTCCTCCTTGCATGCATGAGAAACGTGCCAGTGAGCAGTGCGGTGTGAGCCACTCTGACGTGACACGGTGTGAGCCACACTGAGGTGACACTGTGTGAGCCACACTGAGGTGACACTGTGTGAACCACTCTGAGGTGACACTGTGTGAGCCACTCTGAGGTGACACATGCCCTGCAAGCCCTCTTGTGGCAGAGTGTGACACGCCGTGTGTGTTTCGTTCACAGCTTCGATGTGGAGAATGGCCCGTCGCCGGGGCGCAGCCCGCTGGACCCGCAGGCCAGCTCCTCGTCGGGACTCGTCCTGCACACGACATTCCCGGGCCACAGCCAGCGCCGGGAGTCGTTCCTGTACAGATCCGACAGCGACTATGACCTCTCACCAAAGACCATGTCCAGGAACTCCTCCCTGCCGAGTGAACAGTAAGCATCAATTAGTATTTTACACTTTCTGTGCTGCTCTAATCCTCTCAGCTCTGTTAAAAGGAGCTTATGGGTGGTATTGGAGAATTTCATAGCTGGAATGCACAAAAGAGGTGCTGATCCAACATCCTCTCCCATCTCATCCTTCAAATACTCAGATTTTCTCCAGAATTTAGCAGAAGATCTTCCAAAACCATATCCTGGAACAACAGTGAAGCTGTGCTGTACTTTTATTTACAGATTTGCTGTTCCCCATCCTGTTTTGGGGCTGTTCCCTAGAACAGAGTGGAAAATGAACTGAGACAGATAAAGAGGATCCACAGAGTGTCCTGGATTCTCAGCCCTTTATTTTGAAAGGCACATTTTAAAGTTTTAAAGTGGCCATTAAGCTGTAAAAAAAGTGCTCGTTAAACAAAGTTGAACTGTTGCGAAAGTTTTGTCACGGAATGGAAATCTGAATATTAGCCAGATCCGCGAGAATTCTGCAAGAAAATGTCTCTGCTGTGAAGTTAAAACTGAGTAAATATTTATTGAAGGAAACACTCCAAAGTATGCAAATAGTGTTTAGTGTAAACGGTGGGTTGTAGCAATTCCCAGCAGTGTGCTGGGGTGGGGGAATCCCATAATTTCCCCCAAATTCATGGCTGTCTGCAGCTGAAGTGTCCATCCACCGTGGGCATCTGTTAGCACTTGGGAGAGAGTCTCCATCAGTGTGGAGACAATTTTAATTAAATTTAGACTTAACAGCACTGATACCCGAGTGAGGATGAGGGGATGACCTCTGTGGCAGCACAGCAGGGAGAATTCCTCTTTAGAGGGGTACAGCACTGGTGGACAACTCTCCTGTGGCAGCCTGGAGCCAGCCCTGCTTGGTGTATCCTGCTATTAATTATGGGATTAAGAATAGGATTGACAACAATGTTGCTCCTAAGAGTGCCTAAAGAGGCTCCAAAAGAGCAGGAGAGGTGCTTGGGACAAGGGATGGAGGGACAGGACAAGGGGGAATGGATTTAAGCTGAAAGTGGGTAGATTTAGATGGATATTGGGAAGGAATTCCTGGCTGGGAGAGTGGGGAGGCCCTGGCAAAGGGTGCCCAGAGGAGCTGTGGCTGCCCCTGGATCCCTGGAAGTGTCCAAGGCCAGGCTGGGTGGGGTTTGGATCCACCTGGGGTACTGGCAGGGGGTGGGACTGGATGTGTTTTAAGCTCCCTCCGAACACAAACCTTTCAATGATTCTATACCCTGCCATCTCTCAGTTAGGTAAATCATACAGAATGTTCCATACATGCACAAGTACTGTAACTAATACCACCAAAAAAAACCAACCCCAAAACAACAAACTCCTTCTTATTTCTGGCAATGGTGTATTTTGCTCACAACTTCTGCTCAAATCTTCCATGATGAAAACAGCCAGACAAAACCCGGCGTCTGAGCAAGGTTAAAGACTGCGACAGAGATCAACAAAAGCCAGGAAATTCAAAGGTGACCTTTCCCCGCACCACCACGGTTGGTTTTTTTCCACGGCGGTGCAAGCGTGAGCCTCAACTTTTGAATTTCCTGGCTTTTATTGCCTGGCGTTCTCAGTCCGAACGCTCTCTCCAGCCGGTTGTTTTGGATATACACTGTGACCTTTCATTAGGAACAAGTTTTTATGTGGTGTTGACTAAATGCTGCATGGGTTTGTTCGTGAGGAAAACCCCCTCAGGAAAACGCTCATTCCCTTAGGTGAATTATCCTGTTTGAGGATAAATCTTTACCGAAATTTATACTTTTTTTTCCATTTTTCCTTAGGCATGGCGACGACCTGATTGTCACACCTTTTGCCCAGGTGAGTTGGTGGCATATTGGCCTCTAAAATAACTTTAATAAAGCGTTAAAGCAGAGAAGGTGACACCTGCGGTTTTGTCTCCCTCAGGTGCTGGCCAGCCTAAGAAGCGTAAGGAACAACTTCACGCTTCTCACCAATTTACACGGCACCTCCAACAAGTAAGCCTGGCTTTTTAAGCTCCTTTCGTATATAAGAGGAGGCGGGGACCGAGCAGGGGCTGCGGGGGCCGGGGAGCTGCGGCCGCGGTGCCTCAGGGCTTCGCCACGGCCTCAGGGCTCCGCCATGGCCTCAGGGCTCTGCCAGGGCCTCAGGGCTCCGCCGCGGTTTGCGCGGGACGCCAGGGGGCGCCCTCTCCTCTCCCTCACGGCCTCCGTCCCCTCATAACCTCATCCTCTCATTCCCTCATCCCCTCATTTCCTCACCCCCTCATCCTTTCGTCCCCTCATCCCCTCATCCTCTCATCCCCATCTCCTTATCCCCCTCATCCTCTCGTCCCCCAACTAAGCCTCATTCCCTCATCCCCCATCCCTTCATTCCCTCATCCCCTCATCTCTCACTCCTCATCCCCTCGTCCCTTCATCCCCTCATCCCCATGTCCCCTCAGCCACTCATCCCTTCATCCCCTCATTCCCTCATCCTCTCATCCCTCATGCCCTAATCCCTCATGCCCTCATTTCCTCACCCCCTCATCCTTTCATCCCTTCATCCCCTCATCCTCTCATCCCCATCTCCTTATCCCCCATCCCCTTGACCCCAACTGAGCCTCATTCCCTCATTTCCTCATCCCCCTATTCCTTCATTCCCTCATCCCCTCATCTCTCACTCCTCATCCCCTTGTCCCTTCATCTCCATGTCCCTTCATCCCCTCATTCCCATGTCCCCTCATCCACTCATCCCTTCGTCTCCTCACTCATCCCCTCATCCCCTCATCTCTTCATCCCTTTGTCCCCTCATCCCCTCATTCCTTCATCCCTTCATTCCCTCATCCCTTCATCCCTCAGGTCCTCCCTGAGAAGTAAGTGATGTGTTTAGTCTTGTGTGATTCATGTCCACCATGAATCATGGGGGCAGTTTGGGGCACCACACCACAAAAAAAAAACCAACATTGAGGGTTGGAGAGTGAGAAGGAAATGGAATCTGGGGAAGGGAAGGGTCTGGAGCCCAGGATCAGCTGAGGGAGCTGGGAAGGGGCTCAGCCTGGAGAAAAGGAGGCTCAGGGGGGCCCTTGTGGATCTGCACAACTCCCTGCCAGGAGGGGACAGCCAGGGGGGATTTGGGATCTGCTCCCAGGGACACAGGGACAGGAGGAGAGGGAACGGCCTCAGGCTGAGCCAGAGATGGTTTATTTAAATATCAGGAAGAGTTTCTTCACAGAAAGGTTTGTCCAGTTCTGGCACAGCTGCCCAGGGCAGTGCTGAGTCCCCATCCCTGGCAGGATTTAAAATCCCTGTGGATGTGGCACTTGGGGACATGGGGCAGCGCTGGCCTCAGCAGTGGCTGGGTTGGAATTGGTGATCTCTGAGGTCTCCGTCAACCTGAACAATTCCATGATCTTTGTCATGTTGCCACCTTGGCTACCCCAGGCATTCCGTATGTGCCCAGCTCGGAGCAGAGGCATCATCTCTGTTCAGTCAAGCCATGGTCCTGCCCTGCGTTTCCACCATTGCTTCACAGAGCAATAACAACCCCAGAATTATCCAAGCTGGAAGGGATCCAGCAGAATCAAGTCCAGCTCTTAATTGCCTATAGAGGGATCAAACCCTCAAACCTGATGTTATCAGCACAGGCTCTACCCAACGGAGCCAATCTCACGTGAGCTGTTCATGGCCAAAGGGCAAAGGTCAAGGGGGCACCCCAAACCTGAGGCTCTGGGGACAACAAGGATTTCCCAGCAGCAGCATCCTGGAGCTCAGCTGTGAGAGGGCTGCAAATCCCACATCACTTCCTTTGACACTGATTACTCTGAATGAGGAAGGTGATGCACTCAGGAGGAGGATGTTGTTTTTTCTACCTGCTGAACAGGAGAAACCAAACAAACCCCTTTTTTACGCCTTTGTCCGGAACCACCGTTTCCCCCTGGCTATTTATACTGAGTCAGTCATCATCCTCCTCTGGCCTGCTTGGCCCCAGGAGAGCTGTTCAGCCTCAAACCAACATCATTCATTCCTGGCGAGGGCTGGTGTGCACCCACCCATCCCACTGATCCCACCCTGGGACTGGCAGGCGCTGCTCCCGCTGGCTCCAGAAGGGAAGGATGAGGTGCAGGATGTCCCCAGCGTGACACCACGGGCTTGCTCCACTCCAGGCATGAATGGCATCACCTGGTGCCCACCACAAGCTCAAAGATTTCTGTGTAAAATCTTTATTTTACACAAATCCCAGCATTTTATCCAGGCGTGAGGTTTTTCCTCCTGTTGATTCCTGTTGGCAAATTTTGATGGGAAGGAACCGCCGCATTCCAAGATGGAGTTTAATAAAAAAACCAGATGGCTTAAATATTCCTGGGGGTTTTTTTTAAGCTTTGCTTTTTTGGAAGGCTCGGGCATTTTGGCAGTTCCTAATGAGGAATCTGAAATTGGACAGGGCCGGAAGGAAGTGAGGGGTGTAACCTGTAGGACACACAGGCATCTTACAGTGTCCTTTGGAAAACATTCCCAGATTTGATTGAGGTCTAAAGTCGTTTGCCTGGCCAAAGTAAAAGTCATTAAATTTTTAAACCATCCCTTGCCAAACATCCCAACCCATGGCGGGATGTGCTTCCAGGTGCCTTGGAGTTTCCAAAGAGCTGCAGCCGTGCTGCCAGCTCATGCTTTTATCATATGTCTCATGATATTTGATATTTTACTTAAACTTCTGCTCTGAGGATCATGAGAATCTCAGCTTTTCTTTAACCCCTCCTCTCCTCTCTTTTTTCCTCCTCCACCCCTCCTGGCCCGAGCAAGGAAAAAGAGGATGCTGTCCCACATATTTGCTGGAAAATATGAATGTTAAGGCCTGGAGGGGAAAAAAAAACAACTGGCAGTCATATTTTTTTGGACTTTAACGTCAGGGTTCTTGAGGCAGTTTCCTGATTGGAAAAGAGGAGAGGATGATTAATGGCTTTGGAGTGCCGGAGTTTGGCAATTGCAGCCCAGGACGCGGTCGGGGAAGCATCCGGAGCCTGCTCCGTGTAATACCCTGCGGCAGGAGGGAAGGAGCGGGCAGCGGCAGCCACCGGAGCGCCGTGGTGGCTGGGAAAGGACAGCGCCGTCAAAACTCTCACATCTCCGACCCTGCGCCCTGGCTGCCTGGAAAACAGGATGGGCACGTGGATTTGAGGATGGCGGGAGCGGAGCGGGGAATACCGTATGGAGCAGCGGCTCATCCCTCCCCACCCCCCCAAAGGCATGTCTGTGCAGCTCAGGGCTTGGAGATCCCTGGAGCTTGGATCCCTCGCTCCTGGGAGTGCTGCAGCCGTGGCTGTCCCTGCTGTCTGTCGGGGAGTTTCTGTTTTTTAGAGATTTCGAGATTTGGCTTTTCAAAGGCTCAGCAGAGGCAGGTCGGGGCAGATTTGCAGGGAATTGAGCACCCAACGTGTGTGCCCTGTGCTGAACCCTTCCGAGAGCCTGGGTGCCGCACATCCTGCCAGAGCAGCCTTTGGATGCCGGGGAGGCTCCTGCCGGGAGCGGGCTGTGGAGCCCGGCGGCTCGGAGAGCTGGAATTGCACTCCAGACCTCACCTGGGCAGCCAGGCCTTCCCGGAGCACTTCTGAAGAACCCCCCGGAGCTACAATTGCAGCACAATTGAGCCGCTCTGCCTGCTTTGATTCCAGCTTCAAAGGAGAGCTGGCGAATAATGGATGTTGCAGTTCAGTGGCTGACTCCGAAATTTGGGGTTAGGAAGGAGGTTGGCGAAGGGAGAGTGTGGGGAAATCTGGCTTCAGTTAAAATGGATCCGAAACTTCTTAGGGAAGCAGAAGCCCAAAGTTTCATTTTTGGTCAGCCTGAAGTACTGCAGTCAATCCAAACTGAAGTGTCTCGATTTTGGTGTCAACTCTTTTTAACTCCTTTAAAAACCAAGTCTCTGATGATGTCTGCAGCTTGAAAAATTAACAGTTTTGTTTGGCAAGTCTCACAGGGTTGACATTTGGAGAGAATCTGCACCTTTTTCCAGTCAGACCCCGTTGGCTTGACTTGAACCAAGTTTTTTCAAATAGCTTTTGGCCTCTCCAAAATCCAGGAACTGCTGCTGAAATTGCTGCTCAGAGTGCAAAAAGTATCCTTCAGCTGTTTCAGAACTAAACAATAGTGATTGCAACATCCTCTTCCTCTCTTCAGGAGCAATCCCAGTGTTAACTGCAGGGTTTAAGGGCACATTTCTGACCTTACCTGTGGCATTGCAGTTTGACATCACTTCAGTGTCCATTCCAGACTCTGTAGGGAAAAGCTTTATGGGAAAAGTCCTTGGCTGTGAGGGAGCCACCAGAGCCTGGCCCTTGCTGCCTCCAGGCATATTTTGAGCATGAAGGTGCAAAGGCAGCATGGGATGGGGGCACATTTCTCATTTCCAGCTCATGGAACAGGCAGGGAGCAGCCATCTCTGGCTTTTCCTAACAAATACTGCTCAGCAAATCTTTGTGAAGTGTTTGGGTTTTTTGGGGAGAATAGAAAAGGGTTTTTAACTGAGGGAGCTGGCAGGGTTTGGAAAGACAAAATCCCACTTTTGACAGAGAATTCTTTATCCCTCTTAGGAGATCTCCAGCCACGAGTCAGCCACCTGTCTCCAGAGTGAACCTGCAAGGTACGTGTGGGGTTTGGGGATGGGCTGCCAGGCCAAGTGCACACAGCATTTACTGCCCAGTCCTGCTCACAGCTGCTTCTCTGCCCCCTCCCCAGTGCAGCTCTGGCTTCCTGCTGCAAAAAACCCATAGGAGGGAACTATCAGGCTCCAAATATTGTTATTTTAATCGTTTGGTTTGGGGTTTGTGCTGGTGTATTAGCACAGGAGATGAACATGATTTTGGTTTGATAGTCACGGCCACAGTGGCTGCTGTTCTTGTGAGTCCCTGTGAGCACAGGCCTGGACAAGCCCCAGCCTACGAGCCTCCAACAGGCTCAGACACAGCTGGGTCTTTCCTTTTTTTTATTCTGTTTATTTCAGTTTGTTTCCATGTGATCTGTGTACTCAAACCTTTCCTGGGTGAGACTTCCTTGGCTTCCTGCTGGGAAGGGGGTGCCAGGGCAAGGTGGGGTGGGCAGCACTGTGAGGGCTGCTGAGCAGGGCAGGGGGAAGGATGAGGATGAGCAGCAGAACCTGATTATTTAGGACAAGTTTATTTGCTTTGACACCCGGTTTTAGCCAAGCTGAGGGTCTGTAGAACCCCGCTCAGGATCAGAGCTGGCCCTACTTGCACTAATTCAAAGGTTGCTCCAGAGAGAAGGAGATAAGATTTGGAGCAGTGCCCGTTTGTAAGGTTTAATCTCAGCCTTTCCAATAATTACATGCTTGGAGGGACTTAATAAAGCTTAATTTTCACAGCGTGTGAAGCCTGGATAACTATCATTTCCTCTCCTGCTGTGTGTTATTTATTCTCAGGGGACACGCAGAGTCCTGCACATTTCCAGATTAGGTTCCTCCAAACTTGTTAATGGGAGATGGAAACCCCTGATGCAAAAATAAAGCTGGACAACACAGTCTTAAACTCCTTCTCTTTCTGTCACAGCCAGCAGGAATGCAACGCATCACCTGATTTAAAACTGGGTCTAATGAGGTTTGAATTTGTGCCTGTGTGAAAAAAAAAATGGAAAATTTCCTAGACTTTCCATAGATCTGTTTATTTAAGTTAGACAATCTAATAACGAGGGGAGAATGCCCTTCCAGGAACTTTTTAGGTTCATTTTCTTAACACTTTCCGTGGAAAAAATTGCTCTCAACTTTTTAGCACTTTGGGGATGTTTTTCTGCACTATTTCCAACAAGAGCTGTAGGACTCTTGGTACTTTTTAGCTGATCCAAACTTCTAATGCTGGGAATACATGAAAATTCCTTTAGGAATGAAGTGTTTGACACACAGAACTGTAGAGCAAGTTTTGTGTTACCTCGTAAAGGTTGGATTTGTGGCCCCTCAAGTAAACAGGTTTTTAACAACAAATCTTAACTGCTTTTAGGTGAAATCTTCAAATAAAATTTTAAAAAGTGAGTTGGATCATTACAGCTTCAGTAAATGGTGACACTTTGTAGGTAAGAAGGAGATGTATTTTTGAGATTGATAGGGAATTGTGTGATTTCCTACATAAACCATCCAATATTGGCATTACTGGTAGAAAATCTGGGGTTCTTGGTTAAATTCAGGTCACGGCCTTCCTCTGCCTCATCACAGTCACTGTCACACACTGAATTCCTTTCCAGGCAGCAGAAAACAATCACAACCCTTGACTTTCTAAGGAAGTTTCCATTTAATTCAGCAAGAACAGAGACTTTTAAGGATTTTTTTTCAGTGTTTGCACCTTTTTTTCTCTCCCCTTGACAGCTTCTGCTTTGGAAATTATGAAGGGAAGGAGAGATTTTCCTATCAGAACCCTTCCAGTTCTGTGCCAGCGGTGCAGAGGATGCAGAGTGTTTTTCCTGAAGGTTTTGCAGAAGGAAGCAGTCGTGTTTTGATTGGGACCAGGCTGCTTCACATCTCTCTAGATAAAAGCCTGTATTTGGAACAAATTTGGTTCAGATTCATGAGATTTGTTGAAGCCTGGAATTTCATTTTAACCCTCCAGTGTCACCCATTGATTCATGGCTTTACCACAACCCGCTGACATCACTGTGAGCATCTTGTGGATGTCTCCTTTGATTTGTCATTAACGGGGTGATTTATATCCTGTTCTGAGAAATACAGAACTCAGGATTTAAAGTGAACGAGGCTGCATTAATAAAATTACCCTGGAGGGAGGCAAATTGCATCCACTGCAAGGAATACACGCCAGCTATTTACTCCAGCTGGAATATTCCAGGATTTTCCAAGCAACAACAGCCAAATCTGCTGCTGGTGTTGCATCACTGAGGACCCAGGCCCGTGGTGGAATAAGTGAGTTGTGGTGAGATGAGGAAATTCTTTTTTGCTTTCATTTTCTTTGTAAGTAGGAAAACTTTTGGCCTGGTTTTTTCTTGGGACAAAGGGCTTTAAAAGTCACTGCTGGTGTCACTGTGAGTTTCAGAGCTTTCTTAACCTTGCAAGCACAGCCAGAGAAGGAAGGGGAATATGGATTGAACATCCTGTGTTTTGTCCTTGGTATCAGCTGAAGTAAATCTGGCAGATTTTTCCTGTTATTTTGTTATAAGCACAGCTCACAGGAACGCACAAAATCGCTTTTATGAATTAAACGAGAAACCATGGAAATACAAAGCCATAGCAAAAGTCCATCAATGCTTAATTAGCTGGGCAGGATGACGGGAATGCTGTGGGGTTCCTGCGTGGTGTGTGACATCCCCAGCAGCTGTGCAGGGGCAGGACGGTGCTGCTCAGCCACCTCTGGGTTACAGAAACAATGGCAGACACATTGTCACGCAGTGTCCCTGAGGGTTCTTTCTCCTGAGGGTTCTTTCTCCTGTCCCCCTTTGTTCTTGCTGAGCGTGGCCTCTGCCACAGTTACTTTGGGTGACCTTTGTGCCACCTTGGGCTCAGGAATCCATCGGCGCCTTCCCTTCTCCATGCAGCTCTCCCCTCCCCTGGCCCCAGTGAAAGGTCTGCAGCTCCTACCCAATGATTCAACCAATAACACCCTCAACCAGCAACAAGTCTGGCTTTTCCTGCTTGGTTTTGTTCCTTCTGCCATATTTATTCCCCTCAGTGACCCTTTATGCCCTCTGAATTAAATCACCTTTCACTGCCTGCCGCTGTCAGTTGAACCCTCTCGTTCTTCCACAAACTTTTCCCAGCCTGTTTTGTCCCCACGCCATCAATCCTGGGATGGACAGTGTTTTCCCATTCCTGTTTGTTCCACATTTAATGTCACCAGAGGTGACAGGAGCAAAGCACAGAGTTTTTCCCTGACTGTGTGGGGTTTGCAGGGACTCTTCCCAAGATCACCTTGGATACTCTCAGCTCTCACTAATGACAATTCTCCTCACAATTAATGACACAATTTTGCTGATCTGCTGCAGCCCCAGCCTTGAGGGGGTGCAGCCCTTTGGGATATGTCACCCACAGCATTTCAGGGCTCAGGGGATTAAAGCTTTGTTCAAATTCCTCTCTGGGGATGGGAGGGAAGGGTCGGTGTTTTTCTTGGTGTTTTTCTTGCTTGTGCCTTAGCTCTGCTTTCCTGTACCTCGGCACGTTTGCCTGCACTTCCCACATGCCTTTACACGACCTCCAAACTCGTACTCTTTCATTTTTCCTGTGGGTGTAGGACGTACACAGACTCGTGCACGAACCTTTTGTGTAAAGCATAAACAAAGGCTGGATGATGCCCGTGCTGCTGAGAGCCCCGAGTTTTTGTAGGAGTTCAGGAGCCTTGTGCATCCCAGCGAGCTCTGGGTTACAAATATCTCCCAATCCCCAATAATGAGCAGGAGCTGCTGCTCTTGCACCATCCTCCAGCGCTCGGCACGTGCAGAGCAGCTCTGGGTGCACACACAGAGGAGAGGATTCATTTTGAAATTCTGTTTCTTTGCTGCGAGTTCGGCTGAAGATTTGACCTTTTGATTTGGAGAGCGCCCGTAAAAGTCAAATGGTTGCGGTGCTTTGGGCTTTTACAGGAGCGCGGAGGAACCACGAGTTCCTGAGCAGCTGAGCCACACAGTCACTGGCTGCGTGCACAAAGGAGGCTTGTTAGCACCTACAGATTTATTTTTAAGGGATGAGGCGCAGGCATGATGCAGATTATTCAGAAACTAACCAAAACCCTGTAAGAAATCAGGTAGATAATGAGCTTAATGACGCGCTTTACTAAACTCGGGTTGCTGAGAGCCGAAAGCGATTCTCTCAGATTGAAAAAAGCGTTTGAAAGCGAATTTCAGAGCGGGGCTGAGGCAGCCCCAGCCAGCACGGGGCCATCCCGAGGCTCTTCCCGGCTGTCCGGGGGGAGTTCATTCCTGCCCGGAGTCCGTTCCGCGTGTTGCGCCCGCCTGCCTCGAACACACCCCCCGAAAGTTGGACTCATGCATCTTAGTAAGTATTTCAGTTATGCTATTGACGTCAATGCAGTCATTAAATAGATTGCCGGCCCTCCCAGCAGCAAACCTGTGCCAAAGACCTAGAGGCAGACACATTTTAAAAGAAGAACATCAGGTTTGCTTTTAGCGTTTGGAGAGAATAAGGGAAAAGTTTCTTCTGAAGTCACCCTTTGCAATAAGGGTGGGTTTTTTTGCTTCATTTTCTGAGGCTCATTTTCGGTGAAGATAATTGCTGTGTTTTATTGAACACACGTCGGCTGTGTTGCTGTGTGCATAAACAGCTCCGAACGAGGCTAAAAAGTCATTTTTGTGACCGGCTCTGGCTGACAAGTGACACTTGTTTCAGGTCCCCTGGCTAGATTTATTTGTGTATCAAGTGACAGGAGGCATTCAGGCAAACCTGCTTAGCCTTTGACTCTGGAAATTCTGCCAGGATTGATTTCATGACATCTATATAAGAAAATAGCCTTCATTTCTCCTCGGCAGGCTCTGAAGACACACAAGCTAATCACGACTCCATAGCAACGGATAAAAACTGTTTTCCCCTCCGCCCCACCTGTGGATGTCACATGAAGATGCTCCACGTGCTGCTGCCATCAGGAGCCTGTCACTCCCCGGGGCCAGCTGCCTCCTGCGGCCGTGGGTGTGCGGGACTCCCGGAGCATTCCCGCTGTCCTGCTGCATTCCCGGGGCTGCCTGGGACAGCCGTTCATCCCGGGGCTGGAGGCAGCTCTGCTCCCTTTTCCTGGGGCTGGAGGTGGCTCTGCTCCCTTTTCCTGGGGCTGGAGGCGGCTCTGCTCCCTTTTCCCGGGGCTGGAGGCAGCTCTGCTCCCTTTTCCCGGGGCTGGAGGCAGCTCTGCTCCCTTTTCCCGGGGCTGGAGGCAGCTCTGCTCCCTTTTCCCGGGGCTGGAGGCGGCTCTGCTCCCTTTTCCCGGGGCTGGAGGCGGCTCTGCTCCCTTTTCCCGGGGCTGGAGGCGGCTCTGCTCCCTTTTCCTGGGGTTGGAGGCGGCTCTGCTCCCTTTTCCCGGGGCTGCCTGGGACAGCCGTTCATCCCGGGGCTGGAGGCAGCTCTGCTCCCTTTTCCTGGGGCTGAAGGCAGCTCTGCTCCCTTTTCCTGGGGTTGGAGGCAGCTCTGCTCCCTTTTCCCGGGGCTGGAGGCAGCTCTGCTCCCTTTTCCCGGGGCTGGAGGCAGCTCTGCTCCCTTTTCCTGGGGTTGGAGGCAGCTCTGCTCCCTTTTCCCGGGGCTGGAGGCAGCTCTGCTCCCTTTTCCCGGGGCTGGAGGCAGCTCTGCTCCCTTTTCCCGGGCAGGAATGGCTCCCCAGGGGCTGCTGATGCCTCGGAGTGGCGACCTAAAACAGAGGCTGGGCAAAATTAAAAGAATAAAAGCGGGTATTTGTTGAAGGCTTTCAATAAATACACCTTGGGCAGTCAAAAGCCTCTGGGGGGCTACACCCAGGATGGATGATGGCCACGAGGTTTTATACTACATTATAAGTTTTTTAATAAGTTATAAGTTTGGTCCGTTTACGTCTCAGGGGTTAATCCTCCAATTACAGCTTCAGATAATGAAGCCATTTAATCTCATTTTGTCCCCCCCCCAGTTCACTGTGTTTATATCTCTCAGGGCCTGGGACACTGAGGTGTCCTTGAGTTTCAGGCCTAGAAAGGAATTGTTTTGTCTCAATAAAATGGGAGAACAGCAGCTGACAGGCTGTGGCGTTTCAGAGTACGCACTAAAGCACTGCAGGATCTGAAAAATAGAAAAGTGAAATCCTGAGCCCTGAGGACACAGAGATGGAACCTCGGGCAGGGAGCAGCTCTGCCCTGCCAGGAGCTGGTGGAACAGCAGCAGGGACGCGTTTTGGAGAGGTCACAAAGCCAAACCCCAGCGGTTTCGGTGAGGTTCTCATTTCACTGATGAGCCCACACTCAGCTAGGTAGGATAAACCATCAATCAAAAAGTTACATCACTTTTAAAGAATGTTCAGTTCCCCCTGAACATTAAATATCACCTTGCTGGTATTTAATAACCAGCCCGTGCTACTGAATGGCTTTTTCTGATGGATGGCTTCTTTGTTGGAACTTTAGAGGTTGAAAATTTTAAGCTTTTTGTGTTAAAAAGTGCTAACTTTAAGTATTACATTTGATTTAAAGACTTTAGAATAGGTTTTTAGGATTAAGTAATAGTATAGGGGCTGTAAGTGTGTAGCTTAAATAACATTGTGTGATTTTATAGGGTGAAAACCTTAGATTTAAGATTTTAGTAATCCTGATCTTTAGATTTTAGTAATCTTAATATTTTAGTAATCTTTAGTAATACATGTGAGATAAAATAGTTTTAGGTGTTGTCTAAATCTTTTTTTTTTACTTTCCTTGGTTTTGTAAGTTTAAGTAGTTTTTTGTAATTAAGTAAAAAAAGTCTGCTTATTGCAGGCCTTAAGTAATTATTATTAAGTCAAAAGCATAAATAATGTAGGTATTACCGTGTTATCAAGTAATTATCACTTAAATAACCTTAGAAATCACTTCTTTGGAAGTGACTCAGGCAGCTGCAGCCGTGAAGGGACCTTGGGAGTGGCACGGTCCCGTTGCATTGTGTGCGTATGTGGTGTGTGTTATCATCATCAAGGCCTCTGAAATGCTGCTAAAATGCATTTGTAGAATGTGTTACATTTTTTACATTCTAAAAATCCCCTATCGATTGGGGGCTGATCAGATTTTGTCTTTTTCATTTTTGAAATGAAAAAAAAATGACATTTACTTTTTGATAAAAAAAAGTTACTGAAATTCAGTGCAGATTTTTTTTTTTTTTTTCAGTTGATTTCAGTAGCGCATTCACAATTTCAGGCTCAATAATGTACAAACACAGCGTGACTTTTGGGGACATTTATACACCAAAGAAAATTTGAAAGCTCGACCTAATTTATATGGCATACGCTGAGACCTCGTACCACAAATCCTTTCCCCACAACCTGAGCAGCCAAATTCAAATGTTCTGATTCTCAGCAGCCAAATCATTTGGTTGCAGAAGGAAGAGAAATAATAAGAAATAATAAAAGCCAAGTTTCCCTGGCTGTTTCTGGGCTGGGATTGAGGAGTCCCTGACTCCGCTGCGCTCCCGTCCCGGTCCCGTTGCGCAAGGGCCCCGCGGAGCCGCCGGGGCTGTGCCGTGGCCGATAACAGCCCCGATAACATCTCCGGTTCCTTTGTTTGCTGCACACAGACATCGAGGAGATTCTCACAGCGCTGTCCTCGGCACCCCAATCACTTCCAGATGGGAATGGGAGATGTGTCCTGGATCAGAGGGAAATAAAACAACCCAAACCAAACCAAAGCACCCAAAGCAAAGCGCTGGCAGGCCGGGTTATTTTGTTATATTTTTAGGTGGCAGGGCAGAGGCTGTGCGTGCCTTAGGGTGAACATTGTCCCACTGGTTGAGTCCTTTTAGCTGCCATGTCACAGCATTTCCAGGCACTGGGAATTGCAGTGGCCTCCCCAAAGCCCCACAGCTCTGGAGAATTTTCTCCTTCCTCCCCCAGGCTGAGCTCGGAGTTGTGTCCTGGACACAGCACGGGAGAGGCTGCATCCAAAATCCAAAATGTGGGGACATTCCTGCTCAAATCCCACAGCCAGCCCCAAAGGCCAAACCTTTGTGTCCTCCTCCAGTGGAAGTTGTTTTCCTCTTGTGTTTTAAAAAGTGTTTCTAACTTTGTGTTCTGATTCTCAGCAACCAAATAATTTGGTTCGTAGTTGGGCAGGAATTCCCCAATATTATTTTTATATTTATTCATTTTGGTGGGAGCAGGGGTTGGTCCCAGGCTGGAGGGGAAAGTGCTGTTCCTGAAGGACATTCCTGGAATTTTCTGTCTTCTGCAGGGACATTCTGCTCACCAAACTTAACTCTACACTTACAAAATAACAATTACAAAGATTAAAACTTTCAGAGCTTTAAAAATCAAGGTAGAATTAAAAGAGGAAGAAAAAGGATTGTTCTGGAACTTTTCCCTCTATTCCATATGGAATTGCATCCATTGTGATTCACGCTCAGCAGTTACCAAACAGTGACACTGAACAATGAACATATTGATCGTTTCGATGCTCCAATCACCCAAAAATGTTCTGCTTTTATCACCAGTTTCATCTCCTGATGAACTAAAAATGATTTCTGCAGCCAGGCAAGGTGTGCTAATTACTGTAACCATTGTTGTGCAAGCGGGCAGGAATGTTACACTAAGAGTTAATGAAACATTTCATTGTAATATTTGCTCCAAGAAGTGCCTGTAAATGACAGCCTTAAGGATGCTATAATTGTGATACCTTTTTTATTTCACAGAAAGGAAACAGCTGCTAATTATTTATGGGTATTAATCAAACCTGTCAGTTTATTCGAAGTTCTTTCAGTTCACTGCAAATATGTATGATTACCAACATTTAAATGTTTTAAACAGTAGCCTTTAGAAACTGTTTAAATACACCTCTCCCTGTGGGATATATTCTCACATCTAAAGGTAGCATTGATTGCTTTGCTGTGCATTCAAGCACAGAATCATTTTAGGAACTCAGAATAAAAAAAAAACCAAAACCCTTCCAAAATCCTGCAGGGTGTTGATTTGACAATTAATATCATTTGATTTTGTAATCAGGACTGTGCCTCTGGAGCCAGGAGCAGGATCTGACCCAAGCTTTGCTGGGATCCAGAATTTATTATTCAGTGCTAAGGAACTCCATGGTTAAATTGAATTTTAAAGGAACTGTGCATTTTAATGTAGATATTGCAGTATAAATATCCTGCTGTCAGAAATCTCCCTTCCCAGGAGCAAATTAATCATCTGTGCACGCTAAACTCCTCCACCACACCTTCACACTCTTCAAAAGCTTTCTGAAGCAGATTTTTCCCTGGACCTCCAAGCCTCCAGGTTCCAAGCATTTGGAGAGAGGCTTTGGCTTGCCAGGTCCCTTGGAGCAGATTCCAGACACCCCAAAGTTTCCATTCCAAGTGGGTCGAACCCAGTCAGACTTTTCGTGCCTCGGGTGTGTTTAGGGAGGTTTGTCAGGCTTAGCACTTCGTACAGAAATGCTTCTGAAATGTCACATTTTACAAGCAATGTCTTTTTCTTTAAATACCAGATATTAGGCTGACAAAAGCAGGAGTTGGTCAGAGCGATCTTTGTGTTCTCTGAAAAACCAGGGGGGAATTCTGGGAAGTAGAAAAGCCAGCCTGTTTTCCTGTGCCTCTTCCCTCCCTCCCTGCCTCATTCCCTGCACAAATTTTACAAGAAGTGACCCAAAATCGTGTCCCTGTTGTTGCTGACTCGAGAACAGGACGTTTGGATCCATGCTGGGAGCATTTGTGCCTGTCTGGGACAGCCCAAAAGGATGTGGGATAACGTCTGTTCTGTGGGGATTGTCACTGAGCACAGCGTGGGGCCAGTGCTGCTCAGAAAATTCCAAGAACAAAAAGAATAAACACACACAAGTGCAGGGCTTGTTGGAAATGGCCTTTGCTGGCGTTTGACAGCTGTGAAATCTTTGCCTCCCTTTTCTTCCCTCTTGAAGAGGAGAACTCCAGGGAGAAGTTTCCAGTTGAACTGGAGAGTTTCTGGTTTAGAGTTTATGGGAGAGGATCCCCATCCAGCAACTCCTCAAACACTGCAGGGCCTCCAGCTGAATTCCAGCTCTTCAGGCAGGGTATTTCCCAAAATTATAGATTGCAGCTTTCAACTCTATTGCACAAAACTTTTCAACATCCCGTGCAGGTAGAAGCCAAAAAACTGCTCCTGGCCCTCTCTGGGTCAGGAAGGAGGAACCCAAGCAGAGGTGCTGCTCACACCACATTTTCCAGCAGCAGCTGCTCCCTCTTTTGTAACACTTCCAAATGTGGCTCCGAGTGCTGCTAGAGCAGCTCCTGGTGCACATTGCCTCGAGTGGGGAGTCATGTGCTGAAATCAGCCTGAAATCCACCCAAATTGTGTGAGCTGTGCTGAATTTCCTGCACAGAATTCATGACAGCGTGAGTGACAGCGCAGAGACCTTGGCCAAGGCTGACACCAGGTGCCTCTTATGAAGTTCTGGAAAATGCCCCAGAGTCTAAAACTTAGAGTAGGAAAAGTAACCCCTGGAATAATCCCGAGCAGGCTGAGCCATAGCTGACCTTCAGTGGGGAACATTTCCATTTCCATGCCCGTTCAATCTGGTATTTGAACTGGAATTGTTAATAAGAGGTGCTTTTAATGCTGACATTTTGATTTCCTTGAACTCAGATCGAGGTGCTTAAATAAATGCGTTTTGAGGGCTTTAATCAAATGGTTTTTGAGAGTGAAAGGTTGTTCTTAGCTCTGCTGGCTGCAGATTTGGGGAGTGGTTACATTTTCAAGTGTGCTTGTCATTACTGGGCCACTTTTGTCCCCATCTGCCCCTTCCAGGCATCTCTGTGGTGTAAAAAACCTGATTTGGGTCAGGACTGACCCCAGGTTTAAAGGACTTTGTCATACAGGACTAAGAATCCTCACATTTGGCTAAAATAGTCCAGATCTAGAAAAAACCTACAAATAAATTAATATCTGGTGTTCTATAATATCAAATTCTGATTATGGATAACCGTAATTAGGGAATTAATCCGATGTTGTTTCCCTGGTAATTTCAGGGCAGATCTGCTCCCATGTCCCCAACACACCTTTTAAACATTCAGGGTGTGCTGGCCTCAGCTCACAGGTGGAGATCAGCACGTGCAGGGTTTAATATGGAACATTAAAAGCTGTCAAAACAAATGATGCTGCTTTGTAGGCTCCTGCCATCTCCCTCTTCCTCCCCACCCCGCTCCCCGTGGGACTCACTCCGTGATTTTCAGCAGATTATTCCAAAAGCTCTACGTGCACTTGGGGAAACAGAAAGGCCAGTGAGTCACAGGCTGTGCAGGGAGGGAGATGAATACCCAGGATTAGCACGGGGATGTTTTAGCTCTGCTGTCAGCCATGGAGGATTTTGAGTTTGGGGCTTGAGGCTCACCCCAAAATCAGAGTTATGGTGTGGGAGTGGACAAAACCTGTGCATTCTGAGGAGCCAGCACCCAGCTCACATGCAAAATATTCAGCATTTGTAAAAGCTGGAGGATTGTGGATGAGGAAATCAGGATTGTCCAAGGTCTGTGTGCTGGTTGTGCTCCCTGACCTCGCGCCGTGTCCCACGCTGCAATCGCAGATCCGCCGATAGCGCTGACTCACGGCTGTGCTTCACAACCCCATTGCATTTTCTGCAACATTCTGCATTCTTGGGTGACTCTGCTGCCTGCAGATATCCCTGGATTTCACCTGGGGGATGACAGTCCCAGGCATTTCGGTGAGAGGCAAACCGAGGGCACGAAGTTCAGCCAAGGTGAATGGGGGAGGTTGACATTTCCCCCTTGGGTACATAAAATATCTATTGGAGGAAAACAGATTAAAATTCCAAACTAAAGCAGGTTTTTAAGCTGCCATCCTAAAAGATAATGCTTTCAAGTGATTACATCTAGCCATGATAAAAACCTCACCATTTAATTATGTTTTATAATTAATATCACTGAAATGCTCACTCAAAATGTGACTTTGTGTCCTGTCTTTCCGTGGCTTGAGCGAGGCATGGGGACACAAAGGGTGCCATATATCCCAAAGAATTCCTATGGATTATAGCTGGGATGCTTCCCAAAGCCACATTCTCAACTTTCATATTGAGAAACTTCAGGAAATTAAATGGAGAGGAAATAGAGGCAAATTTCATGTTAAATTGTGACCTTTTAACCTTCCCAGGAGCCAAGGAACCGGATTTAAACAGGTCTAACCTTTTACCAGTGGCCTGTTCTACGTGGCTCAGGTGATGTGGGCAGCCTTGCTCTGCCCCTGCTTTAACATTTCTGAATAATTTTCCTCACGAAGAGCTAAGGATTATTAATAAACTTTGTCTTTGCATCCAGTGCCAGTGGCCAAGTGGAGCTTTTCAGGTCGATCCAGGATTGTGCTTTGAACTTCCAGGATTCATCCCTGAGGTTCCTCTTCCATTTCCTACCCCAGCATTTATTTCACCACAAAGGACTTTCACTCCTGACAGACTCTTTAGACCAGAAGTTTTATTATCTGCAGGTTAAAATCTGATTTAATGGCTCCAGACGGGTCTGGGGATGAAAGCAACACCTGGATTTTGGGGGCAGATCCAAGCCAGGACCTTTCTGCTCGTGGTTTGCCAGACTCTTGTGAAAGGGTGACACAGAGCACAGTTAATCCTCTGCCTCTCGCAGACTTTGGGGTTGTTTTTTCCTCTGCTTGAGCTCAGATCGTTGCTGTGTGGTCTGGCTGGGGAGTTCCTTCCGTGCCGTGGGCCTCTTGTGAAAGTCATCTCGAGCTTTCAGAGCAGCAGGTTCTGGGGCACCCGCAGGGGTGCAGGAGGTGTTTTTGCACAGATGTGAGGATGGAGGGAGCTCAGGCTGGAGGAGTTTGGGACAGGGAGAGCCCCTGGGCTCGGCTGGGGGCTGGCACAAGCAGAGCCCCTCTCCAGCACACCCAGCTCCAGGTAAGAATCCTCGGCCAGGCTGTGGCTGAGCCAGCTCCAGAACCGGATGCCGTCCAGCCACAACAGCCCAGGATGGTGCCCCACCTAATTAAGGCTGTTGAAAGGCAGGGCTAATTAGTTTAGGTGGAGCACCTCGTTAGCACAAGGATGTTGCTTCCAGGATCCAAGTCGGTTTTCCCGCACGTGTGAGCTCCCCAGCGCTCTCCCACATGCAGCAAATGAGATAATGCAGTGCCCAGGTAAATCCTAGGTGGTACCGAGGCCATTGCATCATCATATCCTGAGTTTTCCAGGCCTTTCTCACACTCCTGCACTCACGTGTGCTCGGGAAGAAAACACTTCTGCTCACACGGTGAAATGCTCTCGCTGTGACCCAGCCTGGCCTCGTTTAGTTAGAGAAGCACAAACACAACGTGGGCACTCTGTGATTCGCAGGAAGTTGGGATTGGGGTTTGAAATCCTCAGCTCTAGGGCTGGGCTGGAGGCTTCCTTCCCATCCAAAGCCGTGGGCATCCCCATCCCATCCTGCAGCTCTCTGGGCTCTTTTTGCTGCTCTTTGGGGAGTAAAGCTGTGACAGGGCTTTGCTTAAATTAAAAATCCATCATGACCTTGGAAATTCTGTCTGAGCAATGAGCTCAAAGTGTGTTAAATTCCCTACAAAATCATTCCCGGTGTTCTCCTTGCAGCTCCTTGTGTGCACTGTCCATGTCTGCACTCCCTGTTAGACCCTGAGTGGGAGAATTCCTCTCTGGCTTCCTATTTTTCCTTCTGTCTTGTGAATAAGGCAAGAATCCTCCAGGGCAAGGAGGACTCAGCGTGGTCAGTGAAAGGATAATGTGCCAAACCCCGAGATAAAGTTGGAACTGAGGAATCTTTCCCGTCCGTTGGACAGGCCAAGATTAGATTCTGCTTCCCTTGCCATTTCTGCTTCTCCCTCTCGGTGGAGCGAGGAATTCCTACTATGCAGGCAAATCCCGTTCCCAGATTCCCCGGTGATAGCGCTGCTAAGTGACATCTGACAGGATGCTTCCCGCATTTTGTTACTTCCATTTGGCACCATAAAAGCTCTGTCACTTACCCCCCTGATTTGTGGCACCCCGGCTGCATTGTTCCCTGCAGGGGGAAGGACACTGGGAAACGGGATTGCCTTGTGGTAAAACCATCCCACCCTACAGGAGATGCTATCTCCAGCCTAAATCCTTCCTCAGAACGTCTCCAGTTTTCCTTCCTCGTTAGCATTTCAGATTAAACCTTTAGGCTTATCTCCACATCAGAAATTACCTCTCTGGGAAGCTTCTTCAGCTTCTATCAGCCACCTTTAGGTGTTCTTGGTGTTCACACCTCGTTTTTTGTGCCTCATTGTCATGCCAAAGGTGCAGTGGAGCTTGGCTTTGGGAATCTGAGCTTTCATCTCTTCCTGTAGCTCTTCAAAGCTGAGCTTTACACAGCTGACGTAGACTCAGACATATTAAAACACACAAAATTGATATAAAAGTGCTTTCTGAGTTTCATTCAGGAGCAAGACTTTTTATAACTGCTCCTTTCCAAGTGTTCCCAGTGCTCTCTTGGAGATGTTAGTGTTGTTCATTGTGTGGGAATGAAGATTCCTGGTGAAACATCTCTGAAATGCCCACTGAAGCTCAGGTCCTTCACTCCCAGCAACATTTTGGAAAGACAAGACTTGAGTAGCCCCATCTCTGCGTTTTTCAGTTTGGTTTTAAGGTGTTGTGGGGGATATTCCAAGGTTTTTCTGAAAAACTACAGCTGGACCCAAAATGGAGTCCTTGTTTAGAGCTTCAGTTTCTGGTGCCCAGCCAGGCACTGATCCAGCTGGGCTGATCCAAGGTGGTGTCCCAGCTCCTGGTTGCCTCTTCCTTGTCATCCTCCATCCCCATCCTCTCCTGCAAGAGGTGATGCTGTTGGCACTCTGGGTGCCCTTCTGCCCACCCCAGGGGACTCTGGCTGTTGGATTTTATCTTCTTTTCTGCCAGAGTCAGGATTAAATGCTCAGATGTATTTCTTGTTGGGACTCAGACGTTTTATTAATTCTTATCTATGTTACAGTCTCACAAGATGTGAGTTCTACAGCACTTCTGGCTAACAAAGTAAAAATGGAGCTCTGTCTCTCTCTCTCTAAAGGCCTTTTAAAGATAAACTGTCCAATTATGAAATGACACCTAAATTATTTTTACTTTTAACCCAATAACCAAACACCCCTGGCCCGCAATGCAGATTTTTCTACCCAATTACAAAACACCACCCAGAGCCATGGAGAAGAAGGTGAAAAAGCAGGACTGGCCTCTGCCCTAAATCCTCCATCTTGTTTTATATCTATTCCTGCATTCTAAACCCTTAAACTCTCAGTTTTGCACCCTGTGATCTCACACACTTCTATCCAAACTGCACACCCACAATCCCAGTGCTGTCACTCAATTTTGGGAGCCTTTTCCACGGCCTCAGGTCAGTGCAGTGTTTGCTTGGGGGTCAGTGCCTGTGAGCACAGAAAGTCTGGAATTCTCAGTGCCCAGGGTTCCAAAGCCTGGAATTCTCAGTGCCCAGGGCTCCAAAGCCTGGAATTCTCAGTGCCCAGGGCTCCAAAGCCTGGAATTCTCAGTGCCCAGGGTTCCAAAGCCTGGAATTCTCAGTGCCCAGGGTTCCAGAATCTGGAATTCTCAGTGCCCAGGGCTCCAAAGCCTGGAATTCTCAGTGCCCAGGGCTCCAAAGCCTGGAATTCTCAGTGCCCAGGGTTCCAGAACCTGGAATTCTCAGTGCCCAGGGCTCCAAAGCCTGGAATTCTCAGTGCCCAGGGTTCCAGAACCTGGAATTCTCAGTGCCCAGGGTTCCAAAGCCTGGAATTCTCAGTGCCCAGGGTTCCAAAGCCTGGAATTCTCAGTGCCCAGGGCTCCAAAGCCTGGAATTCTCAGTGCCCAGGGTTCCAGAACCTGGAATTCTCAGTGCCCAGGGCTCCAAAGCCTGGAATTCTCAGTGCCCAGGGTTCCAAAGCCTGGAATTCTCAGTGCCCAGGGTTCCAAAGCCTGGAATTCTCAGTGCCCAGGGTTCCAAAGCCTGGAATTCTCAGTGCCCAGGGTTCCAAAGCCTGGAATTCTCAGTGCCCAGGGTTCCAGAACCTGGAATTCTCAGTGCCCAGGGCTCCAAAGCCTGGAATTCTCAGTGCCCAGGGCTCCAAAGCCTGGAATTCTCCATGCCCAGGGCTCCAAAGCCTGGAATTCTCAGTGCCCAGGCTCCAGCACCTGGCTGATGCCACTGAAGGAAGGCTGCAAGGGGAAGCTCCATCCCCACCAAGCCTGGCCAAACCCAGCGGCTTCTCCAGCTGCGGAGATAATGAACCGCAATCACCGCGCTGTGCACTAATTGCTGGGCAATTCTGGTTCCTCTAACAGTCACTGGGCTGTCAGGGAGCTGCCAGCTCGTGCTGGTGGCCTCGGTGACCCGATTCTCATGACCTGGGTGGTGATCCACCCCCCCAGCCAGTGCTGGTGGGTACAGGCAGGACTCTGCAGGTTTGGCCAGTTCTGCCCGAACCGGCTTCCGCAGCCTTGGCTCCCACTCCGGGCTGACCTCTTGGGGTGAGCTCCCTGGAAATGCTTCATTTCTGCTCCCAGGCAGCAGCTGGTGTCCTGCTGCTCACCCCGGGCTGGGTCACAGGGACTGGGATCAAACTGGGACTGCGCAGCACCAGGGCTCTGCAAGAACTCCTCTCTTTGCTGCCCAGGCCTCCCATTCCTGCTTGCTCTCCAGACTCTGTCATTGTCATGAGATTCATTTCATCCCACTTCAGCCACCTAAAAATTATAGACCAGCCGTAAGTGGTGGCTGCTTTTTGAAGAAAAGCTCGGGAGCAAACCGTCCTGTTGTGCAGGAAGATCAGGAATTCCAGTGGAAGCCAGCTGGGTGAAACAAGGATCTTCTCAGAGAGTGAAAATGCTGGAAAAGAGCAGGCAAAGAGTGACAAAGACTGGGAGCAAGGGAGGCATGGAAAACCTTGGGCATGTGGGGGTTGTTGGGCTGACCAAAAGCTGATGGACTCCAGTGGGGGTTTGGAGTAGGGAAAGAAAATACAGAAAAAAGTGTTGAACTAACCTAATGATAATGATGCAGGAAAGACCAAAATAGTCCGTGGGTTTTTTGTCTCAGTCTTCATCCTCCCAGCCTGCTTGGGAAGATAAGGGATGGAGGACAACGAGGGAGCAGCAGGCTGGGGACAACCTAGAGGAGGTGGAGGTGTCCAGGTCCACACCACTGGACAAGGGTCAGGCTGGAAAAGCTGTGAGGTCAACGTGAGTCCCTCGTGAAAATTGTGGTGCTTAGGGAGGTGACAACAGGAAAAAGGTGCATCTTTGAGAAGGGTGGAGCAGATATGGGGAACCATGGACTGCTCAGACTCTTCTCATCACCCAGAGGTCACTGAGGGTGTCCTCTGGAGTCTCTTTCCAAACACATGAAAGACAAGAAAGAAAACCGGGAATGGTGGTGCAGACTTGCCAAAACAAGTGTTGGAAAAGTCCCACCTCCTCCTCCGTGAGCTGCAGGGTGGCCCTGGGGACATTGAGGGCTGTGGGTGGCTGTGCAGGGAGCACTTTGGCACCATTTCCCACAGCATTCCCACATGGCAGCTGCTGACAGGGCTGGGCATGGCTGGACAGCAGGCTGGGGGTGAAGTGTCCAGGTGGTTGGTGCCTGATGACAGGGAGGTGTCAGCAGTGCCCTGCAGCTACTGGAGCGTCAGGCTGGTGCTGGAACAGAGACTGGACAGAGCTAAGAGAATAAAGTAGGGATTTATTAAAAAGCCTTTAAGGATAAACCTTGGGAAAAGCCTGGCCAGGGCTACACCCAAGGTGGGCCCAAAATGGTCACAAAATGGACCCAATATGGTCATAAAATGATCACAAAATGGACCCCAAATGGACCCCAAATGGACCCAAAATGGACACAAAACGGACACAAAATGGCTGATCTGTCACGAGGTCTCACACTTTGATAAGTTTTGGTCCATTTGCACATTGGGGTTGAATTGTCCAATTCCAGCTCCAGGCTGTGAGCTCCCATCCTTCTTGTTCCTCCCTCCAGCCACCCTTGTTTGTGCAGTTGGGCTGAAAGTTGTCCTTGGTGTGCAGCAGGACAAGGATTTGTTTTGTGTCCCTGCTGTGTGCAGAGAGCTGAGTGACACTGACTGTGAGCTCAGAGCTGCACCCCTGGGCAGCACAGAACCTGAAATACATCAAAGCTCAAACTTGAGGCATCAGTGCTCAGCTGGGACAGTCCTGCTGTGGGTGGGAGGCCGGGGCAGGTGACCTCTGGGGTCCCTTCCTGTGGCCGGGGCAGAGAGGAGCCTTGCGGTGAGCACAGAGTGACAGCACCTCCGGAGGACGATTCAGCCCATCCCAGGGCACCGAGAATAGACCAGGATCACCCCTTGGAGCTCCCAGCCACTTTCCACTGCTGTGCGGGGAGCTTAGGTGATTAACTTGGGGCTGGCTAAAGATAGCCCAGCTGGGCCCCCCAGGGCAGTGACATTTCTGCAGGCTGAGATTCCTGCTCGGATTACCCCGCAGCTGGCCCGGGGCTCAGGGCTCAGGGCTCGCTGTTGACTCAGAAACATCACTGCTACTATGGCACTGAGTGACTGCCCGGCTCTGCTGCTCTTCTGGCCCGGCCGAGTCACACTGCAGGAATTCCTCCCCTCCATGGGAGCCTCTGCTCCCCAGCTGGGCCTTCTTGGGATGCTGCAGCCCTTTGGTTTTGTGGTGTTCCCTGCGTCCAGGAGGTTTTTCCTTCTCCTTTTCATTCCCTGTGGTGACAGAAGCTGAGGCTGCTTCCTTCTCCCAATCATTTTTGTGGTGTTCTCTGCATCCAGGAGGTTTTTCCTTCATTTTTTCATTCCTGTGGTGACAGAATTTGGAGCTTTTTCCTTCTTACAATCATTTTTATGGCATTCCCTGCATCCAGCAGGTTTTTCCTTCTCCTTTTCATTCCCTATGGTGAGAGAAGCTGGGGTTTCTTCCTTCTCGCAACCATTTTTGTGGCATTCCCTGCATCCAGGAGATTTTTCCTTCTCCTTTTCATTCCCTGTGGTGGAAAAAGCTGGAGCTTCTTCCTTCTTGCAACCATTTTTGTGGCACTCCCTACATCCAAGAGGTTTTTCCTTCTCCTTTTCATTCCCCATGGTGACAGAAGCTGGGACTTCTTTCTTCTTGAAACCATTTTTGTGGTGTTCCCTGCATCCAGGAGTTTTTTCCTCCATTTTTTCATTCCTCATGGTGAGAGAAGCTGGGGCTTCTTCCTTCTTACAATAATTTTTGTGGTGTTCCCTGCATCCAGGAGATTTTTCCTTCTCCTTTTCATTCCCTATGTCTTCTCTTGGTGAGACATCTCCTCCTGCTTCCCGAAATCTTCCAGCCTGAACCTGGATGTGTCCTGGATGTTCTTGGCGAGTTGTTTAATCACTGCTGTGACGTCTTCAGCAGCTCTGGAGCCGTTTTTCTTGGGGCTGAGTTTTCCCAGCAGCTGGAGAATGATGTGTCCCAGAAAGGACCTGTCTTTAATTAGGGAACTTAGAATGCCAGGCTCCTCAGCAATCCAACCAAAAAAAAAGTTCATTTTTCCTGCTCTCTGTTGTTTGGAAAAGAGAAAAGAAAATAAAAATGTCCCCCAAAATCTTGGCTGTATTTTCCCAGAGGCCGTAGCTGATGTCAAACGCTCTCATCCCCAGTTTCAGTCTCCCACATTATTCCTGGCAGCTCCAGCTCACTCATTTCCTGGCATTTTTCGCAATTAGCAGTAGAAAGCTTTCACTTCATTTTTTTTTGTCTCTATCTTCCCCTCTCATCTCTGCACCCAGCCTGAATACAGGCCCCATTGTTCCCGCTGCTTTGGAGCCCCTGTTAGGATTTCAGCCACGTTCCCCCACAGCTGGATCTCCTCCAGTGCCACCTCATCAGTCACCCCTATGCCAGTGGCTTTGCCAGTTCAGGGATTTCACTTCCCAGCCCTTCCCGCCCACATCTCATGCATTAAAAAAATCTACATTTCCAAAGTCCTTTTTTTTTTTTGTCCAAAGAATAACTGGGAGACAACTCATTTGCATGCAGCGCCCGTGCCCGCTCTGGCTCTGCCGAGCTCCAGCACCCGCGGCCAACAAAGAGCCCTTCCTCTGCCTTCCACCTCCCCTGCACGCCAGAGGGAGGCTGCAGGTGTGAGAAACCTGAGAGGGGGGACAGCCCGAGTGACTGGTCGGACTGGAGTCCCAAAAATACAGCGAGGGGAGAAGGGCAGGCTCGTCCATTTGTTGGGGAGTTGCTCAAGAGCGCGGCGGCTCCACCTGTTCCGCGGGCGCTGGGGCTCTCTCCGTGCCTTCCACATCTGCACTCCTCTTTGCCAAAGATATAATTAGGCTGCATGGCCCACGGTGGTGGGACGGTGAGGAGGAGGAGGTGGAAGTGCAGCTGAAGGCTCCGTGGTTCCCATGGGTTTTGGCTGGCTCCTGGTTCTGGTCCGGCGGATCGGGAGCGCGCGAGTGTCCGTGGGAGCTGCAGGAGGGAACACGTTGGGATCTGGGGCTGGGTGGTGCTGCTGGATGCAGCTGGCTCTTCAATCACACCTTCTTTGGGTGCTCGTGTGGCTTTTGTGCTCCCGAAAGAAAAGGTTGGGAATCTGCTCCATAGATTCCCTGGATATTGGAAGGCGCCTCTCCTTCTTCTCCTTCTTCTCCTTCTTCTCCTTCTTCTCCTTCTTCTCCTTCTTCTTCTTCTTCTCCTTCTCCTTCTCCTTCTCCTTCTCCTTCTCCTTCTCCTTCTCCTTCTCCTTCTCCTTCTCCTTCTCCTTCTCCTTCTCCTTCTCCTTCTCCTTCTCCTTCTCCTTCTCCATCCAGGGTTTTTTCAGTGCTTGCAGTTTGGGAGGTGGTTCTGTAAGATTTGGACATTTCATTGCAGGTTTGAAGCGAACCCTGGGGGTTGTGCTCCATGCCTTTGATTGTTTTCCATGTGAATTCCCAAATCTGTCCGACAGAAGGATTTCCACAGGAATATTCTCTGGATCTGGTAGAACAATGCTTTAATTCAAGGAAATAGCTCTCAGAAGGCACTAACAGGATACATTAAACAAATAAATCACTGGGTGTCAGTTATTCCCTCGGCATTGTGAGGGATAAATATGTAAACATGTCCACACGATCCGTGAGCAACCACAGCTCCATTAGGGAAGGCAAAGGGTGAATGGCTCCCAGCCTGCACAAGGCCCTTTTCCATCAAGTTCTGGCACGTCCTTTGTTGATAAACCTGTTTTACTCACCGTGCTCCGGGGTTTTGGAGTGATGCTAGGCACTGGTAGTAATTAACTAACGTGGGGCAATATTCCTGCTAATGAACCTGGTGTTATGGAGGTGAAATAGCCATTTTCTGACACTGGTTAGTAATTAATGTGGGGTGATATTCCTGCTAATGAACCTCGTGTTGGGGAGGTGAAAGAGCCATTTTCTTTTGGGGAATGGGAGGGCCTTTGGTCATCTGCATCTGTGGGACTTTTATCTGAGCCATGGCCATGTGGGTGCCTTGGTGAACCACTCTGAGCACCCTTCTCCTTCTCCTCCTTCTCCTCCTTCTCCTCCTTCTCCTCCTTCTCCTCCTTCTCCTCCTTCTTCTCCTTCTCCTCCTTCTTCTCCTTCTCCTCCTTCTCCTCCTTCTCCTCCTTCTCCTCCTTCTCCTCCTTCTCCTCCTTCTCCTCCTTCTCCTCCTTCTCCTCCTTCTCCTCCTTCTCCTCCTTCTCCTCCTTCTCCTCCTTCTCCTCCTTCTCCTCCTTCTCCTCCTTCTCCTCCTCATCCTCCTTCTCCTCCTTCTCCTCCTTCTCCTCCTTCTCCTCCTTCTCCTCCTTCTCCTCCTCATCCTCCTTCTCCTCCTTCTCCTCCTCATCCTCCTTCTCCTCCTTCTCCTCCTTCTCCTCCTCATCCTCCTTCTCCTCCTCATCCTCCTTCTCCTCCTTCTCCTCCTTCTCCTCCTTCTCCTCCTCATCCTCCTTCTCCTCCTCATCCTCCTTCTCCTCCTCATCCTCCTTCTCTTCCTCATCCTCCTTCTCTTCCTCATCCTCCTTCTCCTCCTTCTCCTCCTCCTCCTTCTCCTCCTTCTCCTCCTTCTCCTTCTCCTTCTCCTTCTCCTCCTTCTTTCTCCTTCCTGTTCCCCTACCCCTGGCCCTTCCATGTCTCTTCTCTATCTCCTTCTCCTCCTTCTTTTTCTTCTCTTTCTACTCCTTCTTTCTCTTTCTCCTTCTTCTTCTTATGCTCCTTCTTCTTACCCTCTCCCTCGCATTTCTTCTCCCCTCCTTCTCTTTCTTTCTCCTTCTTTCTCCTTTTCCTTCTCCTCCTTCTCCTTCCCCCATCTCTTCTCCATCTCCTCTTTCTTCTTCTTTCTTTCTCTTTCTTTCTCTTCCTTTTTTCCTCTTTCTCCTTCCCTTTCTCTCCTCCTCCTTCTCTCTCCTCCCTTTTCGTGCCCTCTCTCCTGCCCCAGGGATTAAGATCCCTCAGTTCCCAGCTCAGCCCAGGTGGGATCAGCTGCTGGATCACTTGGGATGGACTCTCCCACCTTCCCCCCACCCGAGAGCTCTTAGTCATGAGCAGCCAAGGAGTGAGGAATGCAAATGAGGCCTGCAGTGACATTAATGAGCTTTATCAGCTCCCAAATAATCATCTGCCATTCATGTGATCTACTCCAGCATCTGCCTGCTCTTCCGAAGCTTTTGTGTCATCTGCAGTAATGACAACGACTGGGCTAATCTATAATAAATAGAGAATAATTAAAAGTGGGCTGATTTGAGGTTGTCTGATGAATGCAAACTCTGAGCTTGTGTCTTATGGCTTCACCTGGGAATTAGGGACATTTTAAAATTGTGTCCTTAATGGATTTTCCATAGTCTGGGACTGTGGTGTCAGACGTTTCCTAAAGCAGAGTTTTCATGCACCAGGATAAACATTTCCACCTTCCCCTACACATCCACGAGGGCTCCAAAATCCTCACCTCACCCAGAGCCATGGTGCAGCTCAGGTTCCCAAACCTGCTCCCTCTTCACCCCATTGCCCGTCACTCCTGGAGGGAAGGAACCATTTCCCCTGTAACACTTGGATTTTAATCTTTGGGGGTTTATGAGTGTTTCTCTGCTTTAGGTTTTGTTGAATTTTATCAGCTTGTCCAACATTGGGGGAACATTTCAGTGCCACGTTGTACACGCTGGATTTGGGAATAAATCCAGCATCAAAACCTTTCCAAGGCAAAAGGGAGCAACTGCTCTTATTCATTTTCCTTTTAGAGGAACAGATTTTATCCTGAGTCTAAATTGTTGAGATAAGGTTTAGATAGAGTGATAATATTTTATTAAATCAGTTGGAATCATTGGAAAATGACTTTGGTGACCTCGAGTCTCAGCTGTTGTTGCTTCAAAGGCAGCTGGAGCTTGAGCTGGGAAGGACGGCCCCAAACACTGAAGAACTTTATAAATAGTCCCAATTTATTGAGGCCAGGATGCAATGAAGAGTAAATAGCTTAGAAGATGTCTTATGGCACTGTAAACATGTGGGATAGGATGGATAGGCTGAGTAAAGTCAGGAAAGCTGCTGGAAGGTGCTTTTAACCTTCCATGTGAAAGTTTCTCTTGGGTTTTTTGGCAGAGTCTGTCAGGGTTGTGTTGTTGTTGTTTTTTTTTTAAGTCTTAAGCTCCACATGTCCAAGGTTTACAAGGAAAGTTGTGATCCAAGAGAAGGAATTCTTCTTTTTCCTTGCAGAAGCAGAAATGAAGACTTTTAGCAGTACAGTGAGCCCACAGTTTGATCTTTACAGTTAAGGAGAGCTGAGTTTGAAAAGATGTTGGCAAATATTTGGCTTCAACATTTCTTGTCCACCAGATTGGACAATCTGTTCACAACTCAATCCCGCAGGGAATATTCCTCCTGCATGGTGGAAAGCTGAGTTTCTTGGTAGCAGGAAAGGGAACTTCAGCTGCTCCCCAAGTTCATTAATTCACCTGGTTGGGATCTGGGGTTTTGGCCTTAAAACCCTTGTGGCCTTATGGCCTTTGCACTTCCCTCCGGAAGTCCTAAAGTTTTCATTTATCAGGACTGGGGTGACAAGAGAGAATCATGAGGGAATCAGGAGAGAGAAAATAAACCCCACTTGAAATTTTGTCATTTGGATCTCGTTTCAAAACATTTCCTAACTGGGTTCATCTCCTGCGTCAGTCCAGGGCACAGCCACCAATCCCCCCTGCAGCCTGGGGACTCTGTGCCCACCCTCCCGCCTTGCTGTGACACTTGGGGACATGATGGGGACAGTTTGTGGGTTAAGAGAGGAACCCTGCAGTTGCAGATAACGCTGGCCTTGTGCTCAGATCCCTGGGGGAGAAGGATGGCACAGATGGGATTTGGGGGGAGCCAAGTTTGTCCCACTCACCCTTTTCCCCTCTGTGACGCTGCAGGGGCCTCCTGATGGAGTGTGTGCTTGTCCTTACACTGAGCTACTCCCAGAAAAGAGGATGTTCCCCAAAATCTTTCACTTTCCAAGTATTCAAGAGTGAAAAAAGGCCTCGATTGATGAGCAGCTTTCACTTTTCCCTCTATACTCAGCACTGGTGAGGGTCACTCAAATCCTGGGGTCACTTTTGGGCCCCTCATGACATGAAGGACATGGAGGGGCTGGAGCATGGCCAGGGAAGGGAAGAGAGCTGGGAAGGGTTTGGAGCCCCAGGAGTGACTGAGGGAGCTGGGAAGGTTCTGGAGCCCCAGGAGAGGCTGAGGGAGCTGGGAAGGGGCTCAGCCTGGAGAAAAGGAGGCTCAGGGGGGCCCTTGTGGCTCTGCACAACTCCCTGCCAGGAGGGGACAGCCAGGGGGGATTTGGGATCTGCTCCCAGGGACACAGGGACAGGAGGAGAGGGAACGGCCTCAGGCTGGGCCAGGGCAGGCTCAGATTGGATATTATTCCTCCTGGAAAGGTTGTGAGTGACTCCCTATCCTTGGCAGGATTTAAAAGTGGATGTGGCACTTGGGGACATGGGGCAGTGATGGCCTCAACAGTGCTGGGAATGGTTCGGCTGGATTGTCTGAGAGGGATTTTCCAACCTAAACAATGGTGTGAGAAAAAGAGAGCAGTGAAATGTCAGTAAGTGTGAAAAAGCCTTTAAAAAGGGGCTAAGTCACCGCTGTAGTGAGAGATTCCGTGTGTTCCATCACCTTACAGAGCTGGAAAAGGAGCAGTTGGCAAAACCTACCAAAAATGCAGTTGTTGCAAAATCCTGGCACTGGAAAGGAGCTGCATTTCAGGGCATTGCAGTGGAGAAACGTGAGGAGAGGGCTGCCTCTGTCCTCAGAGTGATGCCCCAAGTTTGAGCTTTGATGTATTTCAGGTTCTGTGGTGCCCAGGGTGCAGCTCTGAGCTCACAGTCAGTGTCACTCAGCTCTCTGCACACAGCAGGGACACAAAACAAATCCTTGTCCTGCTGCACACCAAGGACAACTTTCAGCCCAGCAGCACAAACAAGGGTGGCTGGAGGGAGAAACAAGAAGGATGGGAGCTCACAGCCTGGAGCTGGGATTGGACAATTCAACCCCAATGTACAAATGGACCAAAACTGATAAAAGTGTGAGACCCCGTGACCAGTCAGCCATTTTGTGACCATTTTGGGTCCATTTTGTGTCCATTTTGGGACCATTTTGGGTCCATTTTGTGACCATTTTGGGTCCATTTTGTGACCATTTTATGACCATATTGGGTCCATTTTATGACCATTTTGGGTCCATTTTGTGACCATTTTGGGTCCACCTTGGGTGCAACCCTAGTCAGGCCCTGTCCTGCCCAAGGTGAATCCTGGAGGCCTTTCAATCAATCTCTACTTTAGCTCTGTCCAGTGTCTGTTCCAGCCCAGCCTTCCCAAGAAATCAGGAGGGAGCAGCTCACTGAGGAAATGTCCCCTCAGCTCCTGCTGGAGTGGCACCAGCACCAACCCTCCTGCACAAACACTGGGTAGGATTGAAAAACTGAAACTCCTCTCGTTCCTCACTTCCCTCTTCTGTGTCAGCGATGACTTCACCCGTGCAAACACGACCAAAGCACCACTGCAATTTACGGGTTTGGCTTATGCAACCCCCAAATATAAACTGAAATGTGAGATGCTTGAAGATGCATCCTGAAGTGTTCCAGGAGCCCAGCTCCCAAAATTGCAGGCGTGTTTCCGTAAGAGCCCATGTGCCTGGGCTGTACCAGGAAGGTGATGGAAGTCAGCCACTGGCCTGGCTTTAGGAGTGTTTCTGGCAGGGGGAGTTGCTCTGCTGATGTCAGTGGGACGCTCACGTTGGGTTCAGGGAAAGAACAACTCATGGAGCATCTAAACTTGTGTTTACTGTTTGTGGGAGTCGCTGTAGCAACAGCAGATACCGCTCAGGGACAGAATCCCAGGGCACTTCATCCCTGTCCTCTGCTCTGGAACCAGGCTGGGAGAGCTGGGGGTGGCCAGCCTGGACAAGAGCAGCCTCTGGAGAGCCTCTTCCAATGCCTGAAGTGGCTCTGAGAGAGCTGGAGAGGACAAGGGACAAGGACAGGACACAGGGAATGGCTTCCCACTGCCAGAGACTGGAATTAGATGGGATATTGGGAAGGGATTGTTCCCTCTGAGGGTGGGAATGGATTTCCCAGAGAAGCTGTGGCTGCCCCTGGATCCTTGGAAGTCTCCAAGTTGGATGGGTTTGGAGCAGCCTGGAACAGTGAAAGTGTCCCAGCCCGTGGGTGGAACTGGATGGGATTTAAGGTCCCTTCCAACCCCAAACCATTCTCTGGTATCCATGAATATTGAAGATGAAGAAAACCAAAAAAATATTTGTTATTTTAAGATCATTCCCACACAAAGCTTTGAGATTGGTAGGAAAGCAACTCCTAATGGATTCTATATCTGGCAGTTATTTTGGGGTAGCTATGGATCTGAAAATATTTCACGGGGGCCTTGGAGAATATATTTTAATTTCACATGCTGGCTTTAAAAGCAAATTTAGCTTTAGGAGTGGGACTGTAGCCTCTGCTCTCACAATTTATTTGTCAATAGCCCCAAGTTCATCAGCCAGAGTTGGTGCAGCTGCACAGGGCCAAGGAGGGCTGGTTTGATAAGGGTTGGGGTTTCCGGGCTGCTGGGCTCAAACTGCGTCACTCGGTGGCTTCAGGGACAGTTCTGAGTTTCTAAGAAGGGTTGAACTGGCTTCTCTTCCTGCTGCGGGCAAGGCCGGTGGCTCCGGTGTGTGATTCCGTGAAATGAGCGGGAATGGGGCGTCCGTGACGCCGAGCAGAGGGAGCCTAGCTCAGAAATGACTGCCCGCTGACCACGGAGGGCAGGCAGGAGGAGCTGCAAGGCACACACCCATCGGGCACCATCGAGAGAATGAGTGAAAAGGCAAGGGTTGGATGAGTCAAACCCCAAAACACCAAGAAGAGCTGCACAGGGGTGCAGGTGCTGCATTTCACTGGGTGCTAAGACCAGAGAGAGCTGTGGGCAGGCTGGCCAGTATCAGGAAAAAAGCAAATTCTGAAAGAAAATGTGAATGGTGCTTTTGAAAATCCATTTCTGCTCTGGGACAGCAGCAGAACTCACCCTTTTCCCCTTACAATGATCCTCAGCAAGAGCTGTTTGCTCTCACTTTATTGTGTCTTTACCACTGAAATGTTTGAGTTGTCTTAAGTGGCCGTTTTCCAAATATCCCAGTTTAAATCGTGAATCCAGTGGCCTCTCAATGGTTTTGGTGCACAGGTTTAGGCAGGTGACAACGCTCCATGAGTAAACCATGATGGGATCCCCGCTGCTGCCAGGATTCCCTCAGGAAACCTCCCGGGAATGAAGCAGGGAGGCAGAAACCGAGGGAGGGAGGGTCCTGATGCACCCTGCTAAAAATGCCCGAGAACATTGAGAATGTGTAAAATATTCACTCTTGATTTAGCTCATCTTCTAAAACCCAAAAATAAATATAAAATACTTACAGCCAAACCCCCTAAGCCCTCAAGTTTCCTAATTCACCTTGATATCCTTAATGTAATAGCTTTGCTTGTTTTGGCTTTTTTTATCTTCTTTTGTTATATAAAACTCAGATTACAGAGTAAAGGAATATCCTGGATATCAGCTCTGGGGAATGTGAGTCCTTCAATATCAAGAGCAGATTTCTGTTCTTGGTCCTGCATTCCCTGGTGAGGTGAGGATTGGAAGTGAAGTGACAGTGGCAGCGGGTCCTGCAGACCTGGGCAAGGCTGGAAATCCCCCAAAAGGCTAAAATTAGGGTCTGGTGTCAGAGTCCCTGTGAACCTGTTCCTTCTCCTCCTCCAGGAATGCACACATGCCGTGCCTGTGCTTCCTGAGGAGTCTCAGAGCAGGACAAGAGCGCAGGGTTTGATTTAAACATACTGGTTTTAGTCTGGCTGAGATGGGGTTTTACCTGTTCCTCAATTTATTTTACCTGTGCTGGTTTTATCAATCCCAACATTTTCTGCAACAAGTGGTTTGAGGCCTTCTGGGTCAACATGATAAAATAGTTGAGAGGGAATACTGGTGGTAGAAAGGAAAATGCACTGAGCTTTGTGTGATTTTGGCTATTTTCACCCACTTTTTGATTATGCAGCAATGAGACAAATTTCAATGTTTGGAGCTCTGTGACACAGAAAAAAAAACTCCATTATCTTCCAATGCCACAAAGATTCGGACTCACCAAATCTTTCAAACGTGTCTGTGCCAGGTTTATTGCTGAATTACCTTTGGCAGGGTTTATTTTCTGTTTACTCTCAATCATTCAATGGAAGGTCCCTATCCAGGGCTGCTTTATTGATGTGGTAAACAACAGAGAGGAAGAGACACAGCACGGGGCACAGCTCTTCCCCTTGGGGACACTGGGACACTGAGACACGAGGGAGGGAGGGCAGGGGGACACATCTGGAGCTGCAGCTCAGCTCCTGAGTGTGCCTGAGCAATCCTGCCCTGTGATGTCACGGGTACCTGCCACTAGAAATGCTGAATCCATTAGCTCTGACAGATTTATGGGATGAGCATATGTCACCGGGATTATGAGAAGCAGTTACATTCATGGGGAGATTTTATGATTCACTGTATCCGCTGGTGGAAACCTTAACTTTTACACCAGAGCTGCTGGGGAGCGCCGTGTCCCGCTGTGGGGTCAGGGAGCTGAGCTCGGTGGGTCTGGGGAGCAGGGATGGGGGTTTGGGGTGCAGGGCCTGCTGGGGGGCACTGGGGTGTGGGGCTGATGGGGACAAAGCCAGCAAAGCTGGGGATTCAGAGTGACAGGGAGAAGGGCGGGAGTGGGGAGCAGGGCAGGAGTGGGGAGCAGGGACAGGAGTGGGGAGCAGGGACAGGAGTGGGGAGCAGGACAGGAGTGGGGAGCAGGGTAGGATTGGGGAGCAGGACAGGAGTGGAGAGCAGGGCAGGATTGGGGAGCAGGGACAGGAGTGGGGAACAGGGCAGGATTGGGGAGCAGGGCAGGAGTGGGGAGCAGGGCAGGATTGGGGAGCAGGACAGGAGTGGGGAGCAGGGCAGGATTGGGAGCAGGACAGGAGTGGGGAGCAGGGCAGGATTGGGGAGCAGGCAGGAGTGGGAGCAGGGACAGGATGGGGAGCAGGGAGGATTGGGGAGCAGGGACAGGAGTGGGGAACAGGGCAGGATTGGGGAGCAGGGACAGGATTGGGGAGCAGGACAGGAGTGGGGAGCAGGACAGGAGTGGGGAGCAGGGACAGGATTGGGGAGCAGGGACAGGATTGGGGAGCAGGGACAGGATTGGGGAGCAGGGACAGGATTGGGGAGCAGGGACAGGAGTGGGGAGCAGGGACAGGATTGGGGAGCAGGGACAGGATGGGGAGCAGGGACAGGAGTGGGGAGCAGGGACAGGATTGGGGAGCAGGGACAGGAGTGGGGAGCAGGGACAGGAGTGGGGAGCAGGGACAGGATGGGGAGCAGGGACAGGAGGGGGAGGGAAGGAGTGGGGAGCAGGGGGAGGGGGGCAGGGACAGGAGTGGGGAGCAGGGACAGGAGTGGGGAGCAGGGACAGGATTGGGGAGCAGGACAGGAGTGGGGAGCAGGGACAGGAGTGGGAGCAGGGACAGGAGTGGGGAGCAGGGACAGGATGGGGAGCAGGGACAGGATTGGGGAGCAGGACAGGATGGGGAGCAGGGACAGGGAAGCAGGATTGGGGAGCAGGGACAGGAGTGGGGAGCAGGGACAGGAGTGGGGAGCAGGGACAGGAGTGGGGAGCAGGGTAGGATTGGGGAGCAGGGACAGGATTGGGGAGCAGGACAGGGGGGGGAGGGGGGGGGAGCAGGGGATTGGGGAGCAGGGACAGGATTGGGGGAGGGCAGGGGGGAGCAGGGGAGTGGGGAGCAGGGACAGGATTGGGGAGCAGGGACAGGATTGGGAGCAGGGCTGCTGGGGTGTGGAATGGGACAAGGCAGGGCTGGGGAGCAGAGCTGGTGGGCGGTGGGACTTGGTGAGGTTAAGGAGCAGAGCTGGAGGGGTTGGGGAGCAGAGCTGGTGGATTTGGGGAGCAGAACTGTTGGGGAGCAGAGGCAGGCAGGGTTGGGGAGCAGGGATGTTGGGGAACAGAACTCCTGGGGAACAGGGCTGATAGGGAGCAGGGCTTGTAGAGAGAAGAATGTTGAGGTTCAGGGCTGTTGAGGGTTCAGGGCTGTTGCATTCAGGGCTGTTTGGTCTCAGGGCTGTTGGGTTTCAGAGCTGCTGGGGTTCAGAGCTGTTGGGGTTCAGGGCTGTTTGGTTTCAGAGCTATTGGGTCTCAGGGCTGTTTGGGTCTCAGGGCTGTTGGGGTTCAGGGCTGTTGGGGTTCAGAGCTGTTTGGGGTTCAGGGCTGTTGCATTCAGGGCTGTTGGGGTTCAGGCTCCGGCCGCTGCGGGGAGCGGGGCTGGCACAGCAGCAGCAGCAGCAGCATCCCGCCAGCGGCGGGGGAGGCCGATCCCGCAGCAGCCGGGGCGGGGGGGCCGCGATGACGCTCCCCGAGCCGCAGCCCTGCCCTGCCCTGCCCGGGGGGCGCTCGGTTCGCCCCGAGCGGCGGGGGCAGGGCCGGGGCGGGCCGGGGCGGGGGCCGGGGCCGGGGCCGGGCCGGGGCCGGCGGCGGGCGGGGACTCGCTGGCGGCAGCCGGGGCAGCGCAGCGGCGGCCGCGTGATGAGGGAGCGGAGCGGCACCTCCGGCGGCGCTGGCGGCGGCTCGGGCGGCCCCGCCATGGAGAGGCGGCCGCAGCGCCAGCCCGACTACATGTCCGTGTGCCTCTTCGCAGAGGAGCCCTACCAGAAGCTGGCCATGGAGACGCTGGAGGAGCTCGACTGGTGCCTGGATCAGCTGGAGACCATCCAAACCTACCGCTCCGTCAGCGAGATGGCATCCAACAAGGTGAGCCCGCGTGCGGAGCCGGGGTGCGGAGCGAGGATGCGGGACGGGGATGGGGGACGGGGATGCGGGACGGGGATGCGGGACGGGGATGCGGAGAGGCGCGGGGCTCCGAGTCTGACCCTGACCCGTCCCCGCGTCCGTCCAGGACAGCAGCTCCGAGTTAGTTGCGGTGAAGGCGCTGCGGGTTTCCCCGCGGAAACGCGTCCGGGGAGAACTCGCGGCGGGTGGCGTGGGGAGAGCGATCCGGGATGGAGCGGGGAGAGCGATCCGGGATGGAGCGGGGAGAATGATCAGGGATGGAGCTGGGAGAGCGATCCGGGATGGATCAGGGAGAGCGATCCGGGATGGATCAGGGAGAGCGATCCGGGATGGAGCGGGGAGAGCGATCCGGGATGGATCAGGGAGAGCGATCCGGGATGGAGCGGGGAGAGTGATCCGGGATGGAGCGGGGAGAGCGATCCGGGATGGAGCGGGGAGAGTGATCCGGGATGGAGCGGGGAGAGCGATCTGGGATGGATCTGGGAGAGAGATCCGGGATGGATCGGGGAGAGAGATCCAGGATGGAGCGGGGAGGGCGATCCGGGTTGGAGCTGGGAGAGAGATCCAGGATGGAGCGGGGAGGGCGATCCGGGATAGTTTGGGGAGAGCGATCCGGGATAGTTTGGGGAGAGCGATCCGGGATAGTTTAGGGAGAGCGATCCGGGATACCGTGGAGAGCCCGATGGCTGCCACAGGCTCATTTCCGAAAATTAAAGAGGTTTCAATTAGCGCCGGTCCCTCGGAGCCGATGTGAACAGGAACTCTGTGCGCAAACGCCCGCGTGCAGCAAATCATCACGCCAGAAGTCAATTAACTTCATTACTTAATAATAATAACGGCGAACTGTAAACATTGTGGGCCCGGTATTTTACGGCTGTTTTGGCTTTCGGTGACGTTTTAATTCGGTTTTTAACGCGCTGGGCTGGCAGCGCTTGGCAGCACGTGGCGAGGGTGGGCAGGCAGGGATGGTGACAGGGAATCAGCTCCGGGGGCTGCTGCTCTGCTCTGGCAGCCAGAGGGGAGCTCGGAGTTCCTCTGCACAGAATAAAGTGCTGGAATAAAGCAGGAAAACTCCGTGGCGTTTAAAGTCAGGGAAGCAGAAGGAAAAAGGAGTGCCAAGAGTATCCTGACAGGCAGCAGAGAGCGAAACGCGAGTTCTGAGCGCCTGGGTGCAACTTTAGGGAGTTGCTCCAGTCCGCCTGAGCGCAGCTCGGCTCCAGCACCTCCCGGGGCCCGGCTGCCTCCCCCGCGCTGCCCGCGGCTGCAGCGGAGCCGGGCACAGCCCCGGGCACAGCCTGGCAGCTCCCAGCCCGCCCCTGCCCCTTCCAGAGCTCCCAGCCCGCGCTTCCAGCCCCGCTGTGCCCACTGGAGTTGTCCCAGTCACGAATTCCCGACCCAGTGCCCGTCTCTCTGCCACGTCTTTGCCCACTTTTGATGGTTTTAAACCCAGTTCTGCACCACCCCAATGTTGTTGCTTGGTTTTTGGTTTTGCTTTCTTATTTTTTTTCCTAATTGGAAATGACTGCAATCAGAGATGCTGAATCAGAAACTGAATTTATGGGGAAAAAAGTTGAGCAAAGCAATCCCGTGTTGTTTCAGCTTCCTCTTCTGGTAGCGATTACCACGATGTGCAGGGGCAAAGGAAGCAGTAAAAGTTTTATGGTTTCTTTCAAGAAAGAAATATTCTTTTTTTTTCGTTTGAGTTTGCTTTGAGGGAAACCTGGATGAAAGTTGAGAAGGGTTCAGGCTGCACCTCCAGTGTGAACACGACGCCCTTCAGTCTGAGGTTACTTTTTTTTTTCTTTTTGCTGAGTGACAAATGTGGCCTCGTGAAGGTGGAACTAAATTGCTTTTGTAGCACTTTAAAGTTGCGATTACTCGGGTGCAGATGGCTTGCAGCTGGCTGCAGCAAAAGCTTCCTGAAACTCTGTGCTTTCATAACCCTTTCTGAAATGTCTGCGCTTTTTTGGTCAACTTCCAGTTTCACAGTTTTCAGCTGTGAAAGAGAAGCATAAAATGGCCTCACACCTCGCTTGCCTTTGCCCCGGAGCTGTAAATATTGCCACAAATCACGGCACGGGTTGGGGCGGAAAGTTTAGCCTCAATGCCTGATGATTTGGGGGATTCGTGGCTTTTTTGGAGGGGATTTGGTGGCAGATGATGTGCGGAGCGCTCCGGCAGGGCTGGCTCGCTCCTGCATCTTCAGGAGGAGGAAGAGGAGGAGAGGAGGAGGAGGAGGAGGAGGAGGCTGCAGCCGCCCTTCCCCGCTCCGAGCATCCCGTCCCAGCTCCAGCTCCGCTCCGAGGCATCTCCATTTGTCACCGGCCAAGAGCGAAGCCGGGCAGATGTTTTGAAAACAGGATGCTTGGGCTGCGCGTTATTAAAGAAAAAACGGAAAGAGAAACAGTCTAGATAGGAAGAAAGCAAATGGGCTCGGCATGCTCCCAAGCGCAGCAGCAGAATAAACACTGACCTATCTTCCTGACCTCCGCTCTCGCCAGTTCCTGGCCCCGCGCCACCCAAGCCAAACTACGTCATTTGAGCCTGATAGTAGGCATGGCACAGCTGTTGCAAGTGTGACTCGAATTTCCTGTCTCCTTCCTGACAGACGTAGTTTAGAAAACCCAGAGTTGCAACAACAGCGCCCGGAGAGGCACAGAGGGAGGCTCTCGGCATCCGTGCGCGCTGGGGGATTCTCAGCAGCGCTGCGGCAAAAAAAATTAAAAAGTCATAAAAAAGGAGGCAGCGGAGGGGGAAGAGCCATGCGGGACGGCAGCCGGGCTCTGAGCTGATGGGGGTCGGAAGGCAGCGCCTCAAACATGTGCGTATTCCTCGTTAAATCGGGAGTTCAGGGCAGCAGGAGCGAGGGAAGCTCAGCTGGGGTTGTGCCGAGGGTCCCCGCAGTGCCACCCGCAGGGATCCCGCGGAAAGCTGGCAGGGAGGGAATTGTAATTCTGCTCGATGCTGGCAGCGAGTCCTGGTGCATTCCCAGGGCAAAGCAGCCCAGGCTCTCTGCAGAACTAACAGCACAGCGCCCTGATCTTTCTGATTTAGACAAAAATCATAACCTGCAAAAAAACCCTGCTTGCAGCTGCCGTGAAGGGAGTTTATTTTCCTAACCCTGAATTTCCTAACGCCTTTTGCTGGGAGCTGACAGGGCCCCGCAGCTTTGCACGGGAACAAAATAACCTGGAAGGAGCTCTGGGTGCTGCCTGAGGAGCAAACCACGCTTATTTACATTATTGTTACATATGTACTCGATTTTTTCCTGCATTTATCACCCTGTCCAGCTCCCAGCTCAGGCAGCTGCTGTGCCAGAAGGGTTTGTGAGTCAGTGAT